>OU343221.1:186262883-186310755 GCA_910596185.1 Chrysanthemum makinoi
TTTGGATCCAATCCATAGGAATCAATAGAAAAGGCAAATCTCTTATGATACACCAGATCCGGCTCGGTTATTGATAGAGTGAATAAATCTGCCATTTCTTGAAATCTCTCTTCTGATTCAAAATCGTGGTGTAACGCGTATCCTCCCCTGTTCCGGTCATGGAATAGATGAAATAAATCAAAAAATGGATTTTTGTTCAAGAATGAAATCTTGTTGGAACTGTCCATATCCGGTTCATCTTTCGGAACCATATCACATCCCGAATCTGATGAAATAGGATGAATTGAGACGGTATTTTGTAAATACGTAATTATCTTGAATAGATTAACCATTTCTTTATTTTCCGATCGCCTGAGAAAAGAAAGATCTTGTTGTTTCTTCAACAATTTCTGATCTCTAGTGGACCTCTCAGTAGGATTCGAACCCAGATGAAGTTCTGACCATCTGTCAGAGAAAAAAGAACGAACGGATCTTGTAGGATTCCCAAGAAATTCTTCGATTTCTTCCGGAAGCAGATGATTAATCATCTGCTTCTCGCGTTCCGTGAATAGCCGGGACATTGAGGAATATCCAGAAAGGCATTTAGGGAATCGGCTTGATTCTATCTCTGTTCCTTCCGTTTGAAGAAAGGAAGGATCCCAAAGAATCGATCTTTCTTTTAGTTGACCTATCTAACGTTTCACCGGAGTGATATTTTATATGAGGTCTGAGTCGAAAGTTATTTTGTGTTAAAAATGGCTGCTGAGAGAGGTAACAAAGTCGAATTTTTCTTGGGTTTTTAGGGTTTTCGTGATATCAACTTCTATGTTTTCGTTTTCTATTGCATTGATTCATTACAGAAGATGATTATATGTTCTTTGATGTTGCTACACCTGCTGCGTTCACGCTTAAGAGATGGTTTTCAGGCCAGTTATTATGAAGCAGCTTATCATTTCCAATCTTCTGGGCAAATTCGTAGTTCTCTTGTTTCGTCCATAGCAACAGAAGTATTTGATCAATCCTCACAATCTTTGGGATTTAATTATTTGATTTGTTGTTGCTGGTTTGTTACAGATGCTGGAGTGATTTTGGATCTGCATGTGTTTAAAACCCTAAAGTTTAATGTTAAGGTCATGTTTCCACTGTTCTTGGTAACCACTGCTAGCACGTTTACCACTGCTAGGTTTTTCATTACCACGGCTAGCATATCGATTACCACTGTTTGCTAAATGGTTACCACTTCTTGACGCCACTGCTAGTTATCTTCATTACCACTGCTCTCAATCGTGTTTCCACTGCTGGTGGTTCAAGTTTTCAGTTCGTACTACTCGTTATTGATATACTACTGCTACGTACTATTGAAAGAAACTGCTTGGTCGATAAGTGTTGCCATTTATAAGTATCTACTGATCATGGTTCTGAGTGGAGATGCATTTTGAATTGTAGTTAAACTTGATGTCAAGAAAGTGAACTAATTTTCTTGGGATAGGCTGCTCATTGCTTTATCATGGGTCAGTTAAAGGTCCACTTAACTGTTCATGATTTTGTACTGGTCCCCGTTTACAGTTTTGTACTATTGCTCCAAGGTTGGAATGAGGTTATTGTTTTCGTCTTGATACAGAAAGAAATATATGTGAACAAGGACAATGGTTTGGAAAGAAAGTCACATGAATGGTTGAATTTTAAAAAGATATATTGACTTTGCATGATCACTTACTTATCTATCAAGGTCAGTATATATATCACATGGCGAATGAGCATCTGTGATTGGTCTATTCACATGGTTGTATGGTATATCACATGGGTCTATGGAATTTTTCATAAGTTGGATTGCATTATTAATGTGATATATGCATTTTTGTTCATGGATATGTATGACTTCAGTTGCCGAATATTCTCACAAGTTTTGATTCATGATACGACATGGTTATATTTTTGATCGATATCGGATAGACACACATGGGTTATTTGGTTCACACACACGAGGAGTTTTGGACTTGAGGGGAAGTCAAACATGGTGTTTGGATTTTGGTTATTTGTTCTTAAACGTCAAAAAGCTCATATTTGGATTTATTGCATTATTGATTACGAAGAAGGTTGATTATCACTAATTTGATGTTGTAGTTGAGTTTCAAAGGTTTGTGTTCTTATCATATCTCAAAGTGGGGATTACACTTTGTAGATAACTTGTTCGTACTTAAAGGATGTTGACGAAGACTTGCAAAATCTAGTTTTCATAGGTCAAGGGGTGGATGGATGAAGACCTAGTTAACTATCACTTAAAGGAGTTACATTGTAGTGCTCAGTGTCTCATTAAAGATGAGGATTTTGTCAAGAGGTTGCGATCTACTTGTATTTTTGTTGTGGTATAAGTTCGACGTCACGTGGATAGTACAAGACATAAGACACAAGTTTGGGACATTTTACATCTTCATCAAATTCGTTATATTTGGTTTTCTTCACAAGTGATCATTACAAGGAGCTTACAGATTTGAAGAATCAAGAAGATGGTTAACACATGGGTTTTGGGGAAAGCTTATTGTTCAATGTTTAACCATCTACATGCATCATTCGAGGGGAAAACTTCATGGTGGGTAATTTGAGACATTAGATGGCTGAATTGGAAGTGTGGTGATGATTTGTGATGGTCAAGATCAAAGTTGCTTATACTTGCGGTTCTCCTAGTGGATTATGCCAAAAAGGGGAAGAAGTACTTGGAAGCTGTAACTTGAAGATTCTTGGTGATTGCATGTTTAAGGGGAAGTTCGTTTATCTTTCATGACATACTTGTTCGTGCTTATTTGGTTTTGTCATTATCAACTAGGGGAAGATTGTTGGGAACTATATTTAAAGTTGATAAGATAAAATACATGAAAGATGAAGGACTGTTG
This sequence comes from Chrysanthemum makinoi, assembly GCA_910596185.1. Taxonomy (NCBI): domain Eukaryota; kingdom Viridiplantae; phylum Streptophyta; class Magnoliopsida; order Asterales; family Asteraceae; genus Chrysanthemum; species Chrysanthemum makinoi. The sequence goes on from OU343221.1 coordinate 186,265,754, forward strand.
AAGACAAAGAAAGACAAGAGACCTACTTGTCAAAGAAGTATTTATTATCTAGTCCCTTGTAGTCATTTGTAACCCTAGTATCTTTATTATATAAAGAGATATAGGGAATTAGGTTTAAGTGTGTCAAGATGTAAAACACCAAAGGTGTGTGTGTGTGGGAAAACCCAGGCGTGGGGTGCCTAGGGTTTTGGTGAAGTCGACTTATAGTGTTTAGCCTCAAGGATCATTGATCCCTGTTAGATTGTAACCGTCTTAGAGTTGATCGTCTAGGATTGGGGCTGTAGATGTGTTTTGTAGAACACATGATGATGACGAAGAAACCTTGATATAATAACAATGAAAGTTCTTTATTCCGCTGTGCATACATATTATTGTTCATTGTTATTTGTGCTTATTGATAATCCTAGATAAGGTCTAAACAACCTAGAGCATCGATTCTAACAGACATGAAAGAGCAAAATGATCTTTTGAGAGCTCAGTTGGAATGTCTAAAAGGGAAGGCTGTGGATACTAAGTTTGCAAAACCATTGACTAAGAAGAAAACAAATGTTCCCAAACCGGTTTTTAAATAAAAAATGTCTATTTCTCAGTTTCCTCCAAAAGTCAATGAGAAAAATGATTTATCAAAAACAGTCACTCCACAGTCTTTACCTATTAAAATGAGAATTATCAAAGGTTTTGAAAAACCTGTTTTTGATAAAGAAAAAGTGTTTACACCTGGCACTTCTACGACTAGTACACGGAATGTGACCAAAAATCCAGTTAAAGAATCTGTCGGTTCTAACGACATGCTCAACAATCACTATCTAGAAGAAGCTAGGAAAAAGGCACAGACTCGAAAAGACGGAATTCTAGGTGCAACATCTAAGGTGATGAATTCTACAAGATTTCAAGGCAATACTAGTAGTTGTAAACCATTACCTAGGAACCATCAAACGACTAGGTATTGGCATGCATCTAAGAGTAGTTACGGGAAGCAGAATGCTATACATGTAGAAAACAACACTAGAAATTCTAAGTATTTTTCGAACAAGAATCATTTGCCAAATGACTGTAGTGACAATGTTAAGGTAGTTGCTCTAAACAAGAATGTTGAATTTGCTTGTCCTACATGTCAAAAATGTGATGCCAAGGTACAATCCACTAAGACTCCAAACCAAAACAAACCCATTGACAAGATGAACATCAAAAGGAAACCTAATAGGTGGATCTCTTCAGGACGTAGTTTTTCCAAAAATGAGTCTTCCGCTGCATCTGAAAAGAAAACAACTCCTAGATCTTACCTTAGGTGGATTCCTACGGGAAAATTTTTCAACAAAGTAGGTCTTAGATGGATTCCCACAGGAAATATTTTTTATACTTGTACAACCACAGATAATAGTGACAATCATCAGGATAAGGAAGTAGAAACCAATATAACTGTTGACAGTGAACACCCTCAGAGTGAGGAATCAAATACTTCTAACACTATTATTTGTGAAATCTCTTCGTCTTTGGTTGCAGGTGAATCAAATATCTCTGAACCCAGCTCATCAGAGGGTTCCAATTCTGTAAACTCTTCCTCTTCATTCTTTCAATCTTTTATCTTTGATTTTCCATTTCTTTTATAAAACCAACAAAAGCAAAATATAAAACTATTAAATCCTTCAAAAAATACAAAAACATTATAAAACTAAAAATCCAAAAATATTCTTCTTACGACATGTTTCTCGTATAATCAATATTGTGTACGTTTCTAGAAATGTCATTTAACAATGATACGGACATGTGCAGATGCTTGAGCGATAGTTCTTTAAATGTTTTCTAAAACATGTTGATTCTCAAAATTTATTAAAAACAGAATGGCTTTCGTATACTTCAGTACGAAACCCGGACAAAAATGATGACTTTTGATTATTTTCAAATCAAAACTCGTGTTTTCAAAGAAAAAATCAAGTGTACGCATCAGTGCACTACATTTAAAACTGGTGAGAAATCATTATCATCTTGAGCACCGTTTCAAGACGGTTAAAAAAGATTTTCAAAATCTTTCAAAATATTTTGTGCTCAAGATAACTCCCTCTAAAACCCTTTAATTGATTATGCTTTATTAAAGGGGGAGTATAAAACCAAAATGTTCCAAATTCATGCTTAGATCAAATCCGTTTGTCTCCCTACAAGATTTGAAAAATGTTGTTTAATCTGTTGATATAAAAAATATCACGAATATGCTATTTTTGAGGGGGAGAAGACGTGATTAAAATGTGATCAAAAAGTTTATTGATCGTTGTTTGAATCTCAAAATGAGCTCGACTCAGTCAGAACAAATGAATTGACGGGAATCAAAGTCAGTAAATGTACCATCTCGAGTAACTTGTGATAGATATGCACTTTCATGGGTCTAACCTCCTTTTCAAGGAGTGTTTACAACTGCAAGTTAGTTATTAGAGCTAGTTGTTACCTAAAAACTGACAATGGAACTCTTTAACTAGGCAACGTAACCGTGTCTCGTGGGGAATTGTCTATCATGAGCCGATCAATTCAAAAAGTGTGAACTCTACCCTCTATGTGCAGATTTCTGTCAAAACTTATAAGCACATGTGAAGGGGGAGTGTTTCTAAAAATATAAAACTCAAGGAGTGTTTCAAACATGTTTTCTATCATAAACACTCTGAGAGATTTTCAAGAAAAATGGTTTTATGGCAACATGGGACAGTCATGGAGTTATAAGGTGACTAAGGATAGGAAATCCGTCCTATGATCCGCCAGAGCCGGAGGGATCTACCCAAGGACACCACAAATATTTAGTATTAGAAGTCCTCAGGTATGATTGAAAAAAGGAGTAATGTGAGAAAGGAGAAAGAAGGGGTTGAAGAATTAAAAAGAAATATAATGAAAAAGGGTGAAAAGAAATCCCTCCATATTCAACCTTAGGGCAGAAACCGGGTTCAATTCATCTGCTACTGGTTGTCACTAGATGACACTGGTATTGAAGACACAGACGTCATGGACCCAGTGACGCACTGCACTAAACCTTCTAGCCACTCAATTCCTCTTAAAAGGATTTGTTTCATTCTCACTGGGAACCCTACGTAAACTATCGGCTTTCTCTTAGAGATCGTTGGTATTGAAGAAGGAGACCCTCTCCCTAGTCTCCACTCAGGAAAACCAAAATGCACTAATTGAGTCCAGAGCCACGAGATTCATTAAAAGATCTCATAGGAACACTTGACATGACATCGCTTGTTGTTCATCTATAAGGACACAAGTGATATATTCTAGAGTCCTACGCAGATCTTAGCAATCTGCCAGAACATTTATGAGAAGTTTCACATCTGTGATCTTCAATGATTGAATGAAAACTCCTGCCAGGGTCAACATCAAACAGCCCTGACAGCAGGTCACTTTGGTAACTCCCCGTGGATTACGCTTAGTGTGTCTCAAACGGTCTACAGTCGTGAGGTGATGCTTCGGTGTACCTCAGTGACTCATCTGAACTGTAGGTGTACTTCGGTACATCGCGTTATCTCACCTGTGGGACTCCAGTTCAGGAACAGCCTTTGTGAGAATTAGAGTTGTGTTTTCACACTATGCTGTTAACACCCTCGAAGTTCAAACTTGTAAGTGCTGGAATCTACTTATCACTAACCATGTTTTATGTTTTCTTCTTATGGATGCTCGCGGGAGGAAGAGATCGTGCAGATTCTCCACATGCTCATACCAACAACAAATGAATGTTCTCATGTCACACCCCCAAATTACCTATTTTGCAGCGGAATGGAATTCCTGGGGATTGACTGTCATAGCATCACAGTTACAGATATATTGAACGACCTAAAGTGTCGTTTGGAAAATACATCATTTGATTTAATAAAACAATCAGAGTTTACAAAGATAGGTCCCAAATGAAATTAACTTGTGCGGAAATAAGTTTGTTACAATCCAAACGATGTTTTAAAAATGAATAAATCCTATGTATGACGCGTCGTCACCACGACTCTATGATAGGTCCACATGCATGCCATGAAGTGAATGCCTTAGATACCTGAGATAAAACATGCTAAAAGTGTCAACACAAAGGTTGAGTGAGTTCATAGAGTTTGAGTTGAAATGTAAAGCCTTTCAAAATCGTTTATGTAGCAAAGGCATTGTAAATTCACTCAGTCCCAAGTTCCGCCCATACAAAACTTGCAACCTGTGTGTTCACAACCCACTGCCAAAATATGTATAGCTTATGTTCAAGCACATGATGTCAAATGAATTCACAATAGTAACTAACTCAACGTAGAACAATAACACATAATCAATAGCACATGACTTAATGTATCAGTAGTCAACTGACATAGAACTTTATACGACGTAGAACTATAGCACATAATCAATAGCATATGACTTAATGTATTAGTAGTCAACTGATTTAGAACTTTATACGACGTAGAACTATACCAAGACATTTAGTTCAATGATTATACCAAGATATTTAGTTCAATGATTATACCAAGACATTTAGTTCAATGATTATACCAAGACATTTAGCTCCATGATTTATGATATAGAATATGACTAAACATTCAGTTCAGTTAAACATATAGTTTTCAAATAATTATGATTGTCATAAAAGTTGTTGAGCATGTATCTCCCCCAAAGAGTTGAATAAAAGCATTAAAACAATTGAAAATGGGGCTATGAAACTCACCTGTTGCAATGATTATAATGACAAAAGTGGATACACCGAAATGTAGCGTGAATCTCTAAAATTGACCTATTATGAATGATATGATATGTAATAAGTCATGATGTAATGTTACACATGCAATTCGGATGATATCTATACCACTTATGAATTTTTGAAAATAATATTTCTCGTCGAGAAATAATCTTTTAACGTCTTGACCATTTTTAAATTACTTCACATGTATTTACATTGAAATGATATCCAACGATAATCATTTAGTGATTTATTATGAAATTATAACTTTTCGTAGTAAAATAATGTCGTTGGAATATTTCATGAAAGTGACTAAACGGCCTCGAAAAGCTCGTCGTAAAATGATGCACGTCGAGTGTTAGGAAACGAACTCAACGGTTTTGGGAAGCTTGTACCATTATCTCAAAGTTTTAGTGTTTAAGTTTTCATCCTAGAGATCTCGATCACGGAGAAAAATATAGGTAAAGTATGGTTTTCGGCAAAGTTTAAGTGACCGTATCTTATTCATTACAACTCCGCTTGACAAATGGTTTGACATTTTGAAAAATATGCTTGGCAAACTTACTTTTACTAGAAGACATCATGTTATAAAAAGTATTACATCCGTGTTAAAAACGACCCTCAACATGGTCCTTCGTTGACGTAGTATGTGTTTAATAGAAAGTATATTAATTTTTCTAATAGAATAAAGTTACGGCAACTTTTTAAAATGTGAATAACTTTGTCGTTATAAGTCCGTTTTCTACGTTCTTTATATCCACGGAATCGTGATAACATATACTAATATATTTTTGATAATTCGACACATTTAACAATGCTTAAGACTCATTTTTGACTCGTAAAAAGTTGAGACAACATGCTGAATTTTCTGGAATTAATAGTTTTCGTCGTCAAACTTCAAAAATTCATAACTTCTTCGTTATAGCTCCGTTTTAACCCGTTCAAGCGGCCACGTTTTCGTTTTAAAGTATATTTTCCAAATATCTAGCCCAAAATATTTTGCTTACTGTAGAAAATTCCAGAATTCAAAAATATGGACAGACCCTTAATTAGACTTGTCGAAATGAGTTATTCACGCGCCAAACCTATTCCAACCAATTCAAAACAACTCCGAAGCTATTCTAATCCTACCATACACCTTCTTAGGGTGTCATGGGTTCCTAGACATCACCAAGAGTGATTTATAACAAGGAGTAATTATAGGATGACCAATATATATATATATATATATATATATATATATATATATATATATATATATATATATATATATATATATATATATATATATATATATATATATATAACTTAAAGTTGTAAAAATAGATCTTAAAAACATGCGTATAAATAACAATTTTATCAATAATACACAAAAATAATATTTTAATACAAATTAACATTTTGTGGTAATAGTGAACATCCATAAATATTCCAATTTGTGACACATTACACTTCTAATCAAAGTGTATCATGTTTTCTCAAATATGATGAAATGAATCTCATTTTAACAATGATCTTATTTGATGAAATATGATATATATATATATATATATATATATATATATATATATATATATATATATAACTCTTAAAACATGATGAGTATGTTTTCTCAAATATGATGAAATGAATATAACTTAAATATGATGATGAGTATGAAATGCTTACTAGTTACTTGATGAGGTTTATGAGCAAAGGTTTTTCCTAATCACCCAAGGTTTTTATTGCAAAACCTTAATCAAAAGTGATACTAGAGTGTTAAAACCTTGTTTAGAAAATTTTGAAGCTTCCTTCTTGATTTTGTATGGATGGCCGGTTCTATGCTTGAGGAGAGGAAGAAAATGGTTTACACTTTGAATGGTTAAGTTGTATGTGTAATATCTTGCAAATTATAAGTATAATATGATATAAGTTGTAGATATTTTATCAAGTAGTGAGTGACTAACCCCCTTGTGTTGACAAGGGGGTGTATTTATTTAAGAAATACAATTTTTTTTTCTAATTATGTTTAAGTGTAGTAATATGTAAGTTACTTGAAGATATGTGGTAAGTTGAATACACATTTGAGTATTTAGGGTAGCGTTAGATAAAAATAACTTTTAACGGGTCAAGATAAAATATATTGAGGTCATAAAAATTATAAAAATACATTTCTTACATGAGTTGAGTGAAATAATAATTATCGTGTAGTTTTTAAGAAAACCGTCGTAATTATATAAATATAACAATTTATATACGAAATAAATTGAAAACATCGAGTAAATTAATAATATAATTTTTATAGTCTTAAAATGAGTATAAAAATATATTAGGAATATTTTTGGAAGTTTCGGATCAAATGTTCAAAATAATGTTTACGCGATAGCGTTTATTTAATAGGAAAATAAACGTTTAATGAAAAATGCAAACCCATGCATAATATTGATATGAAATGATGTTATTGATGATATGTAGACTAAATCTAGTCTATATGAAATGTCCTCGATGAAATGTTCATGAATTCGCAGCTAAACCATTAAGGTTATGCGAATTTGATGCTCGTAAATCTAGTTTACGATAAATGATAAATGATGAAGCATGAGTAATGTTTTGAAATATGACCTGAAAATACGAGTTGTCACATCTCATCAAAATCAAAGGCTACTCAAAGTTAAAAATGATTCTTCGTCTATGTCAAAGAATCTACAAAGTGTAAAGACTCGAGAACTTCATCATTGGAAACTCAAAGTCAAATAGAAGTGTGAGCATGGTGGAGAAAGACGTGGAGAAACCTAACCAACGAAGTTGACAATGGCAGACAACCACATTAACTGATCACAAATCATGAAGGAACATAGAATCAAGACTATTCTATATCTACACACAAAGTTCAAGCTCGAGAAAAGTAAATATCTTATCAAGTGGAGCATCTTTTGAATGACCACCCCTTAGGGGGAGATTGTTAGCCTTAATAATAATTAATAGAAGTGATGGTCATTCACGTTTAGGAACTTTGTAATGTGTGTTAGATATCGTTCTAAAATAGTCAACGGGCTCGTAGATTGGGCTAAGCTAAATGGTTAGATGTTTAGTTAAGCTAGCCTTGTATAAGTTCATTTAACCCAATCCATGTCCAAGCCCATCTCATGGCCCATGGCCAAGCCTTAGGGCATTATGTTACTTGTACTATAAATACCCCTCAAAGTCTCATTTGAGGGGTGTGCTTGAGTGTGTGTGTGTGTGTTTTTCCTTTGATATTAAAGTTCTTCTTTTCATCTTTCTCTCTACACATATACGCATAACATATATCAAGTCACCATATTTCCATCTTTGTTTCTTGTTTCTTCTACGCATAACGTGGGTGTTTGTGTTCGTGTTTTACTTGTTTGGTTAGCTTGGTAAAGTGATAAGATTGAGATATTTAAGGTCCTACAACCCATAACCAAAAATACCCATGGGCAAAGAGGAGCGTCCCACGGATCCCTAGCTTTGTGCTAGCCGGATCCCTTGTGGAAGGGATCCGTGGGATTCGGGGAACAGTAGAAAATTTCCTCTATAAATAGAGAGCCATTTCTTCCTTTCTACTCACCAATTTTACACACATACTTCCCCCAAGTATTATACCTCTCTAACCTCAGATCCAAGTGATCTATGTAGTTTGTCTTTTGTTTTTGTGTGATTCTCTAGGTTCCTCTTAAAGGCGAGATCACCACCTCTTAAAGTCAAGCAAGCTCAAGTCCATGAGTTGCCATGCTTCCTCATCATCAAGACAACTAAGGTTCTCTTGCTGATAGTTCTTTCTTCATCCATAGATGTTGGGTTGAAGGCATTAGTGAAAGATGTCGAAAGTGTCAAGATGAAAGCATTAGTGAAAGGTGCTTATCGTCCGTGTAAAAAGCATTAGTGAAGAATGCTAAAGGTGTCAAGACGAAGGCATTAGTGAAGGGTGCCAAGCGTTGTGTCAAAGGCATTAGTGAAGGATGTCTAAGAATCAAATCAAGTGGCATTTGGGAAGAATGCCTAGGTCGTATAATCGTTGAGGTGCATCGTTATACATATAAGAATTTTTTTATTTCCAAGGATGGTGATATCCTTGATGGTGTTGTAACAAGGAGTGGATCTCCTTGAGATTAGGTGTTGTGTTGTAAAGGGCAGTAGTTCCTCCATAGTAATGAAACTAAGTGCTTAGCCTAGTACCTAATAAAGGGTAGGCGACATTGTGATAGGATTAGTTCTCCTTGGTGTGAAAGAACTTGGTGGTTAGCATAGCATCGTATAAAGGGTAGGCGACGTTGTGTTAGGTGTGGTTCGCCTTGGTGTGAAAGAACTCGGTATTTAGCTTTGTACCGGAAAAAGGTGTAAGCGACGTTGTGAAGGCTTCTCCGCCATAAGGAGTTGGTGTAGTGTTTACGAACTCTCGAGTAGGTGACTCGGAGAGTAAAGTAGGGCAAGGAAGGTGTCCTTGTAGCCGAACCACAATAAATACTTGTGTCGTGGTGATGTGCTTCTTACTCTTTATCTTTCATTACACGTTTATATATCTATCTATCAACGTCCAACATAAACAACCAAATAGATTGACATAAGTCGATCTAAATATTTAAAAGGAAGTTTTAAATTGGTAAAACTATTCAACCCTCCCTTCTAGTTTTCCACAATTGGCATCAGAGCTTCGTTACCAAGTTTCTTAGAGTATGTTGTACTTTAAAAACTTGATACGATTCGCGTATGTTTGAAAACTACAAAGAAGGATTTTTTTTGTCATATTTTAAAAAATAATTATAATGTTTATTGTTGGACAATTATAGAATGCTCTAACATTTTCCTTGTTAAGCATTTCCCATACTTGGATTTGGAGTCACCAAGAAGATCATGAAGAATCTATCTAAATATTTCTTTTCGCAAAAAGAATGTTTAGTGTTGTCATTCTCACAACATGAATCTGGAGATTCCAAGAAAATCACAAAACATTTCATCTAAATACTTCTTTTAAAAAGAATATTTAGCAAATGTATGATCGCTAATAATTTACTTTTGATTTTATTATTATTAAAATCTTAGTCGCATGATTTATATCTATTAATAATTACTTAAGTGGTTATCCATATTAAAGTCATCATCAAGAATAGTATTCTTCGACTAATTTGTATAGACTACACTACCAACTCGTAATAATGATATCTTGGTTATTCGATAGCCTCAATCATTATTCATCACAAAGGGTTTACTGACACTTCATCTATGTCAATAAATATCCATGTGAAACTTCTTATATTATGATAAAATGAGATTTTATTATAATGTTTGAGAAGCTTCCCAAGAATTATGATTAATTCTTAAAAAGGGAACCTCGTCTAATAGGAATAGTATTAAATCTTCAAAACCTCAAACCATAAATTTAGAGCCTTAACATCAAAACACTAGGAATTTTAGAACCCCGAAACCAAAGTTATCAAGGAATGTTTGAGCTGATTTTTGCTGTCATGCCGGATCCCTGCGTTTACACTAGCCGGATCCCAAATGAGAGGGATCCGCGGGATCCGTGCAACAGAAGACAGCTTAAATTAAAGAATGATCACTGTGGATGTTCCAAAATTATACTCACCTCAAAGACTCACGAACAAGAACTCAGCTACTGTTCAAAGGAGCAATTTGATCATTCCTCTCAAGTTTAACAAACACTTGTGTAAGTATAATCTTCACTACATTGTTAATTTAATTCCTTGATTTCTAGGATTACAATTTCTTCATCTTTAAGAGTTGGGTTCAAATGGGTTTATCATAATTTGTCACCACATTGTTTTCTAAGATAATCTAATTTAAAGAATTAACATTGTTAATACAAATTAAACACATTTCTTGAATTCAACAAAGATGATGAGAGCAAAATTGTGATCAAACCCTCTAGGTTACTATTCACAATTAACACCACATTGTGGTTGTATTGTTTAGGAACAATCATGCCAAGCAACAAGCAACAAGATTACCAAGACACCGCTCACTACATACCCATGTACCATAGGAAAAATGGACTAAGTCCAGACGATAGGAAAGCCTTCCCTTATGTCGGTATTTGCAAGAAATGAAGGTTCAACAACTCTACCTTCGTGAAAGAGTCTTCTTTCAAGCATTTTGAAGTGTTTGGAACTATTGGGTTTGATTGTCTATTGGACATAGACGAACAAATTTGCTCGGTCTTTGTTCTTGAGTTCTACAAGACCATGAGAATAGTTAGAAATGAAGATGGGTCCATCTCGATCGCCTTCATCATCAATGAGCAAGAATTTAGTCTTTCACTTGTAGAATTTGGAAGAATTATAGGGGTTCCATACCAAGGTGTTTGCATGTACTTCAATGAATGGTCTTTGGAACAACTACACACAATGGTTGATCATCATGCTATCTACCATTCCTTGATCCCTGAAGCAACCACGGTGAGGGACACCGTGTTCCGACCAAGAGCATCACCATCAAGAGTCACTAGGAAGTCGAAGGTGATCTATAGGGATCCTTTCCAAATGGAGCTTTCAGAAATGTATCCATTGTATAGGAAATGGGAGGATGTAGTGAGGGAGAATATGGTGTGCCTAGTTGGAAACAAGGATCACCCCAACGCTTGTCTAAGCTTCATGATCTATTGCCTAGTGACCGATACTCGTTTCAACATTGCTTACTACATGATCAAAAGAATGGAAAGTGTAAGAAGTATGGACAAAATGGTACTCCCATACGCGATGCTTCTAACTCGTCTTGCTAAATTCATCTTTGCATTAGACCCTTCTCCACAAACCTATGATTATAGCTTTTGCAACAAAGTTATGGTACCATTAACCGAGGGTAGAACAACTAGGTTTATGGTGGAAGGCAAGAGGCCTCACCCACCCACGGATTCCTCGGATGAAAGGGAGAGACAAGGAGGAGGTGAAGGAAGTAGTAGCAACCTACTTAGAAATACCGATCTTGACCCCTTGGACTACATTAACCAATTGCCAAACATTCCTAATGCATCACCCGAATGGCAACAAACCAAGGGAATTTTCAAGTGCTTCGCCAATTTCTTAAGGAAGAAGAAGTGAAGATGGTATGAGAAAAAGTGGAGGACAGGTGAGGACGTGAGGAGGAGAGAGGTAAGGTCATAGGACCCAAATTTGTGATGAACAATTTCAAACAATGGTTTGTAAACATTTTAAACTATTCTCATAGTATGTAGGTATCGCCATATCTTGGCACTAAACAATTCAAACTTAGGTATTTGAAAAATGAGATTTTACGACCCCTTGAGTGGTCGTCGTCACTCATTCTAGGAATTTTAGCTCTTCCTACTTTGCTATACATTATATTAGTTGTGTTCTTGCATTTAGTCCCCATAGAAACAACTAGGAGAAGCATTAACTAAAAAGTGCAAAGTTGCACATTTGCTGAAAGCCTTCTGATCTGCAGTAGGCAGATCCCAGCATTTGAACTAGTCGGGTCCCTCCCAGAAGGGAACCCCGGGATCCGTGACCTATGATAAGCAATACAGATTTGCTTACATCAAAATAGCCTATTAGATCACCTCACACTAGTCAAACATAAGATACTAGAGCCAACTAAGTTTTCCTCAAATAGTTGAAAGCCTCACTCTCATCCATGGCTTACCTAGGATATATTTCGAAATGTTTTTGATTTATCAACTCGTCAAAACTCACCATAATTCCGCTCCAACACTCACACATTATCTATCACGTCTGATAGCACTTAGTTTGGTCTATCCTTCAATTTTAGCAAATTGATCTTAATCATCCTTGACTCAAAATTAGGCTCAAAAATAATTTTTCATTTTCTCTTTATTTTTAAAGATTTTAGTAAATTCTTCTTAGGTCATCATCTGACTTCTAGGACTTGTTACCACCATTTCTCCATATCAAATTAAATGGTATCCTTGTCAAACACATAGTTAGACTACCCAAAGTCAATTTTCTTGCTCAAAACCATCATTAAGCACCATCACTCATTATGGTTGAGTATTTGAGATATCCAACGGCTAGAGACTTCAAAATAAAGTCAAAACCTCAAAATCCATTGATAATAAACCTTACAAAGGCATAATCATTTCACCTAAAACCTGCCTGACAGCCGGATCCCTGGTCTTTAACCAGGCGGATCCCTGCTGAGAGGGATCCGCGGGATTCGTATCTGCAGAAAGCCTCAATCAGCTTCCATATTCAAGTTCAAGTCACCTTTGGTTCTCTAACCACTTTTAGCATTCATTTATTATCCTCCTAGAGCTGATCAATATTTTAAGAGCATGCTTAATCCTCTAAGTAGCCAAGAATTTAATTTCCTAATTCAAATTATCCTTTATAAACCAAACAACCTTAGATTTAAGGCACCATCCTCACTTACCTTTCAAAAATCAACAATTAGAAGCTTACATTAGCATCATCATCACCATGACTAAGGCTCTTAGCAACAACTCCTCAACCATAGGATCATCCAAAAGAAAGGGTCAAATGATCCATGAAATCTCATCCACCGAAACATCCCCCATTAGAGATAATGATACTAGAACCCCATCTCACCAAACTCATCCAACAAAGGCTAAGAGAACCGCAAGGATTAGCATCAAACCTTTCGGACTAGAAAAAGGATCATCTAGTTCAAAACCAAACTTGACTAGTTCTAGCAAGCCATCAAAGCCCTCATTCATTGAGCATGGAATACACTCCTTGAATGAGCCTCTCCCTCACCCAAACATCTACTCATTGGATCATTCACCACCAAGAACCTCCCATTCACCAACCTTTTCATTGAATAGGGAACCACCAACAACACCAACTAGCCCATCATGGGAGACAAGGAACAACCTTGATCATATGGAAGAAGTTCCATTACCACCCTCATTTTTAGAACCTCATCCTGCATCTCAAAATGAAGACCCACAATCACACATAGAGCCTCCTCAAAATATCCATTTCCCTCCGGGTCCAAACCAAGACAATAATTGTCCAAATTGTCTAATCACTCAAGGACTTGTTCAAGAAGCACGAAATGAGATACATTTAATGTTTAATCATCTTCTTGCAAAGTTTGATCAAATCAACATGTCCACTCATCCCTAGACTCAAGCACATTGTCGCGTTTTAAGTCTAGTAACTAGTTAGTATTAAGTGGTACTTGTATGTCCTAGTTCATTCTCTTAGTTTTAGAGATTTGTTTGATTATCTCTTGTTTTATTGAATGAATATTTATATGCTATGATTACTTTGTGCGTTGTGCTTGTTATTGTACACATAACTCATCTCTTCATTAGCATTGTTTGACACATCTTCACTGCTGAAGAAACTGTCACCAGATAGCCGGATCCCTCCAAAATGCCTAGACGGATCCCTCCATGAAGGGAACCGTGGGATCCGTGGTACAGAAGCACAAATTTCTACTAACTTGAGTTTTATTTGCAGGAAATTATGCACTATACTCTTGTTTTCTAACCTTTACTTTGTAGATTTTCAAAATACATATGAAGATTTTGACACCATAAAGCTAGGGGAGCTTTGTGTCAAACGATATTGCAAAAACATTTGCAACTTAATCCGATTTTGGATTATACTTCATGACACCCCATTGCAACTTTGCAATCTTCAAGGGGGAGCACGTTTTTCGTCACTTAGACGAACCATTTGCAAACATATTTGCAAACACATTAGTTTATTTTACGTCATGTCCTTGACGCCCTCTCAAAGGGATGAACTCGTCAAGGGGAGTTAAGACGAGTACAATTCCCGTCACTTGCTCTCTTTACATTTTCTTTTACATATTTTTCTTATAAAAATCGTGTTAGTTTCTTTTAACACTTTTTGTTTCGACAAAAAGGGGGAGAAGAAAGTAAAAACTACTAATTCAAATTTGCTATGAATTTTAGTTTTTCTTAAAATAATTTTATGTTTTGTCATCAACAAAAAGGAGGAGATTGTTAATACAAATAAGCCGTAAAAACGTTTATCTATATTTTACGATCTTCTAATGTTTTGTTGATAACAAACGTAAAATCATTTTAACGAAACAAATAAAATACGTAAATAGTTTGAGTCAATAGTTTCCTAACACACTTACGTATTCACATAAAACACTAAAACAAGTATAAGTGATTTTATGATTTAGATACATATGTACAACAACTAGTGTGTACATATTGGACTAGCATATACTTTGTTAGGTCACTAGATTTACAACACAAGCTTACAAGAAAGAGATAAAGGCGATTGAACAAGTAAACCAAACACTCACACACGTTATGATAAGGACGGTTACGCGTAAGATGTGAATGAAAGAAAAACTTGAACAACCAACCCTCAAGTGAGGGTTATTACATAGTATTTATAGGCAAGGAGCTAGGGCAACACTCCTACTCCTTCCCTTTTCCTTATTGGACATGGGCCTAAGCTTATGGGCCTTCTACATAAGCTTGACCTTAAACAAACATAAAGGCCATAATAAGCTACCTATTACATATGAGAACTTAACACTTGAATTAAGGTTTAGGAGTGATTCCAACAATCTCCCTCAAGTGTTGGTGATGAAAAACGGTGAAGGCGTTGATGTAATAGTAGCTTTGACGCCTTCTGACATTCTTCTTTCTTGTGAGAAGAATGCCTTGATTCAACAATCTCCCCAGTGTAGAGAGATAGTTTACTTTTGAACAGCTTATGCTTTGACGTCATCAATAACTTTGTTCTTTGATCATTGTTCTTTGTGATGAAAGTGATAGTATGTTGTTGTCTCGTGATCAAGTCTGCCTCAGTTCTGCCGCTGCTAAGTGTCTCCACGCCTTTCTTCAACATGCTCACACACTCTTTAACGTTGGATTACAGTATCGATGAAGTTCTTTAAGTCTTTAACTTTGTAGATTCTTTGATTTGACGAAGAATCATTCTCACTTTTGTGTTGCTTTTAAGATAGAACTTCTTTGATGATGTTGTTGGTGTGAACAAGTGGAGAATCTCGCATGATCATTCCGCTCCAAAGCTTCCATAAGAAGAAAACAAAAAACGGTTAGTAATAAGCGGATTCCGGCACTTACAAGTTTGAACTTCGAGAGTGTTGACAAAGATAGTGTCAAAACACAACTCTAATTCTTACAAAGGCCGTTTCTGAATCGGAGTCCCACAAGTGAGATAACACGATGTAAATCAAGTACACCTACGATTCAGATGAGTCAGCTGAGGTACACGAAGCATCACCTCACGATCGTAGACCGCTTTGAGACCACTAAGCACAATCCACGGGAGTTGCCGAAGCGACGTGGTCGCTTTGATGTTGACCCTAACAGGAGTTTCCATTCAATCACTGAGGATCACAAATGTGAACCTCTCATAAATGTTCTCGACAGATTGCTAAGATCTGTGAAGGACTCGATAATGTACCACCGAAATTCTAATTGTTGAATATCAAGTGTACCTAAGAGATCTTTTGATGAATCTCGTGGCTCTAGACTCAATAGTGCATTTTGGTTTTCCTGAGCGGAGACTAGGGAGAGGGTCTCCTTCTTCAATACCAACAATCTCTAAGAGAAAGCCGATAGTTTATGTAGGGTTCCCTGTGAGAATGAAACAAGCTTCTGTTGAGAGAAACTTGAGTGGTTAAGAAGGTTTAGTGCATGCGTCACTGGGTCCATGACGACTTTTAATCTTCAATACCGGCGTCACTAAGTGACAACTAGTAGCATATGAATTGAACCCGTGTCCGCTCCTAAGTTGAATAATCTGGAGGGCTATTTCTTTTCACCCTTTTCTTTGCATTTCTTTTAATTCTTCAACTCCTTCTTTCTCCGATTCTCATTTTCTCCTTTTACAATCATACCTAAGGACTTCTAAATACTAACTATTTGTGGTGTCCTGGGTAGATCCTCCTGCTCAAGCGGATCATAGGACGGTTATTCCTAACCTTAGTCACCTTATAACTCCATGACTAACCTATGTTGCCATAAAACCATTGTTGTGAAAAATCTCTCAAAGTGTTTGTGAATGAAAAACATTTTAGTACCACTGTTGAGATAAGATTTTGCATAAATACTCCTCCACTTGTGCTTAAGATTTTAAACGGTTAAATGCATAGTGAGGAAAGAGCGCACACATTTTGAATTGATCAACTCAAGATAGACATTCCCCCGCGAGACACGGTTACGTGGCATAGTTAAAGAGTTGCATTGTCAGCTTTTAGGTGACAACTAGCTCTAATAACTACCTTGAAGGTGTAGACAATCCTCTAAAGGTTGTCAAACCCGCCGAGTTCATGTCTACCAAGAGTTTCTAATGGTACATTCTATCTGACAAGTCCTTTGCGAGACACGCTACATCACTAGCTAACTAGCTTGAAATTATTACCCGCCCGGACAAGTCTTTTCGAAGTTACTAATGCTTAAGATCTCGTCAATACATGGGTTAAGTCTATAGCACAAAGATTCATTTGCATTTACACAACATATTTCTTATCACTTATTTTCTCCCTCAAAATGGCATATCGATGTTATTTTTGAATAGTTTGAGAATAAATATGACCATTTCGAGTGTTGCGGGAAGAATGACCACTGTGAACAATTTTTGAACAAAGTTTTAATTTAAGTACTCCCCCTCAACGAGTTATATAAACGGTTGAGGTTTTGAAAATCATAAGGGAAAGTACTTGTTCTTTTGAGCAAAACCTTGAAAATGAAAGGTTTGATAGGTTTTACTCAAAAGTAAGAAGCTTTCGCTCCTTTTATAAGGATTGTGGCACTGAAGCGTACCACGTGGTCCTTTATTTACAAGTACGGGTTGTACCGTAATGTGTGCACAAGCCATAGACATAAACAATCATACATCCAAAGTAATAATGAAAGAAGCAGCTCAAGGGTACCAGTGTAGTCCGAGATGTCGCCAGAGTGTGAATCGGGCGTTGAAAACCGATGATGTTTCTCCCCGGTCGACCAACATAGCTTTCCGTCTTCTCGAATCGATCCCTTCTATACAACCGTTCATCAATCATGGTGATGATCCTCTTCACGTCCCTTCGATCATGAGAATTCCATCGCTTAGGAGACCCGATCTTTTGGTGTATATACCTTCAATCGTAAGCCAATCCGTCCCCTAACCATCTTCAAAGTGTGATCTCCAAACTTATGAAGATCTCGCACTTACGCCATCAAGCAATTTCTTTGAAGTTCACTGCGGTAAACGACGCCGAAAGGTTTGCCGATGAGCGTATATTGTGGAAGCTGGTTGATGTCGGGTAGATCAAGCTACGGTGGAGTGAAGTTGACACGGTCCGATAAGATTCAACCGCCAGCTGGAGATCTTCTACACGTTCTTTGATAACTATGCGTCTGATGAAGATGAGCACCGACTTGATGAATTCACGCTGTGTACTTCAAGGTGGAGAATTGTCTCATATGACCCTGCACTTTGGCAAGGTACATGTCTTCGATGTCGTTGATAGACAAATTCTCAAAGTCGCCTTGAAAATGCATAATCCCTTTCATCTTGTCGATTGACCACGATATTCTTTAGGAAGGTGTAGTCCCACTTAGATGAAAGATCGACGGGTTTGATGGCAACGATACTTTTAGAACTAAATAATGCATGTTGAGACTTCGAACCGGCAAGTAGATTCTTCGATTCGCCAATGATGAATCCCGTACGGTGCATCTCGGTCGTATGCTTCCACTTTGTTAGAGAACAAGTGATTAGCTCTTTCCTCGATAGCTATACAGTTTGAGTATTCGGGCTGCGGAATGGAAGTGTCGAGATGTAGCATACTTCCTTGAACCATCACCACCATGAAGAAGAAATTCCAGGTCTTTGTTGAAGAAATGTCGGAAAGGAATTCTAGGCTCATCTGGTTGGCCGATCGTTGGTAGTGGTTTAGACCAAATGTAATAAGGAGGGTTATCCCACTTCCGTAAGTCGATGTTTGCTGCTGGGTTGAGCCAATCCATGTTATTAGACATAGCTCGAGCAATGTTATCAAGGTGATATTCGACCTCGATGGCACTTTCTGAGCTATCTTTCCACGCTTGAGAAGCTTCATTCTTGATTCGCCGCAACTCGATTTCGCCATCTTCTTTACATGGAACTTTTCTTGCGAATTTTAGCATGCTCCAAAGTATTACCGTCTTACCGCATCTTGACCTTCTTCGTGGTAGGGAGTTGAGTTAACAAGTGTAGAGAACCATTCAAATTCCTCTATTTTATCGTCCATCTAGCCATGATAACGCCGTCAGTCTCAGTGTGTCTTCTTCTTCTTTCAAGGCCTAGATGATGATTCCGGTTTCGTACTTGTTTGGGAGATGTGGGTTGTTGTAAGGGCTCATGGTGTTCTTCATCGTCACCACCCGTATACTCAAAGTAATCACCGGTTTTTGAGTCTGGGGTGGTGTCCTCGTAATCATGAGGTTTATCTCAGAGAAGAACGAGGAGGGAGACCTTTGTTGAGCAGAGGCCGCTTGGGGAGGTGGTGGCAAGGAAGATGATTCACCAGACTTCTTTTGTCGTTTTAGCTTCATCATTCTTATCCTGATCCTTATCTTCATCGTCTCTAGGACATTTAGACCTTTCAGCTTCGACTCTACATGCTTCTTGGAGTTGGTAGTCCAGCAATGAGACAAGAAGATTCTGAGCATGTGAGGGTTTCAAAGTCAACCCTAAGGTTGTTCTTTCCAATCTTTCTCGGATAGCCATTTGGGAAGATATCAACAATAGTGAGAACCTCAGGTGCATCCACATTCATTTGAGCACCATGTCGTGATCTCGAAATAACATTAGCCAAAAGAACCAACATATCGCAAGACATAATGTTAGTCAACAGAAGGTCTTATTGTCTAGTTATTGAATGTAAAGTGACAATGATTGTTACGAGTCCTAAGTCACTTGTTTGTCCAATAGTCCAATGATGTCGTGAAATGTTTCGTGAGTTAGTTAACTTTAAGTTTTAAAGTTTATGTTATCACTTATTGTTCACAACATATCAAACGATTAAGTTTATTAGTGACATTATTGTATTTGTGACGTTATGATTAGTTTATTTACAAGTTTGTACACGTAACAATTCATAATGAAGGTTAATCAAGGCTTAGGCGTAGTTTTGGCAAAGTTAAGCGTAAACAGTAATAACATACGCGTAGACGAAAGCTTATGTGAAGGATCCTAACTTACGCGTAAGAAATGTTACGCGTAGGAAAAGGGGACCTTATGCGTAGAGCTTACACGTAGGCGTATATAAACCTTACGCGTAAGACTTACTCGTAAGAGTAGACCTTATGCGTAGAGGTCATCGCTTTACGCATATCCTTCACAGTGATACGCCAGAGTCCCATTGTAGAACCTTATGCGTAGACGCTACGCGTAAGATTACTCTTACGCGATAACCTTCTACGCCGTAAGGTGATCCTTATGCGAGATTCAATGACCTTGATTCTAAGTTTTACGAGTAGCAAGCCTGAAATAAAATCATCATAACATCAATCTTAACACATATATTCATTCTAAAATCAAATCATGGCATGAAAGCTTGTTAAACATTTATGCGAAGAAATACTTATGCGTAGGTCAAAACCCTAAGGGTTATGAATTACGCATAAGAGTTTTAACCATAGGATTAGCACCAATTCAATTCTAGTAGGTCATGGATGTTATGAGAGTCTAATAACGAAGTTATAACATCTAAATCGTGGTGAATCAAAAATACCCAAACTCAAGAACTTTAAACCCTAACATCCAATTTTTAATCAATGAGAGTTTCTGGGTGGTTATAGAGCCTGGAAATCTTTAATTCAACATGATATGAGTATCACACAACAATCTTTTTGACCAAAACAATCACATTTGAAAATACCCAATTCGACTCATAAACCCTAATTATAAAAATCCATTAATTCGTGTTTCTGGGTGTATTTTGAGCATAGAAACGATATCATTGATGTTGTTAAAGCATTTTGACACAATCTTTTAAACCAAAAACACACAACAAATGATTATATGTTCTAACCCTTACGCGTAAAACACAAAATTCAATGAATCTTAAGTTTTAACCGTTGGATTCGTGTGAAATTCAAAACCATTGTTTAAAATTACGTTAAGAACACAAAACCACTTACAAATTGATGATCAAACACGATTTCTTGAATGATTTTAGGCGAGGATCTTTTTAGGTTTATGTAATAAATGTGAGGGTAATGTTAGGTGGAAGATGTTTTTATTAAAATTAACTTTAACATTTTGACAGTTTTGGTCCCTCCACTTTTTCCTTTTTCAAACAAAGCCATTTAACTTCCATTTTGGTTACCAAACAAAGATTTTAAGAAAGAAACTTGACGACACTCCCCTTGACTTAAGAAAATAATGAAAGGTTATAAATTTTAGTCCGAGGAGTGTCATTGAACCGTAAAAGTTTACCACCATTGATAAAAGAAACAAGATAGATAACATGCAAGTACACGATGTTTTGAAACAGTTAATATAAATTTTCTCCCACTCAACACTTGATCAGAAAAATACTGAATTTTGAAAGATTATAGTGTTGATGGAAGAAATGTACTTGCCATGTTGAAAGAAAAATAGATTAGAAGAATATTTTTGTTGTTTTATCGGATTTTATATTTTTGTATTTTGTTTTTGAAAAATTATTTACAAAAGAGATTTTGGTGTTTGATGTGTTTTAAGACTGCTTTTAGGAGGTCATCTAATTCCTCTTGAGTCAAACACCTCATACCAATCCGGTGGACCAACTCATTAAACCTAGCGGGAGGCAAGGCTTTGGTGAGAAGATCTCGCCAATTGGTATTCTCGTACTCCACAAAATATAATTCAACAGCACTGCTCCACGTGATCCTTGATGAAATGATATCAAGATCGATGTGCTTTGATTTCGAAAGTGTTGAACCGAAGTTGCACGAGATCGCAATGGCAGTCCGATTGTCGCAGACATCGGGATTCTATCAAATACGTAACCATAGTCTTTGAGTTGTGTTCTCATCCAAATGACTTGAGCACAACACGCGAACATGGCTACATATTCTGCTTTGGTTGAGGACAATGTACAATCTCGCTTCTTCGATTGCCATGACACCAGTTTATCACCAAGAAATTGTAAAGCTCCCGAAGTACTTTTCCGTGAGTCTAAGCATCCCGCATGGTCGCCCTAAAAGCGATTAGTTCAAAACCGTAATCCTTCTGATACCAGATCCCCAAGTTAATGGTTCCCTTTATGTATCGGAGGATTCTTTTAGCCTCAGAGAGGTGGGTTTCAGTTGGTCGCGACGATAACGAGAGCAAAGATATACGCAAAGACAATATCGTGTCTGCTAGTCGTTAGATACATGAGAGATCCAATAATACTACGGTATTTTGTAGGGTCCACCAATTTCCCATGTAAATCAGCCTCTAGCTTCTTGGTATGAGCCATTGGTGTGGCATAGGTGTCACAGTTTTCCATTCCAAATTTGTTTAACAATTCAAGGGCATATTTGGATTGACTCAAGAAAATACCACGGGTTGATTGATGAACTTGCAGTCCGAGAAAGAACGTGAGTTCACCCATCATGGACATTTCAAAATTTTTCTTCATTAGTTTTGCAAAAGCGATTGAAAACTTTTTATGTGTAGACCCAAAATGATGTCATCCACGTAAATTTGAACAATTAAGATATGTGCCCCGTGATATTGTATAAAAAGAGTTGGGTCAACCAACCCTTTGGTGAAATTATTAGCAATGAGGAAAGATGATAGCTTATCGCACCATGCCCGAGGAGCTTGTTTGAGACCATACAGAGCTTTGTTCGCTTTGTAGACATGATTCGAAACTCGATCAACGAATCCATCCGGTTGGTCGACATAAACCGCTTTCTTTAAGTTGTCAATTAAGAAACGCAGTTTTGACATCCATCTGATAGACCGTCATATTCATATGAGCCTTAACGCTAGAAATATCCTAACAGCCTCAAGACGAGCAACCGGAGCAAAAGATTCTTCAAAGTCTATTCCCTCTTCCCGACGATAACCCTTAGCCACCGTGACGTGACTTATTTCGATAACATTCCCTTCAAAGATCCAATTTGTTTTTCCAAATCCATTTGAGACCAATGACGAGACCCTCGTTGGTCTTTCAACCATTTCCCATACTTCAAGACGCTTGAATTGGTTGAGTTCTTCTTGCATGGATTCAATCCAGTTGTCTTTTGTCATTGCGCCTTTGATGTTTTTAGGTTCAGATTGGTGACGCGAGTGCATAAATGCAATGTTCACCATCCGAGTGAAGACGCTTGTCTTGTAACGACCGGTTGATTCGGGTTGCCAATAATATTTTCAGAGGATGGTCTTTTGTCCATCTATGTGTGGAGGGTTGATGTTGGTATACATTGTGCAGATTTTGAGGATTCAAATGGTTTGTTGAAGATTCCGCGACATCCGTGCGCAGCCTCATTAGCAAACGGGTTGAAGAACGCATTTGGATCAAAATCTGCAGGTGGGGGTACTTCATTCAACATCATCACCGTTCATCATTGTTGGAAGCAGTTTGTTCAACTGTTGTGTTGGAGTCAACCGGTGGTGCTTCTTCAACAGTAGTTGTTGTAGCAGGTGTATCAGGTATAAGAGTATTATCGTGTTGAGCAATGAAACAATGGATACACCGAGCACGTTCATCAATATCGTCACCGAACAAGGAGCAAATAACCTTTCCATTTGTTGACGAGTAAGTCGGGGCTTTGTTCACCGATGATGGGGTTTGGGGAAGTTTAAGCGGTTGTGTCCGGTTCTAAGTCATACTCGTAAGCCATTTCCGTGAAGTTCATCAAAATGAGCATGAATCGCTTCCATAACCTCCTTTGTTCGACGATTCCATTCGAAACCTTTAGAATTTTCACAATATCCTATAAAGACTCCAATGTCAGCTTTGGCTTTGAGCTTTCCAAAGTCATCACGATCATTATTCGAATAGCAAAGAGATCCAAATACATGAAAGTGTTTGAGATTCGGTTTCTATTGTGGACAAGCTCAAAAGGTGTTTTGTTGTATGCTTTGTAATCATAGAACGGTTTTGAGTATAGCATGCAAGAGATACACCTTCGCCCATAAGTAACTGGAAGTTTAGCATTGATTAACATTGTTCTTGCGCTTCCACTAACGCTCGGTTTCGCTTTTCAACAACTCCGCTTTGTTCGTGTACGGCAATAGATGTCCGATGTCAATTCCCACTTTCTCATAAAATTCACGAAGAGTTTGATTAACAAATTCAGGCCTCTATCTGCTTCTGATTAGTCGAACGGTGTTTCAGAGCTGAACTTGTATTTTCGTGAGAAAGGTGATGATCATCTGTGGAGCTTGATCTTTGCTTCAAAGAAAGTAGACCCAAGTCCAGCGTGAATAGTCATCAACAATTACTAAGATGTAGCGCTTGCCATTGATCGCTTGCACGCCAAGATCGGCCACACAAATCCATGTGAAGAAGATGAAGCACATGCTGAGAGTCGTGTTCCACCTTTGAAGGAAAATGAGCACGAGTGCTTTTGCCTTGTTCACAAGCCGAGCAAAGGTGATCTTTAGAATACCGAAATCGTGGGAGTCCTTCAACTAGTTTGTGTCGAGCAAGGTTGGTGATGGTTTGAAAGTTTAGATGTGAGAGACGACGATGCCATAGCCAGAATTTTGTTGATGTTGCCTTTGAAAGTAAGCAGATGGGAGAAGAAGCAACCATGTCTTGCATAGAGATAGTGTAAAGACTTGAATTACGCGAGCCGCATAAGGTCGCTTCCTTGTAGATCACTTAATGAAACAAGTTTTCTCCCGGAAAGCAACCTCCAAATCTCCATCACAAAATGACCTACTGAAAACAGATTGTGACCGAGGCCTTCCACATAATAAACCCCGCTTATTTCGATGTTCCCATTGATATAGTCTCCGTAGCCCATGATAGCTGCTAAGTGATCATTCCCTAACCCGACAATGCCAATGAACTTTGCAATAAAGTTTGATAACAGCTTTAAGATTGCCTCGTCATGTGTCGGGAACATCCGCTATCAACAATCCAGAGAATGATCTCAGTATCACCGCATTACAATAATGCATCTACACAGATGGAATAGAAGTAGATGTGGAACCCAAATGTTAGAGGGTTCCATAGCGCTTATAGTAGATATACAAACATCAATAGCTTTAGGTATCCACTTAAATCCTAGTGTGTTATATATCCATTTCTCCCATCTCCAACTAGTATTTGCTTTAGTCTTAGTGAATGCACTAGGTGGTACTACATTCCTAGGAGGTGAAACCGGAGCTACAGGGACAACAATGCGCTTCTTAGAATCTAAAGAGGGCGGTCTACCAAGCACTGACTTAGAAAGGTTAGTGGGCCTAGAGGTATTCCGATTCTTAGGATTCCTTAAACGAGAGATGATAGCTTTAGCAACACATTTATCATGACAATCAATTCATACTTTTACTACAAATAACACAAGGTGCATCGATCAATATCAAAAGTACTTAACGGTTTAGCATTCGTTACATCACTATTTCTATTACATTTGCCGAACGCAATATCTATAGTGGAAGCAACGTGAGTCTTATTCATAGTCCTAGGGTGTTCTTCTACTTTAGCATTCCTTATTGATCTTTTCTTAGGTCGCAACTTCCTATTCTTCGATGTAGTGCTCCTAGGCGTGAAGTGCGGACGCTTGGAAAAGACGCAACTATTCCTGCTTTAGAGAAGGAAGCACGCTAGCAACTTGTGATTTGGCAAGAGGGATTCTAGGTTCATGAGTACTAAGTGTTACTGGGCTAATCTCTTAATGATGGTTGGTGGAAGTTGTTCATACTTTCCTAACATTTCTCTTAACTTGAAGATAGTGTGAATCGATCTTGATTTTCGAATCTAACATTTCCAAAGAAAATGCATAACTTCCTTAGTGTGTGCAAGATAATGATCAAGTTCATTTGATGCTTCATCACGAGTCTTTTGAGTAAATCAAATATGACACCATATTCCTTTTAACTTTTACAAGTTCTTGTTCATATTTTGAGATTTGACACTTAAAAGACACGCTTTGATCATCCGCTTGCTCAATTTTAGGATCTGAAGATTTTGCACGCAATTGGGCGATTTTGTGTTGAAAAGCAAGTTGTTGATCGTGAATATCTTTTGACACCAATTAAGACGACGTATTGCATTTGAAAGTTCGTTTGACAATCGCTTGTTTTCAACTTTTAAGGACTCGACCAAGCACATTATCGTGTTCTCAACATTTACCACGTATAAACAAGATCGCAGAGATATAATCAAATGCATATGACAAAGAATTCAATAACACAACATTATGGACATCGACATATGACATCTTCCAAGAGTCGATCAACATCTTTTCTCAACAGCTTTTACGCTTAGTGTTAGAAATAGATGTTTCGTTTTCTCAAAACGACCTTCATTATCCAAGTTCCTTATGAAAGTCCCTTTCCCAAGACAATGCACAACTTTTCAAATTTTTAACATTTGGTAAAAGATTTTTCTAAAAATGTCTCTTTGTTCTCGCCAGAGGCGATTGAAAATGTTGAACTTTGATTTCATAATGATATTCTATCTCATGTTGTAAAGTTTTGAGGTCAGCCATGAAAATGTCAAAATATCAAAGAATTTTGCGATTTTCGTGTTTTGAGTTTACTTCACATATGGAAGGTAAAGGACCATAAGTTTGTGCATAATCTGGTTTGGGACTAACATTAGAAGACTCGACGTGTTTTATGATAATCCTTGTTGTGTTAGAAGAATCCATTGGTGTGACGAAAGTGACCGCTTTTGAATAGTTAAAAGGTTTGTTGTAAACAACTTTTTCTAATTTTGATCGACTCTCGCCTTCGTGATCTAATTCCTCTTGACGATGATATTCAACAACACTCATAATGTAATTATCAATTTTATATTCTCGCGACCGAAACTTCGTGATTTGGTTTGAATGATTTTATTGAAAGCTTAGGTTTGTAATCAGCAAGATTCGGTCCATATCCATTTGGATTGGGTTTTAAAGTAAACTTTTCAATGGTTGTGACCGACTCGCCATGTTTGTAAACAACATTTTTAAACTCTTTAAGTTTGTTTTGCAAGCCGATGATTTCTTCAAGATGATCATCTATTCGCTTCGTTGAATGCTTTTTGTATGCAGAGAACTGTTTTTGACAAGTTAACAACTCAAATTTTAGCTTTTTGATTTTCCAAGGTGAGAGCGCTAATTTGCTTTTTATGTTCATGTTTCAGCTTGTTCTATTTCGCATAACAAAGCATTCTTCGGCTGCTAGATCATGATCTGCCTTTCTAAATATTTTCGCTTTGATAAGATTTGGCAAAGGTCGCTTCAAAACCGCTTTCACGCTTTTTCTTGAGTTTTGAAAAGTTGAGTTGCTTTTGTAAACATTCAAAATCCTTGGTTAACAAAGGCATTTTTGCTTTTCAAGTCCCGATTAATGGCATGACATTTTTCCACTATGGTCTGATGGTCCTGTATTAAACGAGCAAAATCTGGATGAGGCAAAAGTTCGGCGTGTTCAACGTGAGTCACAACATGATCATTACTTAGATCCTCAAGTATAACCACGGAGTCAATTTGATTATCAAAGGAAACCATTGGTCATCTTGATCGCCAAATATAACTACGGGTCTAGTTGAAAATCGCCGAATGAGATGTGGATGACTCATTTTGAACATTCGGAGCCTTGCCGGATTCGGATGTTGGCGGAGATATGAGATCGAGATAAATATGGTTTGTTCGGTACCGAGACAAGCCATCAAGTCATACACCGGGCCTGTGTCACTATGTGTAACTCATGCATATTAGCCATCAACATAACCGCATTGGCCCGCAAGTCCTCCATATCATCATCCGAGTCCAGATTTGCCATAAAGCTCTATTCTTTGTCCGTGAGAGTTCCACCAGCTTCATCCTTAAGAGCCAAAAGAAGAGCCTCTTTGAAATAAGCACGGCCCCTAGTCCTTGGCTTTGGGCATGCATTAGCCAGTGTCCCTTCTCATTGCAGTTGTAGCATCGAAGACCATTCAACCCATTCTGAGCATTTCCTGCTCCACCACTTGAGCTCGATTGTTATTCCTACCCACAACATTAAACCCTTGACCACCGCCCATCCGACGACCATAACCACGATTCTGAACTTCAACTCGCCCATTGTTCACAACAGCTTGATTCCTTGTGTTAGATGAGGAACGAATACGGTTGTTGGATTTGTTGGTATAACGGCTAAAGGCATTAGCAATCATAGCAAATCCTTGTTGCAATGCTTCGAACGGATCGATGTCCTCATTAGCTTCACTGACAAGTGCTTGAGCATTGTTGTTGTTGTATGGAACCAATTGAGTTTGAGATTGAGGCTGTGAAGGATCATATGGTGTGATTGTAGCAGTTGGTTGAGTTGCCGGTTGAGGAGAATAACTGTTTTGAGCATATAAGGCAAGTTGTTGATTTTCCGGATGTGTCGGTGGAGCAATTTGAGCACGGAGAATCCTTTCCCTATCAACTTCCTTTTCATGAGGCTTCAAGTAATCGTACAACAATCCATATGTAGAATGATGCATGTTCTTCGCTTGACGGAGAAAAATGACATACTTCTCCCATTCAGAACCAAGACTACTCAAGAACTTAGTATTCACCGCAATTCTTGGCATGATGATGTTGTGTTTATCCAAATCATTGATGATGTCCGAAAAACGATGATGATAGGACTCTAGTGTCTCTCCATGTTCAATCATGAAGTGTTCATAAGCCAAGTAAATTTTGGATTCCAAATCCTCCCCGATTGAGTATAGATCCTTCCATAAGAAGATGAATATGATCCCACATTTCCTTTGCAGTCTTTTGAGCATCAACACTTCAAGGAATTGGGTTAGGTAATCCTAAGAGGATATATTGCATTGCAAGCTCATCACCTTCATAGTGTAGAAGTTCTTGAGGATTCAAGTCTGCAAAAGTAGCAATGTTTGTTTGTTCATCTCTTGGTGGAATAGCATTTGGATCTCCGGTACAATGACAAGAGGCATCTCAAATGGAACTTCCAAGATAACCTTCTTTAAGAACTTTCCATGTGGCTTCTTTAGATCACAAAACCTAAAGAACCTTATCACCCATTGATCGTAGTTTCCTCGGAGTGAGCATTGAGGTCTATCAAGTGATCCAGCCTCATGAATTGATTGTTGGCCGCTTAAAGCTTCACACATCTTTGCAAACCAAGTGGGTTCCTTCATAGTGTTCCTTGATGGATGTTGATTGAATTCATTTGTGTAGGGTTGAACTTGAAGACTTGGTGGTGGTTGAACCATTTGAGGTTGTGGAATTGCAGCAAGTTGTGGAGTATGTTGTTGATTAAATTGTTGTTGATAAATTGCTTGTTGTTGATTCCATTGTTGATGTTGTGGACTTAGTTGTTGTTGACGTTGAGAATAAGTGTAAGGGAAATAGTTAGAGTATGGTGGTTGTGACATGTTGATAAACTTGTGTTGGTAAAATGGATCTTTGTAGTCGAATGAACCTTTGTTGATGAAGTATCCTTAGGCGTAGAAATCACAATAACCAAGTAGCACTTATGCGTAAAAACACCAAAGTTACGCGTAACAATGAGGAGTTACGCCAGATTTAGCTTACGCGTAACTAGAGAAAAGACGCTAAAGTTATGCGTAGACACAAAGTTAGGCGTAGAAAGTTAGGCGTAGGATTATCTTATGCGTAAGACTAGGCTTAGGCGTAAGATGAATCTTATGCGTAGGATTTCTACGCTAAGTTTATGCTTATGCGTAATTTTAGGTTTTATCTCAAGTGATCTTTTACACTTCACAAAGGCAAAAGATATCCAAAGTCGACGTATTTTCCGGCTTATCCAAGCAAGAAAACACGGAGTAAACCACGAAAACGAAGATCAAACCAAGGAAATCCTTACGCAGTAAGTTTTAGGGTTTTGCTACGCGTAGGATTACTCGTAAAATTGATTTTTCCCAAATATGTTTCTAAACCAGTTTTTGTGTGATGAAATAGCTTCAATAACACCAAAAGACACAAAAGTGTGAAACTTGATGATCTAAAGCTCTTAAAACAGTTATGCGTAGGTTGAAACCCTCGATAAAAAAAACTAGTTTAAAAACAACGATCCACGCATAAAGTTTGAAACATTTTGCCAAAAACAAGTATTTTAACACCTTAAAACGTTGAAAGTACAAGAATCTTGGATTCAAAAGTGTAAAAAGAAGTTTTAAGCGAACCAAAGTATCAATCACGCTTTACGCGTAAGACCAAAACAAACTTCAAAACAAAACGTTCACCCAACTAGTAGGCGATTGATACCACTGTTAGGTCACTAGATTTACAACACAAGCTTATAAGAAAGAGATAAAGGCGATTGAACAAGTAAACCAAACACACACACACGATATAATAAGGACGGTTATGTAAGATGTGAATGATAGAAATAACTTGAACAACCAACCCTCAAGTGAGGGTTATTACATAGTATTTATAGGCAAGGAGCTAGGGCAACACTCCTACTCCTTCCCTTTTCCTTATTGGACATGGGCCTAAGCTTATGGGCCTTCTACATAAGCTTGACCTTAAACAAACATAAAGGCCATAATAAGCTACCTATTACATATGAGAAGCTAACACTTGAATTAAGGTTTAGGAGTGATTCCAACATACTTAAACTAAGTATATAGTAAAATGGGTAAAAACAAGTATATACTAAAATGGGTAAAAACAAGTATATACTAAATGGATAAAAACTACCAAATGGTATTGACCCATAACCCATGGTTTCATATATACCACTTAACCAAGTTCATTGTATCCTTGAGATACATTGTATCTAGAAAGAAAACCATGGATCAACCCCTAACCCATGACCTATGACCCATAACCAAAAATACCCATGGGCAAAGAAGAGCATCCCACGGATCCCTAACTTTGTGCTAGCCGGATCCCTTGTGGAAGGGATCCGTGGGATCCGGGGAACAGTAGAAAATTTCCTCTATAAATAGAGAGCCATTTCTTCCTTTCTACTCACCACTTTTACACACATACTTCCCCCAAGTATTATACCTCTCTAACCTCAGATCCAAGTGATCTATGTAGTTTGTCTTTTATTTTTGTGTGATTCTCTAGGTTCCTCTTAAAGGCGAGATCACCACTTCTTGAAGTCAAGCAAGCTCAAGTCCATGAGTTGCCATGCTTTGTCATCATCAAGACAACTAAGGTTCTCTTGTTGATAGTTCATTCTTCCTCCATAGATGTTGGGTTGAAGGAATTAGTGAAAGATGTCGAAAGTGTCAAGATGAAAGCATTAGTGAAAGGTGCTTATCGTCCGTGTAAAAAGCATTAGTGAAGAATGCTAAAGGTGTCAAGACGAAGGCATTAGTGAAGGGTGCCAAGCGTTGTGTCAAAGGCATTAGTGAAGGATGTCTAAGAATCAAATCAAGTGGCATTTGGGAAGAATGCCTAGGTCGTATAATCGATGAGGTGAATCGTTATACATATAAGTATTTGTTTATTTCCAAGGATGGTGATATCCTTGATGGTGTTGTAACAAGGAGTGGATCTCCTTGAGATTAGGTGTTGTGTTGTGAAGGGTAGTAGTTCCTCTATAGTAATAGAACTAGGTGCTTATCCTAGTACCTAATAAATGGTAGGCGACGTTGTGATAGGATTAGTTCTCCTTGGTGTGAAAGAACTCGGTGGTTAGCCTAGCACCGTATAAAGGGTAGGCGACGTTGTGTTAAGTGTGGTTCGCCTTGGTGTGAAAGAACTCGGTATTTAGCTTTGTACCGGAAAAAGGTGTAAGCGACGTTGTGAACGCTTCTCCGCCATAAGGAGTTGGTATAGTGTTTACGAACTCTCGAGTAGGTGACTTGGGGAGTGGAGTAGGGCAAGGAAGGTGTCCTTGTAGCCGAACCACTATAAATACTTGTGTCATGGTGATGTGTTTCTTACTCTTTATCTTGCATTACACGTTTATATATCTATCTATCAACGTCCAACATAAACAACCAAATAGATTGACATAAGTCGATCTAAATATTTAAAAGGAAGTTTTAAATTGGTAAAAATATTCAACCCCCCCTTCTAGTTTTCCATACGTGAGTCAGCCAGAAGGCTTCATAGACATGGAACATCCGGACTACGTCTACAAACTCAAAAAGGCAATCTATGGATTAAAGCAAGCTCCGAGAGCGTGGTATGATGAACTGTCTTCTTTCCTTATCCTAAACAATTTCACCAAAGGAACGGTTGATCCTACCTTATTTACACAAAAATGCAAAAACGACATTTTGATTGTTCAAATTTATGTGGACGACATCATTTTTGGGTCCACTAATCCGAATCTTTCAAAACATTTTTAAAATCTCATGATAAGCAAATTTGAAATGTCCATGATGGGGGAACTAAAGTTTTTCTTGGTTTACAAATACATCAATCCCCACGTGGAATTTTTATTAATCAAGCAAAATATACAACCGTAGATTTTGAAAATCATGGTATGGATAATTGTGACTCTGTTGGCACACCAATGGTAACATCACCAAAAATTGGAGCTGATTTGTTTGGGAAACCTATCAATCCGAAGAAATATCAGAGCATGATTGGTTCTCTCATGTACCTTACTTGCTAGTCGAATCTCGATATTCATTTTGCTGTTTGCTTATTAGCACGTTTGTGCAAAGCCTACCGAATTGCACCTCAAAGAGGTTAAAAGGATCTTTTCGGTACCAAGACATCCATCCACAAGGGTCTTTGGTATCAAGGATTCCGGATTTGATCTAATCGCTTTTTCGATGCGACCACGCAGTGATCAAGTTACAAAGAAAAAGTACATCGAGGAGCACAATTGTTGGGTGAAAAGTTAGTAAGTCGGTCTTCAAAGAAACAAGATTGCACTGCACTTTCAACGCTGAATGAGTAGTGTCTCTATCTGCGTGTTATGCTCAAGTTCTATGGATGAGAACACAACTCACAAATTATGGCTTTACTTTCGATAAAATACCTATGTATTGTGACTCGAAAAGTGCCATAGCCATATCATGCAATCCTGTTCATCACTCTAAGACTAAGCATATCAGAGTCCACTATCACTTCATAAAAGAGCAAGTGGAAGAAGGTACTGTTGAATTATTCTTCGTGAAGACAGACTACCAACTCGCAGATCTATTTACTAAAGCCCTTCCAAAAGAAAGGTTTGACAGTTTAGTTCGACGAATTGGAATGCGAAGCCTAACCCCTGAGGAGTTAGAACGTCTTCTCGAATCTTCTTGAAAATGTTTTTCCAAAAAGCTTCGCTGTAAATAGTTTTGAAAAACAAAATACAAAATTTGAAAAACCAACAAAAGAAAAATATTAAAATATAATATCTTTCAAAAATACAAAAACAATATAAAATCAAAAATCCAAAAATATTCTTCTCACACGATTACATGTTTCGTATAATCGATATTCTCAGACGTTTCTAGAAATTTCATTCAACAATGATACGGACATATACAGATGCTTGAGCAAGAGTTCTTTAAATTTTTTCCATAACATGTCGTTTCTTAAAAATTTCTTCAAAAATGGCTTTCGTATACTTCAGTACGAAACCCGCACCAAAATGATGACTTTTGATTATTTCATATCAAAACTCGTGTTAGTAAAGAAAAAATCAAGTGTACGCTTCAGTGCACTACATTTAAAACTGGTGAGAAATCATCATCATCTTGAGCACCTTTTTCAAGATTGTTCAAAAATATTTTTTAAAATCTTTCAAAATATTGTGTGCTCAAGATAACTCCCTCTAAAACCCTTTAAGTGATTATGCATTATTAAAGGGGGAGTATAAAACAAAATGTTCCAAATTCATGCTTAAAACAAATCCGTCTGTCTTCCCAAAAGATTTTATAAATGTTATTTAATCCGTTGATATAAAAAATATCACGATTATCCTATTTTTGAGGGGGAGAAGACGTGATTAAAATGTGATCAAAAATGTTTAATGATCGGTATTTGAATCTCAAAAGAGCTCGACTCAGTCGGAACCAATGAATTGACGAGTAATCAAAGTCCGTAAATGTACCAGTTCGAGAAACTTATGATAAACATGAACTTACATGGGTCTAACCTTCTTTTCAAGAAGTGTTTACAACTTCAAGTTAGTTATTAGAGCTAGTTGTCACCTAAAATATGACAATGGAACTCTTTAACTAAGCAACGTAACCGTGTCTCGTGGGGAATTGTCTATCATGAGCCGATCAATTCAAAAAGTGCGAACTCTACCCTATATGTGCAGATTTCTGTCAAAACTTATAAGCACATGTGAAGGGGGAGTGTTTCTAAAAATATAAAACTCTCAGAGTGTTCCAAATATGTTTTCAATCATAAACACTCTGAGAGATTTTCAAGAAAAGGTTTTTATGGCAACAATAGGACAGTCAAAGAGCTATAAGGTGACTAAGTTTAGGAATAAACGTCCTATGATCCGCCAGAGCCAGAGGGATCTACCCAAGGACAATACCCATAGTTAGTATTAGAAGTCCTTAGGTATGATTGAAAAAAGGAGTAATGTGAGAAAGGAGAAAGAAGGGGTTGAAGAATTAAAAAGAAAAGTTAAAGAAAGGGTGAAAAGAAATAGCCCTCCATAATCAACCTTAGGGCAGAAACTGGGTTCAATTCATCTGCTACTGGTTGTCACTTAGATGACGCTGGTATTGAAGACAAAGACGTCATGGACCCAATGACGCACTGCACTAAACTTTCTAGCCACTCAATTCCTCTCAAAATGATTTTTTTCATTCTCACTGGGAACCCTACATAATCTATTGACCCTCTCCCTAGTCTCCGCTCAGGAAAACCAAAATGCACTAATTGAGTCTAGAGCCACGATATTCATTAAAAGATCTCATAGGAACACTTGACATGACATCGCTTGTTGTTCATCAATAAGGACACAAGTGATATATTCTAGAGTCCTACGCAGGTCTTAGCAATCTGCCAGAACATTTATGAGAAGATTCACATTTGTGATCTTCAGTGATTGAATGGAAATTCTGCGAGGGTCAACATCAGCAGGACAGCAGGTCACTTCAAGAATCCCCCGTGGATTACGCTTAGTGTGTCTCAAACGGTCTACAGTCGTGAGATGATGCTTCGGTGTACCTCAAATGGCGACTCACGAACCTGTAGGTGTACTTCGGTACATCGCTATCTCAACTTGTGGGACTCCAATTCAGAATGCCTTTGTGAGAATTACGAGACGTGTTTTCACACTATGTCTGTAACATACTCAAAGTTGAAACTTGTAAGCCGGATTACTTCTAACCCATGTTTTATGTTTTCTTCTTATGGATGCTTACGGGAGGAAGAGATCGTGCAGATTTTCCACATGCTCATACCAACAACACATGAAAAGTTCTCATCAAAATCAAAGGCAACGCAAAGTCAAAGATGATTCTTCGTCAATGTCAAAGAATCTACAAAGTTTAAAGACTCGAGAACTACATCATTGGTAACCAAAAGAAAAATAGTAGTGTGAGCATGGTGGAGAAAGACGTGGAGACACTTAACCAACGAAGTTGACAACTGCAGAATACCATATTAACTGATCACAAAGCATGAAGGAACAAAAATCAAGACTATTCTATATCGACACACAAAGTTCAAGCTTAAGGAAAGTAATGACCTAATCAAGTGGAGCATCTTTTGAATGACCACCCCTTAGGGGGAGATTGTTAGCCGTAACATTTTAATTAGAAGTGATGGTCATTCAAGTTTAGGAACTTTGTAACGTGTGTTAGATATAGTGATAGAATAGTCAACGTGCTCGTGGATTGGACTAAGCTAAATGGCTATAAGTTATGTTAACCTAGCCTTGTATAAGTTGTCATCCAATCCAAGCCCATCCCAAAGCCCATTAGGGCATATGTACTTGTAGTATAAATACACCTCAAATGTGTCATTTGAGGTGTGTGCTTGAGTGTGTGTGTGTGTGTGTTTTTCTTTCAAGTAATACAAGTTCTTTTCATCTTTTATTCTCTCTACACATACACGACATATATCTTCAAGTCACCTCTTTCCTTTCTTCTTCTTAATCTTTACGCATATCTTGTGTTTGGTTCCTACAGGGTTAGATTTAAGTGAGAATAATTAGGGTTGTATCACTAGTTTTATAACCGGGTATACTAAATCAGTGGGTATGTGGGCTTCAGCCGGTTCTAATTATTGGTTGGGGATCGGGTTTGGATTTGATATTTGGGCCTCAATTGCTGGACCTATCGTGGACTTCTCTATTCGAATATGGACTTGTACATGTGTTTAAATTTGACTTGGGCTGTATTAAAAGATGTACTGGGCTGTGACGATATATACACGGGTAAGATATGGATTTACAAAAACATTATTATGCTATCCGAATTTTTACATGTAAATTTGGATGCATAGGTTTTAATTTTTTGTAAAAAGGGAGTGGTATTTTTGGTCACACAAATTGTCATGGAGGGATACAAATTCACGGCTTGAGCTTAATATTTGAGAAAAGGATTATTGATGTGATCAGCAATTCCCATGAGATATTCGACGCCACAGAATGTCAATGATACTTCACAGTCTAAGCAAAATTGTTCAAGAATCTCTAGTGTCACTCATGTTTTTTTTGAGATGTTTGCTTATGACTAGAACTTTTCGTACCGATGGTCGTACAACAAGTTACACGATGATGCTTCCGAAAAGTTCGAAACCATCATGGGGGAGAAACGTGTACTTTGATGTGTTACGGTTAACCTCCAGGGAAAAGGAGTTTATACTACTTGACTTAGTATGGTTTGTGAAGTTTTCTACATTCGGGTAAAGAATTGTTGATGATGAAGGTGATTTGCTGATGAACCGCTGCATGTTCCTCTATAACAGATATTCACCGAAACCAAAGTTTTCATAACACATTCAAGCTGACATTGTTTACGGTTTAGTCTTGATTTTGTAAAATCCCGCGAAAGAATCTATTTCTCGGTTTAAATCATAGATTTGTAAAATCCCGTAACAATGGAAACATCCTGGTAATAGTAAAGTGCATTTTCGGATCTATCTTACGGTTTATTCTTGGTTTTGTAAAATCCCGCAAAAGAAACTATTTATCGGTTTAAACCATAGAATTGTAAAATCCCTTAATGATGGAACCATCCTAGAGAAAGAAAAGTGTATTTCGGGATCTTATCTGATGCTGGTGCTACGGTTCCTACTTCGAAGAAGGGATAAAAGGGTGTACTTCATGAATTGGATGATTGTTTGGATATTCTTCATGGCAGTTTGGTTATTACAATGTTTTATGGAGTTATGTGCTTTTAACCATGGTCGGGATGAAACCATTATCATAGTTCACTTAAAACTTCAAAGGAGGCTAGATTTGAGCTTTTAACCAGAAGATGTGACAACGGGGTTAATCCACTATTATTTATTTGAGGTTGAAGTGAAATATCACGGGCGAGTGTACTTAGTATCTGAAGGCATCGGGGATGGTTGGATGAAGATTCTTCATGATCCTTGTTCGAGCTTATTATAAAAAACGAAGACTTGGAAATCTAGTTATTGTTGGGTGACTTTTTCCTTTTCTTTTACCACTTGGGGGAATTGGGCTCTTACCACCACAAAATAACTATCACTTTAAGGAGTTACGCTTGTTGTGCTCAGTGTCACACTTAATTGTGGATTTTCAAGAGGTGATGTACGTCTTATACTTGATGGTTGGTTGGATGAAGAGTATAGAGTACTTAGAGATTCATTGGAGGATGAATTCTCGGCACCGCTCTTTGTTACATATGTGCAAGTTTAAGTCACGAGTTCGGGTTAATTTACTTGGTCAAATTCATCATATTGGGTTTTCTCCATCAGTTGTCACGACAAAGAGCATACTGAATGATAATGGGGTTGATTATAAGTTTGCCAAGAGTAGATGAAAAGAGAGAGATTATGACGTTTGAACACAACAGTTCAAGCCTCGTACTCTAAAGAAAAGAAAAGTGTACGTCTCAGTGCGCTTTATCTTCTGAAGAAGAGAAATCTTCTTATGATGTTTGAACACAACAGTTCAAGCCTCGTACTCTAAAGAAAAGAAAATTGTACGTTTCAGTGCGCTTTATCTTATGAAGAAGAGAAATCTTCTTATGACATTTGAACACAACAGTTCAAGCCTCGTTCCTTAAAGAAAAGAAATGTGTACGCTTCAGTGCGCATTATCTTCAGAAGAAGAGAAATCTTCTCATTAATGACCATTCTCATCAACATGTGTTAGGAATTAGAAAATTCCATAGTGAAGTATCGGTCACCCCAAATATAATCTAGCATTAGTTAGCTCGTAGACATTACGTTATTTACTAGTTATTTAGTTAGTTATTTAGTTTAGTGCAACACCGTGGAGGAAGGACAGGTCTTTACCTATCAGAGTATGCTTGATCCACAGTCCGAAGGAGGACGTTTATTATGTAACAATAAATACCCTCTATCTCCCAAGGTAGAGGGTTGGACCTTTCATTCTAATCTAACCTTTTTTCTTTTGTTTACTTTCTCTCTCTAGAAAGGCTCCCATTCTACTTTCTCTCTCTAAAACCTCTAAACTTTACGCCCCTTATTGTGATTGTGTATGTGTTTATGAAATCTAATATGTTACAATTAGTATCAAGAGCCATGGTTTGATCATCTCTCTTACATATCCTTGGATTTCTAGTGGGTTTATATGGTTTTTGGGTTTGAAAAAGTTTAGTGGTTTTTGCATCATTTGGATCATTTCTTGTGTTAAAGTTTGAATTTTGAGTGTACTTTTGTGTTTAGAATCATTGTAAGTGCTTGGGTTTTGGAAAGCTTGAATCACTGTGGTTGAGCTTGTTTTGGATTAAAAAGGGTTGTGTTTAAAGTTTTCTTCCTAGCGACTTGGTTCTCGGATAAATTTTCTTCGTAGCGACTTGCTTCTTTATTTGGTAGCGACTTGTAGTTGAAGTGGTAGCGATTTGAGTCCTAGCGACTTGTCTATTGAGACAAGACGACAAACAGTACAAAGTAGTGGAGACACCACTTCGGCTAGCGACTTGGTTGACGTAGCGACTTGTCTCTATTATTTCTAGCGACTTGTCTTTGTGGTTACTTAGCGAGTTGTTCTTTAGTGACTTGTCAGCTTAGCGATTTGCTGCTTTAGCGACTTGTGTTTTAGCGACTTGGTTCATAGCGAATTGTGTCTAGCGACTTGATCCACAACGACTTGAGCCTTTAGCGAGTTGTTACTTAGCGACTTGGTGACTCTAGCGACTTGTCTTACTAGCGACTTGTTAACTTTTCCCGACAAAACTTCAAACGGCCATAACTTTTGAACCGTTACTCCGTTTTCAGCGTTCTAACCATCAAAACGACCGCGAGAACAAGAAGAATGGCACGCCGAATGAACTAACGGTTAACCTTCGAGGCCTAAATCCGCTCCGAACAGAAGTTATTGAGGTTTTTATGTTTTTAGACCTAAATTTCTCCGTAAAATTGTGCAACAACCAACCCAGATCACAACCAAACAACATCTTTGCTAATCCTACAAACAATCATATGACCTTACACACAATTGTCTGTCATTGTGTCAATCCATCAGTCATCTTAATACGTTCTATTGGTCATTGCTTAACGGTTTCTTTTTGATTTTGTAAAATCCCGCGAAAGATTCTATTTCTCGGTTAAATCATAGATTTGTAAAATCCCGTGTACATAGAAACATCATGTCTTACACTCCTGATTCCTGATTTCGAAGTACTTAAATTGTATGATACTGTAGACAACCATGAGAATATTAGCTATACTGAACGGTTACAGATGATGGATTCAATCAATGATGATTTGAGTTCTTCATGATCTGAGTCCAATGAGAAAGACTTGCACCTGCCATGCTACGAATGCCATGCAAAAGGAATGTTGCATTGTGCCCTTTCAAGAACTTCACTCACACCTTATGTTACTCACATCGATAGGAATGGAACGAACATGCAATGCCCTTTTCCGTCAAGATTTATCCACATTAACGGGAACATTAGTATTGAACTTAGAACAATTGGAACAACAACTTGATAAAGAAAAGGTTCAAAAGGATACTTCCAAAGTGCGCACTTCAAGTGATCCACAACCAATTTCAGTCATTCTTCAGTAGAGGGAATTTACATCGATTATGATCAAGACATGACTGAAATGTCCTTCAAGAGACACACTGGAGTGGAAATTAGCGTGTTCATAGAGACACTGATCCATCTTATGAATAATGTGGAGAAGTATATTGAGGAAGTTACTCAAAAAGATGAAAAAATGGATGTGAGTCCGCAGTGCAGTTGAGAGAAAGTTGTGATGAGTTGGGTAATGTATCAGTTGAAGACTCGAGTGTTGCTGAATGCGAATATCAGAGACAACAAAGAATGATGTAACCAACTGCCAGAACTCCCCGCACAAGAAGTGGATGCTGTGATCAGAAATGTGAATGAATGTCGGGTACAATCAATAAATCGTAGTGTTGAGACCAGTAAGGCATCGGATGATGGATCTTGGCGAAACTGAATACAGAGGCTCGAAATAGATAAGCTTGACACGCCACAACCGGCGGTTGTTCAGGACTCTTGTTACACATGATGTGGATGCAGAATATCGACCAGAAATTGAACAGTGTCATGTAATGAGGTACCCTTTACTCGTTCAATATAGTGCATAAGCTAAAGTACTTAAACAAACTGATCATGATGTTGAACATGACTCGATGAAATGTCCTGTAAATGAGGCTGAGTGGTGAGATTAAGTGTTTCAACACAAACAATATGGTTAATAAAAAGGCTTTTGATGAACTTTCAAACAAATTCTCAAATCTTGAAAAACATTGCATTTCACTTGAAATTGCGATACAAAGTAAAGAAGAAAGTTTCCAAATTAACAAACCATGTAAAAATCCAGAACTTCCTGAATTCCGTGAACTTTTTGAAATGAACACTTTGAAAGCTCAGCTTCAAGACAAAGACTCAACCATCAATATTTTGAAGAAACATATTTTTGGTATGCATGTGAAAAGTAATTTGGTTACAAGTAATTCTGATGTTAATGCTATTGATGATATTCAAATGAGAAATGATGAATTAGCGGTTTGTGTGGCCAAATTACTAAAGGAAAATGAGTCTTTGAGAAAGCATCACATAGAACTAAGTGACTCTGTCAAAGAAGCTAGAACTACATCAATGGAACAAACAAACTCTTTGATAGCAAAAATTGATGAACTCAAAGCTCAACTTCAGGAAAAGAGTTTCGCTATTGTTGCCTTAAAAATGAGCTTAGGAAAACTGTAGGGAAAAGTGTGAACACTAAGTTTACAAAACCATCAACCTTGGGGAAACTAGTTTCTCATCCCATTAGAAACCGGTCCGTTGTTAGGTAGCCTCTGCGTTATATCCGAAAGGCCAAATTTTTCAAAAACACGGTTTGCCTCCCAAGTTGATGAGAAACAAGTTTTGTCAAAAACCAGTCACTTCACCTGAGTTGCCTAAGAATTATGCTTCTAGTTCCTCTAAACCTCAACAAGCGCCTACTTCTACTCCCGACTCTAGGATTGGTTCGAAAAATGTGTCAAATCCAAGCATTAAAATTCAGAATTCATATGATATGAATGACTTGTGGAAGAGCTATTATCTAGAAGAAGCTAGGAAAAAGGCACAGATTCGAAAAGATGGAATTTTATGTTCAAGACCTAGGGTGATGAATTCTATGAGGTTTCAAGGCACTGCTAGTAGTTTTAAACCATTACCTAGGAACACTCAACTAAAGACTAGGGATTGGCTTATATCTAAGAGTAGTTGCGTTTAGAATAAAGCTATTCCCATAGCAGATCACTCTAAGAACTCTAGATCATTTTCTGAATCCAAACAAGCTGTTTTCTCAAATTGTCTGAAATGCATCTTTAAGGCAAATCATGATAATTGTTTTTCAAATTCCCTAAAGAAAGTAAATGCTCATACAAAGGTTCAACCTGTTAAGTCTAGGATTTTCACTAAGTCATCTACTGTACATACGAAGAAAAACAAACCAAAATCTTCGCCTAGATGGATACCAACAGCTAAATATGTGGAAACTAGGGATAAGGATAAGTCTTCCACTATGCATAAGAAGCCTAACAATCCTAGACCTTGCCATAAGTGGATACCGTCCGGTAGAATGTTTAAGGATGCTGGACTTAGGTGGATACCTACTGGAAAGCTGTTTACCGATGACAAAATCAAGGTTGACTGTGAAACCCCAAAGGGTTTGGATACTAATGTCACTAACCAAAATATATGCAATCAAGTTTGTAATATTAGTGTAGGTAGTCCTTACTCAGTTGCAGATACTTCGATCCTTCACTACATTGACTGGCTTAAAGTATGGATTACAAATGGATTGATATCTCATAATTTATGGGTTCAAGTAACTCAATCTTGATATTCAAAATCGGCTATGACGTCTGTTCACATCAGTTCAGGCCTCGTACTTCATCATAATGGCGTCTGCAGTCAACTCTTCAGACCCCGTTCCTCAAAGAAAAGAAAGGTGTACGCTTCGGCGCTTTATCTTCGAGAAGAAGAAATCTTCATATTTATGACCATTCTCATCGACATTCTTCATCAACATACTTCATGTGTCTCCCAAGCTCATTCAGTCATCAAGTAGATCTACGTTCATTGGTGTATACTCTTATTCACTTGTTAAATAAAAAATGGCAACTTCTAATGCAATTTTTGAGGGGGATAAGAGTGAATATACTACATGATGATGGATGTTTGAATAATGGTCATACGACTTAATTTTTGATGACTCTCCTCCAACGCCTAATGCTTCACTTACTAAGGATAACTGTGATTCATTGTTTGATTTTTGATGACTATCCTCCAACGCCTAATGCTTTACTTACTAAGGATAACTGGGATTCATTGTTTGGGATTCATTGTTTTTCAAAGATATGTTTGATGAGTACTTCCAACTTCCAACAAATGTTGATCATCCAGCTTCTGAAGCTCATGCTCTGGTTCCTACTGACTCAACTGGTTCACCATCTAAGAAGTACTTCTCAGAATTCTCAAGAAACCTTATCTCCAGTTACTTCACAAGGCGTTGATAATGACTATCATGATATTGTAGTTGCACTACTGAATAATGATCCGCTCTATGGTATTCCTTTGACAAATCTTCACGGGTTATTGTTCCTCTCATTGTGCACACTATAAATCAACCACATGAACATTAAGGAAAATGACTACCTCATCCGCTAGAAGACATTTTTGGTAAATCTTCCAGATCAGTTTCTACATGTATACCTTAAGGAAGAATGCATTGATGTTGAGGAATCATTTGCTCCGGTTCATTTAGTGGGTCAATGTTCATCCGATTGTATGTTTATTCACGCGTTGGACATTTGACACAAGTTGATTACTTCGAAGTTACTCTTTTATCACTTATTTGAGGTTGAAGTTGACGTTCACAAATGCGTGTTCTTATTTGATAACTTGCTCAGGCTTAAGAATTTGAGTTGAAGTCTTGGGTTATCTA
The DNA here is from genome assembly GCA_910596185.1 of Chrysanthemum makinoi. Taxonomy (NCBI): domain Eukaryota; kingdom Viridiplantae; phylum Streptophyta; class Magnoliopsida; order Asterales; family Asteraceae; genus Chrysanthemum; species Chrysanthemum makinoi. The sequence goes on from OU343221.1 coordinate 186,308,995, forward strand.
GTTACCAACAGTCAAGGTGGATGGTTGAAGACCTGGTTAACTATCACTATTAGGAGTTACTTTGTTTTACTCAGTGTCACACGCATATGACTGTGTGGATAATCGCAAGAGGTGTTAATGTCTCATACTTTTCTTGAGTAGTGAGTACTTAGAAATTTTCTTGAAGCATAAATTCTCGACACCGTTCTTCTATTATTAAGCGCAAGCTTAAGATACAAATGTGGGAATTTGACTTCAGTTTCAAGTTTGGTATATCGGGTGTTCTTCATCAGTGGTCACTTCAAATTGTCTACATATGGGTTGATAAAGATAGTCAGAGAGAGTTTCTCTTGCAGTTGATTCTCACAGGATTCATTTGAGCTAATTATTGTTCTTCTTATTTATGACCATTCTCATCAACATGCTTCATGTTTTTTTCCATGCGCTTCAGTCATCAAGTGAACCGGACTTCTGATAATTACTCTCATTCCACTTGCTCAATATAATGAAGATGGCGACATCATGTGCTAATTTTGCAGGGGAAAAGTGTGAATAGAATACATTTGAATGATAATCACTTGTTTAATCAAGAATGGCATCTCCGTATGCAATTCTTGAGGGGGGAGAAGAAGTGTGAATTTTTTGCATGATTGATTGATATTTGAGAATATATGGTTAAACGGCTCCTATCTCATGTAAGAACCGAGCTACTTCTTATCGGATCATATTCACATGTAGTTTCTTCTAAGAGCGCTATTGACATCTTCACACGGGTGATATGATTAAATGACAAAGTGCTTCTAGTTGCCGGGTGATTTCTTTGATGAACATCTTTCGCTCACTTGTTTGATTGGGAGGGATTTTAATTAAGGGATTTGCTATTTACAAGTTAACGGGAATGCCTTTGGTGTGAAGAAGATGTTAACTGCTATTTCCATTCGACAATCTTGAAGAAGGTCGAAGTCTACAATGTTCTACATTTTCTGCTACATGTTAGAAGGCTAAAGACGAATTGCATTTAATGATCTAAATACTCTTCTTAATCCGGGCGAGAAGAACACTTTAAAATCTTCAGTTTAGGGAGAGCACGATTGGAGGAGATTGAAAAGTCAAATTTAATCCCAATTAGACTTGCTCATATTCTTCAAAGTTGATTCTCACGTGATACATCTGAGCTTATGATGTTCTTCTCAACAGATTTCTAGTATACGGGCTTATTATGTGTTGCTGATTCTGAATCATCAAAACTAGAAAGGGGGAAGGAGACACGCATCTAAACGCGAGTAAACATTGATGAACTTAATACTTCTAAGCGATTTAAGATATCCCGGGAAGACTAATGTCATTACCGCAGAGAAACTCAAGGTTTGACTCATGGCGTTTAGTGCTCTTATTCCAACTATGTGGGGGAAGAGATGGAAGAGTTAGTTTCTGAAGGTAAAAGAGGTACACAAGTATGACATATTCAGGGTAGATAAATGTGTAACATGAGGGAGGTGCTATCAGTTATTCTCTCTTTGGGAATGTGTGTACTTTGGGTCATCAGGGAAGAAAAATGTGAACATTGGGGAGGTGTTTTCATTCCCCTCATGAATCGTATTCAGGAGAGCTCTTGGGTATTGGTGTACTTCAGGTTCTTGAGCTTCATACATGATCATCAGGGAAGAAAAATGTGAACATGGGGAGGTGTTTTCATTCCCCTCATGATGTGTATTAGGGAGAGTTCTTGAGCATTATACAAAGAGGCTAATTGCATCAACTACTTGATGGAATTGTTCTCTT
>OU343221.1:186310855-186566109 GCA_910596185.1 Chrysanthemum makinoi
CTTCATAGACATGATCATCCGGACTCGTCTACAAACTCAAAAGGCAATCTATGGATTGAAACAAGCTCAGAGGCGTGGTATAATATTTGTCCTCTTTCCTTATCCAAAACAATTTCACCAAAGGAACAGTTGATCCTACCTTGTTTACACAAAATGCAAAACGCGACATTTTGATTGTTGATTTATGTGGAAACATCATCTTTGGGTCCACTAATTCGAATCTTTCAAAACATTTTGAAAATCTCATGAAAAGTAAATTTGAAATGTCCATGATGGGGGAACTAAAATTCTTTCTTGGTTTACAAATACATCAATCCCCTAGTGGAATTTTTATAAATCAAGCTAAATACACAACTGAGATTTTAAAAAATCATGGTATGGATAATTGTGATTCGGTTGGAACACCAATGGTAACTTCACCAAAAATTGGAGCCGATTTGATTGGGAAACCTATTGATCGAAAATATCGGAGCATGATTGGTTCTCTCATGTATCTTCTTTGCTAGTGACCCGGATATTCATTTCTTTGTTTGCTTATTAACGCGGTTTAGGGCAAAACCTAGAAGCTGCACCTCAAAGAGGTTAAAAGGATCTTTCGGTACCTGAAGACATCCATTCTCTTGGGACTTTGGTATCGAAGGAATCGGTTGATCTTATTGCCTTTTTGGATCACGGAGACCAGCGGTGATCAAGTTACAACAAAAAGTACATCGGAGGAGCACAATTTTGGGTGAAAAGTTAGTAAAATTTGGTCTTCAAAGAAACAAGATTGCCTTTGCACTTTCAACGGCGAGTATGTGTCTCTATCGGCGTGTTGTGCTCAAGTTCTATGGATGAGAACACAACTCACAGATTATGGCTTTACCTTCGATAAAATACCTATGTATTGTGACTCGAAAAGTGCCATAGCCATATCATGCAATCTGTTCATCACTCAAAGACTAAGCATATCCGTGTCGCTATCACTTCATCAAAAGTACGTCGAAAATGGTGCTGTTGAATTATTCTTAGTGAAGGCAGTTACCAACTTCGCCGATCTATTAACTAAAGCCCTTCCAAAAGAAAGGTTTGACTATTTAGTTGTGGTGGAATGCGAGAAGCCTAACCTGAGGTTAGAAACGTCTTCTCGAATCTTCTTGAAAATGATTTTCCAAAAAGCTTATTTGTAAATATTTTTGAAAAACAAAATACAAAATTTGAAAAACCAACAAAAGCAAAATATAAAATATAAAACTTTCAAAAATACAAAAACAATATAAAATCAAAAATTCAAAAATATTCTTCTCGGCATGTCTCTGTATTATGTCGATATGTACGTTTCTAGAAATGTCATTCAACAATGATACGAGCATGTACGGATGCTTGGCGAGTTCTTTAATTTGTTTTCTAAAACATGTCGTTTCTCAAAATTTCTTCAAATAATGGCTTTCGTACTTGATGCAGCTTAGGACGAAAATGATGACTTTTGATTATTTTTCAAATCAAAACTCGTGCTTTTATAGAAAAATCAATTGTGCGGCTTGATTGCACTACATTTAAAATGGTGAGAAATCATCATCATCTTGAGCACCTTTTCAAGATTGTTCAAAAGATTTTCAAAATCTTTCAAAATATTTTTTACTCAAGATAACTCCCTCTAAAACCCTTTAATTGATTATGCTTTATTAAAGGGGAGTATAAAACTAAAATGTTCCATATTCATGCTTAAATCAAATCCGTTTGTCTCCCCAGATTCTAAAATGTTGTTTAATCCGTTGATATCAAAAATATCACGAATATGCTATTTTTGAGGGGAGGAGACGTGATTAAAATGTGATCAAAAAAAGTTTAATGATCATTGTTTGAATCTCAAAATGAGCTCGACTCGAGCGGAACCAATGAATGTGGGAATCAAAAGTCATGTAAATGTACCATCTCGAGAAACTTTCTATGGACTTGACCAAGGAGGGTAATAATTTCAACTAGTTCTCTAGTGATGTAGCGTGTCTTTCGAATCGGTCTTGTTCATTTAAGTCGATCAATTCAAAAGTGCAAACTCTACCCTCTAATGCGGTTTCTTGTAAAACTCATAAGCACATGTGAAGGGGAGTGTTTACGAAAATATAAAACTCTCGGAGTGTTTCAAACATGTTTTCTATCATAAACACTCTGAGATTTTCAAGAAAAATGGTTTTATGGCAACAATAGGACAGTCATGGAGTTATAAAGGTACTGGGATAGGAATACTTCGTCCTATGATCCGCGAGCGGAGGGATCTAAGGACATCACCAATAGTTTAGTATTAGAAGTCCTTAGGTATGATTGAAAAAGGAGTAATGTGAGAAAGGAGAAAGAAGGGGTTGAAGAATTAAAAGAAATGTAAAGAAAGGGTGAAAAGAAATAGCCCTCCATATTCAACCTTAGAAGCTGAAACCGGGTTCAATACATATACTTGGTTGTCACTAGATGACAGTATTGAAGACAAAAGGCGTCATGGACGGTGGCCTTGCGCACTAAACCTTCTAGCCACTCAATTCCTCTTAAAAGGATTTGTTTCATTCTCACTGGGAACCCTACATTTTCTATCGACTTTCTCAGAGATGCGTTGGTATTGAAGAAGAACCCTCTCCACTAGTCTCAAAACAGGAAACCAAAATGCTCTATTGAGTATAGAGCCACGAGATTCATCAAAAGATCTCATAGGAACACTTGACATGACATAAAGCATTTGTTCATCAATAAGGACACAAGTGATATATTCTAGAGTCCTACGCAGATCTTAGCAATTTGCTAGAACATTTATGAGAAGTTTCATACGTGATCCGATTGATTGAATGGAAATTCTGCTTGGGGAATCAACATAGCAGCCACTGTGGCCACTTCAGCCCATTCTCCGTGGATTAAACTGGTGTGTCTCAAACGGTCTACGATGCGTGAGGTGATGCTTGATTACCTCAGCGACTCATCCGAAACTGTAGATGTTACTTGGTATATCGCGTTATCACTGTGGGACTCGGTTCAGGAAGCCTCTGTGAGAATTAGAGATGCGTGTTTTCACACTATCTTTGTTAACACCCTCGAAATAAACTTGTAAGTGCGGAATCCGCTTATTACTAACCGTTTTTATGTTTACTTCTTATGGAAGCTCTGGGCGGATGGATCGTCAGGACTCCCACATGCTCATACCAACACACATGAAAGTTCTCATCACAATCAAAGTACACAAAGTTTAAAACTTCGAGAACTACATCATTGGTAACCAAAAGACAAATAGAAGTGTGAGCATGGTGGAGAAAGAAGTGAAGAATGACGTGGAGACACCTAACCAGAAGTTGACAAACAACAACCACATTATCGATCACAAAGCATGAAGGAACAAAGAATCAAGACTATTCAATATCTACACACAAAGTCCTAGCTCAAGAAAAGTAGAGACCTAATCAAGTGGAGCATCATTTGAATGACCACCCCTTAGGGGAGATTGTTAGCCTTAATAGTTTATATTAGAAGTGATGGTCATTCATTAGGAGACTTTGTATCGGTGTGTTAGATATCGTGATAGAATAGTCAACGAGCAGTGGATGGCTGACTAATTGGTTAAATGTTAAGGTATGCTAAAGTAGGTGAAGCTTAAGCATCCCAAGCCCAATCTAAGTCCACGAAAAGCCCATGGAAAGCCTTTAGGGCATCAAGTCCCTTGGACTATAAATACTCAAATGGTCATTTGAGGGTGTGTGTAGTGTGTGTGTGTGCTTTTCTTTATTGAATATACAACATCTTGTGTTTATCTTTATCTCACATATACACGATTTTTATATCATTCAAGTCACCATCTAATCTTTCTCATCTTATTTCTAAGCTTTACGTTTTGTGTTTGTATTTCACATATTACAGCGTAGCTGTTGTGCGTGTGTGTTGGGTTTGCTTGGTAAAGTGATAAGGTTGATAGATATAAGGTCCTACATTTCTGTTCTTGTTTTATTGGGAGGGATTTGATTTAAGGGGATTTGCTATTTGTAAGTTAACGGGAATGCATTTGGTGAGTTGAAGATGTTGACTTTCTATTCCAAAATTGGAAAATCTTGAAGAAGGTCGAGTCTGATGCGGTTCTACATTCTACGCTACATGTTAGAAGACTAAAGACGAGTTGCATTTGATTATCTAAAGACTTCTTCTTAATCTGACAGTTATTGTCGGTTTTGGGAGAGCACTAAGGAGAGTGAAATGTCGATTTAATCCCCAATTAGACTTGCTCATATTCTTCACAAGTTGATTCTCAAAAGATTAAGCGATCTTCTCAAAGATTTCAAGTACATGAGCTTAAATGTGTGATTAAAGTGTCAAAACCAGCAAAGGGGAAGAGACACACATCTAAAAGCACAATGAAATACACTTGCGAACTTAATTCTTCTAAGTGATTGAAGATATCGGGAAGACAAATGTCATGACCGAGAGAAACTCGATGTTTGACTCGTGGCTTCTAGTGTTCTAATTCCAACTTTGTGGGGGAAGAGATGGAAGAGTTAGTTTCTGGGGATAAAAGTGGTACACAAATATGACATATTCAGGGGAGATAAATGTGTAACATGAGGGAGGTGTTATCATCTATTCTCTCTTTGGGAATGTGTGTCCTTCGGATTCTTGAGCTTCATACACGATCATCAGGGAAGAAAAATGTGAACATGGGGAGGTGTTTTCATTCCCTCATGATGTGTATTCGGGAGAGCTCTTGGGTATTGGTGTACTTCGAGTTCTTGAGCTTCATACACGATCATCGGGAAGAAAATGTGAACATTGGGAGGTGCTTTCATTCCCCTCATGATGTGTGTTCGGGAGAGTTCTTGAGCATTATACAAAGAGATTGGCGCATCAATTCAACTACTTGGGGAATTGTTCTCTGACACCTTTTGGAATGGATCGCTTTGGACTTGTTGAAAAGAAATATGAGAAGATTCATTCAAGCGTGGGATGATACGTTGCTGATCTATTTTGATGATAAACCCCGAACGGAGAATCTCGATTATCGTTCTTAAAAGGAGCAGCGGGATTTATGATAATGGTGTGCTTCTCGGTGCACCTAGCTAAGGCAAGCTTGAAATAGAGCTTCAAATCTGCTCATCTAATGGATTTTCGGTTTGTGGGGAAGCTGCCAAAGTCTCTCTTTCTCAAAGGCTCATGTTCTATCTTCTATTCTGGTGCCTCGGAAGCTTTGGTGGTGAAAGTTTTAGGGATGATGACTTCTATCTTCGCAGCGGTCGTTCGATATCCTTATCTCGGTACTCGTTTCATCATTTTCTTAAACTATATCATCTAATCTATCTTTGTAAATATTTATCAAAAACCAAAATACAAAAATAGAAAACCAACAAAAGAAAATAGAAAAATATAAAACCTTCAAAAACCCATAAAAATCAGAAAATTTAAAAAAAAGAGACAAAAATATTGTTTTTCAAAGACATGTCTTTTGGTATCGATAACATCTACGGTCTTAGAAATGTCATTCAACAATGGCACGGGATCATAGATGAAGTTCGAGCAGGAGGTGTAAATATTTTTTTTCCAAAACATGTTTAAAACTATGGCTTGCAGTTATTTCAGACTGTAACCCGTGCTTAAAACTATGGTTTGCAATTATTTCAGATAGCAACCCGCTCTTCAAGAAAGGAAAGTGATGCGCTAAACCAATTTTCAAATATTTCGTGCACTTATCCTAAAACAAATTGAGGAAAGTATGTCGAAGGACTGCTGTTCCTACTCAAATATTTTTTCTTCTATAATTCTTCAGAAAAATATTTGTTTTAACAAAATGGTGGTAAATGAGTTGCTTGTAAATCAATCAGTTTCAGAGTTTTCGTAAAAATTGAAAACTCAATCAATGACTTCAACGCTTTTAAACTTTTCAAAAATAAGTCACCGATTGAGGAGAATGTTTTCAAATCTATATCATCTAACGAGCTTATCTAATTATCCTATATACTTAAATGTAAAACATGTTAACTTATGTTGAAGGACTAGGTGCCTAGGATATGATTGTTAGGATTAGATGATTAAGAGTTTGATAAACACATTATTCACATGCTTTATATGAAGTGATTGATATGTTGAATTGACTTTTTAAGTCGATTGTTGTTTGGGTGTTGTCGACCATATATACGTTTTGTGTCCACTAACGTATGCGGTATATTGGTATATGAGAATGTTCCGATCGGATCCAGAATAGAAGATGATTGGATGCCGAAAGGAAAGGGTAACTATATCTTGGGTAGACAAATGAATAACGAGCTTAATTTGACCTCTTTGGAGAGTTGGCATGAAAAATGCAACGTAAGAGGTCTCCTAACGCATCGACATATGGTTTTCTTCATCATCAAATGAAGAAACAGAGCTTAATTTGACCTCTATGGAGAGTTGGCATGAAAATGAAACGTAAGAGGTCTCACGCATCTGAGATGGTTTTCTTCAAACCTCCAAAGCAATAACAAAAGCAGCTCAACCACCTAACGTATCTTTGTGCAGGATAATAGTGATGATACCATTTTTTTTAAAAACAATTTTTGAATAATATTGTGTTAAAAAAATGGAAAAGGAGGGATTCTTAGTTTAGGTTTCAGTGGTGATAGTTTGTTTTAAGTCGGATTCGAGTTGCTGATTCGTGTGAGGTAAATCTTGTTTTTAATTGCAAAGTTTCGCGAGAGTTATATTTAGATAGACGTTGATTGATTGAGTTTTCCTAAAAGTGTCCCCGTTCTCTTTTCGTTTATGTGTCCACACTTGGTTTTGAAAGTTAGTCAAACCACCTATATAATATGATTTATAGTGAATATGATAAACATTAGCTATGTTAGGATACTATACCTTAGAACATATTTTGTAAAGGATCAAAGAGTAACGTAGGCTTTAGATAAATGGATGCATAATTCTGAAAACTAAGACGATAACCATCTTTTTAGTTGCGGCTTGACTTGTTAAATATATCTAGACGAAGTGTAGGCCAATTAGTAAGTAAGGAAAGATGAAGCGTTGTTGCCGTTGCTTTTCGTTATCGCCTCAATACCTCAAACGCTACCTTGATGACTTGATTTTAGATTATGGAGTTCTTATACTATAAATTGTTGAATATGCTATTAATTAAGTTTCAATAAATTGTGTGACACTAAAGGTTTAATGTTAGAAGTATTAAACTCGTTTGATTGTAATACATGTTAGCTACGTAGTTGGTTAGTTTGTAAAATGCATGAATGAATTGCAAGGTCAGTAGCTTCATGAATTTAATAAAGAGATCTGTCCAAGATGGATCAAAATATTGGCTCACAATGAAATAGTTTGAAAGAAATCTTTTAAATAATTACGGGAAACTCGATCAGTCAAATGGTCTTAGATATGATATATCATTGTTAGAATTTTAAAAGTATTTGTTGTTTACATCTGTAGGAAACTTGTTTAACATAAGTGAACTTTCATTCCGAGCATTTTCGAGGTGAGTTTTCATGTGCTTTAAAATTGGGTTGCACTTTTAATTTGAATATGATATCATGCAAAGTTGTTTAAATGGTCGTTAATTGCTACGTGTTTTGATTCTTTGATAATATGTGAAAGTTGTGAAATATGCTATATTTACATGATGAGATATATAAATGTTGACGTGAACCGTTAATTGTGAATTGTAAATCATGAATAATGAATAAGTTGGAACCGTTGAACCGAACGGGTAAAAATGTGAATAGTTGGAACCGTTGAACCGAACGGGTAAATATGTAAATTGTTGGAACCGTTGAACCGAACGGGTAAAAATGTGAATCGTTGGAACCGTTGAACCGAACGGAATTATATGAAAAATTGGTATATGTTGTATATGAAAAGAGTTGAATTATTGGTTTATTATATGAGTTGTTGGTATTGAATTGAATAAGAATAAGTTATAATTGAATAGCATTTATATGAGATTTGAAAAAATTGCATGATTATTTTATAAATTTGATTTTATGTGAATTGTTTTGTATGTGAAAACCATGAATTCTCACTAGGCCTTGGGCTGACCCAAAACTCTTTTAAAATTTTCAACCACCTTTTAGGAATAAAGAGATTATTGGGCACATCGAATGTGTACTCTTTTCAAATAGAAAAAGTATTTATGATTGAAAATTGATCTTTCTCATAAAACCTTCGTCGTATTGCAAAACTCTTTCTTCAAATCAATACATGATTGTTTTCAAATCAATTTTTCATCAATCAGTGAATCTCAATTCGCTGGTTCACTCACTCCATGTTGTCTTCTTTGAGACGTTCCGGTTTGAGAACGGCTAGAACAGTTGCGAAACCATGTCAAGGAGATTCTTAGGAATCGTACCTGATCACAGGCAGTACTTGTACTGATCAACGGGGAACCGTGGGCCGTGTACCTCAATTCAACGAAAGTGATCAATGACACTTTCGTGTGTTTTTCAATTGCATGTCGTTTGCGGTACATTTGGACGGTTGTAGGCGATCGGAATTGAGAAGTCAATCCAAATCCATGGTTACAACATCCACACTTAATTGAAGAAATCATGTGGTGCATATCTACGTAACACTGGCTATGATATTTTCATACTATGCTTCTGCTACGCTGCCGCAAATATCATGAACTAGTAAATCTTCCGCTACTCTGATGGAAAGATGTCATGATCCAAAAGTGTGAGCATGTCGGTCCAATAGTCACAACATCACATGAAGGCAACACAACTATGGATGATCCAGAGATATTTGCTGTGGCTGATGATCTCAAAGAAAGCTCGAAGATCATCAAAGATGTAGATCAGTTAAAGGCCTCCACTAAAAGTGCAAATCAATGCGGACTTTGAAGAATCGCTACTAAAGCACAAAGATTGCTGAACTTGAAGAATTAAAGTCTACGAGCTCAAGACTGAAGATTAAATAGAATGCTAGGATTCAAAATGTAAAACATGGGGTGACCTCCCTTAGGGGGAGATTGTTAGGAATTAGAAAATTCCATAGTGAAGTATCGGTCACCCCAAATATAATCTAGCATAAGTTAGCTCGTAGACATTACGTTATTTACTAGTTATTTATTTAGTTATTTAGTTTATTGCAACACCGTGGAGGAAGGACGAGTCTTTACCCACTGTATGCCTGATCCACAGTCTGAAGGAGGACGTTTATTATGTAACTATAAATACCCTCTACCTCCCAAGGTAGAGGGTTGGATCTTTCATTCTAATCTAACCTTTTCTCTTTTGTTTAATTTCTCTCTCTAGAAAGGCTCCCATTCTACTTTCTCTCTCTAAAACCTCTAAACTTTACGCCCCTTATTGTGATTGTGTATGTGTTTATGAAATCCAATATGTTACAACATGCTTCATGATTTTTATATGCGCTTTCAGTCATCAAGTGAACCGAACTACTATTGATTGTGTTTCTTATTCCACTTGCTCAATTATAATGACGATGGCGACATCATATGCTACCTTTGAGGGGGAGAAGTGTGAATAGAATACATTTGGATGATTTTCACTTATTCAATCAAGAATGGCAACTCCGTTTGCAATTCTTGAGGGGGAGAAGAAGTGTGAATTTACTGCATGGATGATTGATATCTGAGAATAAATGGTCAAACGGCTCCAAACTCATGTAAGAACCGAGCTTTTTCTTATCGGGTCATCTTCACATGGAGTTTCTTCTTAAGAGCCATTGGTTGACATCTTCACACGGGCTGATTTGATTAATGACAAAGTGCTTCCAGTTGCGGGGCTGATTTCCTTGATGAACATCTTTCTGTTCTTGTTTGATTGGGAGGGATTTGATTTAAGGGGATTTGCTATTTGTAAGTTAATGGGAATGCATTTGGTGAGTTGAAGATGTTGACTTTCTAGGTCATCTTCACATGGAGTTTCTTCTTAAGAGCCATTGGTTGACATCTTCACACGGGCTGATTTGATTAATGACACAGTGCTTCCAGTTGCGGGGCTGATTTCCTTGATGAACATCTTTCTGTTCTTGTTTTATTGGGAGGGATTTGATTTAAGGGGATTTGCTATTTGTAAGTTAACGGGAATGCATTTGGTGAGTTGAAGATGTTGACTTTCTATTCCAAAATTGGACAATCTTGAAGAAGGTCGAGTCTGATCGGTTCTACATTCTCTGCTACATATTAGAAGACTAAAGACGAGTTGCATTTGATTATCTAAAGACTTCTTCTTAATCTGAACAGATTGTCGGTTTTGGGGAGAGCACTAATTAGGGGAGAGTGAAATGTCAGATTTAATCCCCAATTAGACTTGCTCATATTCTTCAGCAAGTTGATTCTCACAAAGATTAAAAGCGATCTTCTCAAAAGATTTCAAGTACATGAGCTTAAAATGTGTTGCTGATTCTGAAGTGTCAAAACCAGCAAGGGGGAAGGAGACACACATCTAAAAGCACAATGAGTAGACTTGATGAACTTAATTCTTCTAAGTGATTGAAGATATCCCGGGAAGACAAATGTCATGACCGCAGAGAAACTCAGTGTTTGACTCGTGGCTTCTAGTGTTCTAATTCCAACTTTGTGGGGGAAGAGATGGAAGAGTTAGTTTCTGGGGATAAAAGTGGTACACAAATATGACATATTCAGGGGAGATAAATGTGTAACATGAGGGAGGTGTTATCACTTATTCTCTCTTTGGGAATGTTATTTCGGATTCTTGAGCTTCATACACGATCATCGGGGAAGAAAAATGTGAACATTGGGGAGGTGTTTTCATTCCACTCATGATGTGTATTCGGGAGAGCTCTTGGGTATTGGTGTACTTGAAGTTCTTGAGCTTCATACGATCATCGGGGAAGAAAAATGTGAACATTGGGGAGTGCTTTCATTCCCTCATGATGTGTATTCGAGAGTTCTTGAGCATTATACAAAAGATTGACTGCATCAATTCAACTACTTGGGGAATGTTCTCTTGACACCTTTTGGAATGGATCGCTTTTAGACTTCCGCTTGAAAAGAAATATGAGAAGATTCATTCAAGCGTGGGATGATACGTTCTTTGATCTATTTTGATGATATAACCCCGAACGGAGAATCTCGATTATCGTTCTTAAAAGGAGCAGCGGGATTTATGATAATGGTGTGCTTCTCGGTGCACCTAGCTAAGGCAAGCTTGAAATAGAGCTTCAAATCTGCTCATCTAATGGATTTTCGGTTTGGGGGGAAGCTGCCAAAGTCTCTCTTTCTCAAAGGCTCATGTTCTATCTTCTATTCTGGTGCCTCGGAAGCTTTGGTGGTGAAAGTTTAAGAGATGTTGATTTCTATCTTCTGCAACGGGGCTGTTCGATATCCTTATCTCGGTACTCGTTTCATCATTTTCTTAAACTATATCATCTAATCTATCTTTGTAAATATTTATCAAAAACCAAAATACAAAAATAGAAAACCAACAAAAGAAAATAGAAAAATATAAAACCTTCAAAAACCCATAAAAATCAGAAAATTTAAAAAAAAGAGACAAAAATATTGTTTTTCAAAGACATGTCTTTTGGTATCGATAACATCTACGGTCTTAGAAATGTCATTCAACAATGGCACGGGATCATAGATGAAGTTCGAGCAGGAGGTGTAAATATTTTTTTTCCAAAACATGTCTAAAACTATGGCTTGGCTTATTTCAGACTGTAACCCGTGCTTAAAACTATGGTTTGCAATTATTTCAGATAGCAACCCGCTCTTCAAGAAAGGAAAGTGCTGCGCTAAACCAATTTTCAAATATTTCGTGCACTTATCCTAAAACAAATTGAGGAAAGTATGTCGAAGGACTGCTGTTCCTACTCAAATATTTTTTCTTCTATAATTCTTCAGAAAAATATTTGTTTTAACAAAATGGTGGTAAATGAGTTGCTTGTAAATCAATCAGTTTCAGAGTTTTCGTAAAAATTGAAAACTCAATCAATGACTTCAACGCTTTTAAACTTTTCAGAAAATAAGTCACTGATTGAGGGGGAGAATGTTTTCAAATCTATATCATCTAACGAGCTTATCTAATTATCCTATATACTTAAATGTAAAACATGTTAACTTATGTTGAAGGACTAGGTGCCTAGGATATGATTGTTAGGATTAGATGATTAAGAGTTTGATAAACACATTATTCACATGCTTTATATGAAGTGATTGATATGTTGAATTGACTTTTATTAGTCGATTGTTGTTTGGGTGTTGTCGACCACCATATATCTGTTTGTGTCCACTAACGTATGCAGGTATATTGGTATATGAGAATGTTCCTGATCCGGATCCCAGAATAGAAGATGATTGGATGCCGAAAGGAAAGGGTAACTATATCTTGGGTAGACAAATGAATAAACTGAGCTTAATTTGACCTCTTTGGAGAGTTGGCATGAAAAAATGCAACGTAAGAGGTCTCACTGCATCAGCATATGGTTTTCTTCATCATCAAATGAAGAAACAGAGCTTAATTTGACCTCTATGGAGAGTTGGCATGAAAATGCAACGTAAGAGGTCTCACTGCATCTGCAGATGGTTTTCTTCCAAACCTCCAGCAACAATAACAAAAGCAGCTCAAGCACCTAACGTATCTTTGTGCATGATAATAGTGATGATACCATTTTTTTAAAAAATAATTTTTGAATAATATTGTGTTAAAAAAATGGAAAAATATTGGTTTTAAAAATAAATTGGACATAATTTTGGAAATCACCAGACTTCATTTTATCAAAACTTAAGTCACTCAATCATCGACTGAGGGGGAGAGATTTAAAATAAAATATTTTCAAACAATATTTCATCAATCAAGTCCGTTTGTACAAAATAAGTGGTGATCTAAAGATTTAATGTTATGTCATGGTATGATTTTCTTTAAAACCCAAAGATCTTTCAAAATAAAATTTTTTCTGTTCTTGTTTGATTGTGAAATTGTTTTATTTTACTTAAAGATCTCTTAAAAACTATCATACCTGACACTAACAATCTTTAATGTCTATAATTGGTCCTCATCAGTCAATTTCAAAAATTAAATCAAGCCACGTCTTTCCCCAAAATTTTCTAAATGATTTAAATCAATCGGGATCCAAAATCTCAATTGGTTTGAAATTTTTTATCGGGGGAGAGATCGTGATTTAAATCTCAAATCGGTTTTAAAGGGTGATTGTTTCTAAAGAACTCCTTCCTTCATGTGCCAAACGATTCTGTAATACGTAATGCACATGATTGTGGAGGAGCATTTATCCAAAAACCAGAAGAGTATATAAACAAGGCACATATTCTCCCCTGTTTTCCAAACCTTATTAAATCACTTGGGATCCAAAATCTCAAAGGGTTTGATATTTTTGATCGGGGGAGAATTTGTGATTTAATATGAAATCTGATAAATGATGATCGTTTTGATTCAAAGTGCAAGTTCTCTATAATATGTGCTAAACTCTTTCGTTTACCGATGCACATATTGAGGGGGAGCAAATGGTTTCTTAATGGCTTTTGTGATCGTGAATGTACTTCAAAAGAACTCTTTCCTCTATGTGATAAAATGATTTCAAATATCCAACGCACATATTGAGGGGGAGAATTTACCAAGAAAATCAAATGGCTTTTTCTATGGAAATTGTGATCAAGAAATTATTTCAAAGAACTCTTGCCTCCATGTGCTAAACAATTTTAAAATCATACGCACATGTTGAGGGGGAGCATTTCTAAAATGATCAAAACAATTAAGGTACAAAATGCTTTGATTTTATATCACAAGTACCTTGATTGATTTTTCAAATGATTTTTCAATTGGTTTCATGAAGGAATGAACAATACCAAAAGACCGACCAAGTTACTTTATGCATGGTGTTATAAGGATGGTTAGGTTAGGTATTCGTTCCCACAATCCCGCCAGAGCCGGAGGGATCTACCCAGGGACAATCCACTAGATAGTGTAGAAGTCCTTAGGTATGATGAAAAAAGGAGAAAAATGAGAATATGGGAAGAGTGCAGACTGAGATAGAGCTAGAACTGGAATAAACCCAACAAGGTTCAAGTATTGAAGTCTCGGTAAGAACTGAAGGGGTTGAAGAATGAAAAAGAAATGAATGTGAAAAAAGGGTGAAAAGAAATAGCTCTCTAATAATTCAACCTTAGGGCAGAAACCGGGTTCAATTCGTATGCTACTGGTGGTTACTAAGGTAACACCGGTATTGAAAACAAGACGTCATGGACCCAGTGACGCACTGCACTAAAACTTCCCAAGCTACTCAAGTTCCTCTTAAAAGGGCTTGTTTCATTCTCACGGGGAACCTACATAATCTATCGACTTTTTCCTAGAGATTGTTGATATTGAAGAAGGAGACCCTCTCCTGATAAGATCGTTTATGAGCTCAGCTAGGGATCAATAACAAAGACTAATAACATGCACCGCGAATAAACTAATCAATTCTTTGTTATTGAACAAGGTTTTCATTCACTATCTCTAACTAAACAATAACTATCACTAGACGTTTATAGGAACACGTCTAGATAACTAAACTAACTAACTAACTTACCTAGGCGTTTACAAGACTATACGCCTAGGACACACACACACCTTTAAGTCGACTACATCTTGGAAGACTTGAATATAAAACATACACCTATGTCCTCTTTATATACTAGAGGATTAGGGTTTACACAATACTACAAAGGACTAATAAATAAAACTTCTTTTGCAAGCAAGTCCTTCCATCTTTTTTGTAGGTTTCCTTCTTGTCGTAT
Organism: Chrysanthemum makinoi; assembly: GCA_910596185.1. Classification (NCBI taxonomy): domain Eukaryota; kingdom Viridiplantae; phylum Streptophyta; class Magnoliopsida; order Asterales; family Asteraceae; genus Chrysanthemum; species Chrysanthemum makinoi. Next base: position 186,325,554 of record OU343221.1, read on the forward strand.
TAAGTCCCTCTCGTTTCATTCTTTTTGTCTTATCAACTCAAACGTATAATTCCCAACAATTTTCCCCTAGTTGATAATGACAAAACCATTCTTGAACGAACTTCCCTAGAGAAAGTAGAGAAATTGAGATCAGGGATCTCACCATGAATGAAACAAGTATGTCTTCCTTTGTCTTCCCCTTAATCCAACGATTTTATGTAGCTTGTAAGGGCTTTGATACCACTTGTTGCTAAGCCCTTACAAACATCTCTTCCCCTTTTTGTTATTATCCAAATAGGGAACATATGCAAATAATGATCTTGACCACCACGAACCAATATCATACTTCCAATCTAAGCCGTCCAATGTTTCGAATTGCCCTCCATGAAGAACACCAAAATGCTTACTAAAAATGAATCCAAAACAGTAGAAAACTCCAACTAGCAGTAGTAATAATGATCAACAGTAGTAAAAACACTTCCCCTTGAGTGTTGCACGGACATCAAATGATTCTTCAAATCTGTAAGCTCCTTGTAATGATCACTTGTGAAGAAAACCAAATATAACGAATTTGATGAAGAAGTAAAATAACCCAAACTTGTATCTTATGTCTTGCACTATAGATGACATTGAACGTATACCTATGTATAGGGTGACCTCAATCTCTTGACGATAATCACTGAGCACAATAACATCACTCCTTTAAGTGTTATGTCAATTCTTTGTCATAATCATTGAAGCACGAACAAGTTACCTTAAAAGTAGCTATCCTTTTAAGATATGATAAAACACGTATCCAAGTAATTCCACTTCACCTTCAAAGAAGTGATAAATAATCGTCTTCGTAATCAATTAATAAATCCAAATCCGAGCCTTTTAAAACCTTTAAGAACAAATTTCAAATTTTCTTGTGTGTGTGAACCAAAATCTCAATCTGTGTGTGTCGCCAAAAATCCATAACAATTATTATGCTCAACTTCCCCTCAATACCAAAACAAGCCTATTATATTAGAGACCCATGATCCCACCATAAAAAAATAGACCAATAATACTCCACTTATGACAATTGAATCTTTACCAATGTCGAACAAGTAGTAGCAGCACTTTAAAACAACGAGCAGTACTTTCAACTTATACGGGTAGTACTTTTACAAGGACGAGTAGTACTTTGAACTCGGAGCAGTACTTTCAAGGAGGAGCAGTACTTTCAAGAATAAACAGCAGTACTTTGAGCAATTTAGGGTTTCGACAGCAGTACTTTGAGTATAAACATCAGTACTTTGAGTAAACAGCATTACTTTGTCAGCAACCATATTTGACAGCCTGTAACTTTTGCATAAAAGCTCAGATCGAAGATCACTCTGGTGGACAGTTAGATGACTATATAGAGAACGTCCACCTAAAATTTCATCACGATCCAACGGTTAACGAAAAAGTTATGATCGTTACAAAACCATGCTGTAGTAACCATACGGAACTTTTTCAGTTTCTGTAGCAGACTTCGACAGCTTAAAACTTTTGATTGAGATATCTAATTGACAATCCCTCCAGTGAAACGTTAGATGAATATATGGAGATGCACCAGAAAAAATTGTAGCTCGATCCAACGGTTCAATAAAAAGTTATGCCCTCTTGTAAACAGCCCTGCAGAAAGTTGCGAAAATTGAAAACAACTTCGATTTTTTACCTTTTTCTTCGAAAAACCTTGTAGATCCCTATATCAAGAGCTCCTCGCTCTGATACCAATTGATAAGATCGTTTATGAGCTCAGCTAGGGATCAATAACAAAGACTAATAACATGCACAACGGAATAAACTAATCAATTCTTTGTTATTGAACAAGGTTTTCATTTACTATCTCTAACTAAACAATAACTATCACTAGACGTTTATAGGAACACGTCTAGATAACTAAACTAACTAACTAACTTACCTAGGCGTTTACAAGACTATACGCCTAGGACACACACACCCCTTTAAGTCGACTACATCTTGGAAGACTTGTATATAAAACCTACAACTATGTCCTCTTTATATACTAGAGGATTAGGGTTTACAAAATACTACAAAGGACTAATAAATAAAACTTCTTTTGCAAGCAAGTCCTTCCATATTTTTTGTAGGTTTCCTTCTTGTCATATTAAGTCCTTCTTGTTTCATTTTTTTGTCTTATCAACTCAAACGTATAATTCCCAACATCTCCCTAGTCTCCGGCATAGGAACCAAAAGTGTACAATTGAGTCTAGAGCCAAGAGATCATCCACAATATCTCATTAGGACACAAAATTAATGAAGACAAACTGTTTTACACAATGTGGAAAGTAAGAATATATTAAGAGTCCTACGCATTATCCTTGTGGTATTGCCAGAACATCCGAGTGATATGTAAAAGTATCCACGATGAAGATGGAAATCCTTCTAGAGTCAACATCAAACAAGCTCTTGGTAGGTGACATGTGAGATCTTTTCAAAAGATCAAGCTTGTGAAAACTGGATAGAAACAATGAGGCGATTCACTCTTGAATCAACCTTGGTCCAGGAAATGAATTGACGAATACTTTTGGAATGCAAATCTTCTTTTCTCTAGCACATCGAATGTGTACTAATGTTTTCAAACACAAAAAGTATCTCTGATTGAAAAAAAAATACTTTTGGAAAAACCGTTCGATGTACAAATCTCTTCTTTTTTTAGCACATCGAATGTGTATTCTCTTTCAAATACAAAAGGTATTTTTTATTGAAAATTGATCTTTCTCATAAAACCTTCGTCGTATAGCAAAAATCTTTCTTCTAAGCAATACGCGATTTTTTTCAAATCAATTTTTCATCAATCAGTGAATCTCAATTCGCTGGTTCACTCACTCCGTGTTGTCTTCTTTGAGACGTTACGGTTTGAGAACGGCTAGAGCAGCTGCGAAACCCTGTCAAGGAGATTCTTGAAGTTTTACCGATCACAGCGTATTGCTTACGATCAATGGGGAACCGTGGGCCGTGTACCTCAATTCAACGAAAGTGATCAAAGACACTTTTGTGTGCTTTATTGCTAACTGTTGTTTGCGGTACATTTGGGCGGTTGTAGCTGATCGAATTGAGAAGTCAATCCAAAGCCGCATGCTCACAGCATCTACACTTAATTGAAGAAATCATGACTACTGCATATCTACATAACTTGGCTCTGATATTTTTATACTATGCTTCTGCTACGCTGCTGCAAATATCATGAACCAGTACAGCTTCCACTACTCTGATGGAAAGATGTCATGATACTAAAAGTGTGAGCATATCGGTCTGAAAGTCAAAACATCACATGAAGGCAACTCTACAAAGGGTGATCCAAAGATTTACCATGGCTGATGATCTCAATGATAGCTCGAAGATCATCAAAGATGTGGATCAGTTAAAGACCTCCACTGAAAGTACAAATCATTTGGACTATGAAGAGTCACTGCTAAAGCACAAAGATTGCTGAACTTGAAGAATTAAAGTTTACGAGCTCAAGACTAAAGATTAAATAGAATGCTAGGATTCAAAATGTAAAACATGGGGTGACCTCCCTTAGGGGGAGATTGTTAGGAATTGGAAATTCCATTGTGAAGTGTCGGTCACCCCAACTATAGACTAGCACAAGTTAGCTCGTAGACATATCATTATTTATCAGTTTATTAGTTAGTTATTAGTTTAGTTTAGCGTAGTGTAACACCGTGGAGGAAGGACGGGTCTTTACCCACTGTATACCTGATCCACAGGCCGTCAGGAGGTCGTTTACTTGTAACTATAAATACCCCTTCCATCCTTGGAAGGGGTGGTGCTTCTCATTAATCTAACCTTGCATTTTGTGTCACAACTCTCTTTCAAGAACACCCTCTCATCTCTTTCTCTCTCTAAACCATGGCATACTTGATTCATCACCATCCAAGGCCACCCGAATCATCATCAACACAATATGTATGATCCTACACGTTTTGGTTTATCTTAAACTTGAGAGCCATTTGATCATCCTCATTTGTGATGAAAAATAACACTAGCATAGAATTCTAGGACAAACCTAGGGCAAATTGGCTCATCGATGTCAAGGAGACAATCGAAGTTGATAGTGGCTAGTTCTTGACGGAGATTAGTTCCGTCGACAAAAGATGAATGAATGGTCCTACCCTCATGGAAATACCTTTTCTCTAGACTCTTAAAGATTTCAACTTGTTCTTTGGTAAGGCCCTTAGTTTTGTGATGTTGAAGGATGTATCCAAGAGTGTCTTTGTGATCGTAAAATTTTGCGGCTACCATGTTTGTTCCTAGGAGTAAGAATTTACAAGTTTTAGTAAAAACGAACACAAAATTAGCGTTTTTGTTCTAGTGTATGCCTATATGCAAACAATTTGGAGTTGTGGCTATCTCGACTCATTTTATGCATAAAATAGTTTTTATTGGTAATGTTTGGCAGAAAGCAAGAGATAACCCAAACGCTCCTAATTCGATGTGGCTTTATTTGAATATACCTGAGAATGCATATTAGTTATGCATTACCTTTAGTATTCAAGAGACATTATGCAAGTGATGAAAATAATGTTTTTATTTGTATGAACAATGAGAAATTGTTTTCCTACAAGTGAGAAGTTTTTTAAATATTTGACATGGGGTTTTTAGTTTAATTAGGATAATACCTTATGATAATTAGCTTTGAACTAGTGGGAAACATGATTAGTTATGCAATTTGACAATGTAGTTCATAATTAGTTATGCAATTTAACAATGCAGTTCATGTTTTATGCAAGAATGTACATAATCCCCATGTATTGGTTTTGTGCATAAATTAGAACCCTAGACTTAGAATTAAGAGAAGTAATGTAGTTCGGATACTTACAATGATGTTTTCTGTTGTGATTAGTGGAGGAAGAAACCTTAATAATGAGTTAGGTATGTTCGTGGCTCGTTTTGGTAAAGTGGGTTGTGAAGAAGAAGGTGTTTTGTAATTCAAAACTTTGCTACTGTTAGCACCACGGACCCAAAAAAATGGTTCCATATGTGTTACCGTTTGGTGCCATGGGTACTGCAGCAAAGTTTTGCTAAATTGTTTTGTTTTTGTTATTCTAAGGTTTAGGCTATGTTTTAACTATATGTTTGGTTCCATTAATCCTAACCCAAGCCTAAGAAGATTAAATGGTTCTCGTTTAAGAGGTTTAGTTAGGATGTCGGCAATGTTATCTTCGGAGGATACTTTCAATATGTTTCGTTTGAGCATGTTGGACGGGATTTTTGATGAGATCGATGGCTCCTTTGTTGTCGCAAAGTATAGAGATGCCGTTGAGATGAATTCCGTAATCCACTAGAGCTTGCTTCATCCAAAGAGCTTGTTGACATGCCTTTCCGGCTGAGACGTATTCGGCTTCGGTAGTTGAGATAGCGAGAGCCGTTTATTTCTTTACGAACCATGAGGTGAGACAATGTCCAAAAAAAAGTACAAATACCACTTGTACTCTTTCTATCGACATAGTCACCGACATGGTCCGAGTCGATATACACTATGGTTTCTACACCCGTTCCTTTGGGATACCATAATCCTAAACATGTAGTGCCTTTAATGTATCTAAATATTCGTTTCAAGGCTTCTAAGTGTGATGCTTTGGGATCTTCTTGAAAGCGAGCACATAAAAAAACACTAAACATAATGTCGGGTCTACTAGCCGTGAGATAAAGTAGGCTACCGATCATTCCTCTATATTTAGTGTTATCTACGGATTCACCTTCCTCATCCTTGGTGAGTTTTGTTTCTAAGGACATGGGTGTTTTAGTTGGTTTTGAGTCTTCAAGACCAAATTTCTTAAGCATGTCCTTTATGTATTTAGATTGGTTAAAGAATATGCCATCTTCTAGTTGTTTAATTTGAAGTCCTAAAAAGAAGTTTAACTCACCCATCATACTCATCTTAAACTCATCGTGCATGACTTTAGAAAAATATTCACATAGCTCTTGACAAGTTGAGCCAAATATGATGTCATCAACGTATATTTGAATTATGATAATGTGTGATTCCCTTTTTTTTAAAGAGAGTATTATCTACTAATCCCATGGTGTATTTGTGTTCAACTAAGAAAGTCTTAAGCCGATCGTACCAAGCTTTTGGTGCTTGCTTAAGTCCGTATAGTGCCTTCTTAAGTTTGAAAACATGATGTGGTTTTTCAAAGTCGGTGAATCTGGGAGGTTGAGCAACATATACTTCTTCGTTAATGAACCCATTTAGAAATGCACTTTTAACATCCATTTAAAATAATTTAATGTCATGAGCACATGCATATGCAAGTAAGATTCATATAGACACAAGCCTAGCTACAGATGCATAAGTTTCTTCGTAATCAATTCCTTTTTGTTGATTATAACCTTGTGCGACAAGCTTAGCCTTGTTTCTAGACACCACACCATTTTCGTCCATTTTATTTCGAAAAACCCATTTCGTTCCAATTATAGTTTGATTTTTAGGTTTTGGAACTAATTTCCAAACATCATTTATAACAATTTGGTTTAGCTCCTCTTGCATAGCAATTACCCAAGATTCGTCTTTTATTGCTTTGTTTATGTTTTTCGGTTCAACGGACGACACAAACCAAAAGTAGTTACTTTGATTTTGGGCTTGTGATCTTAATGTTCTTTGATATAATTGTCTTATAACTTTTCCTAAAGGGTGACTTTTGGATTCTTTGATGTTTATAATTTCTTTATTTAATGGTTCATCTACTTTGTCATTTTCATTAATTTCTTGACTTTCAACTAAGTCATCATCTACCAAAGGTGATGTCTTAGAGGGAGGTGGACTTTCGTCGAATGTTATGTTCAACGATTCCTCGACTCTCATTGTTTCTTTGTTTAAAACTATATATGCTTTGCTAGTTTGTGAGTAACCAAGAAGCACACCTTCATAAGACTTTGGGTCAAATTTGGTGAGATATTATTTGGTATTAAGAATGAAACATTTACATCCAAACACTCTAAAATATCCTAAAGTAGGATTTTTGTAACACCCCAACCCGGCAAGGGTAGAAGTGTCACATTCTGGTGTCATATCAGAACATACAAGTAAAATTTTTACAAGCGGAAGCCTTAAAGAATAAAGTACCAAGTCATATAAATGGATGACTTACAAGAAAATATAAAATCCAATATGTCAATAAAATGAAATGAAATGTCGAAACAATCGCTCTTTAAAATAAGTCCGAAAGATAAGGGAAACTAGGGTTGGCCCACTCAAATATTCCAACTCTCAGCCCATCAAAGCCCATCTTCCAACCTAAAACCTGCCGCATGAAAAGAAATGCGGCTGAGCTTAAAAAGCCCAGTGAACAGATATAACAAACTAAAGCTAAAAAAATCAGAAGTGCAATGAAACGAGGAAGCTAATAACAAGGTCACAACGAAATAAGAACAATGAGTCAATGAGGATCCTACAGAAACATAAAATAACAGATATCCAGAAGGAACAGAAAACAAAGGAGAACAAAGCACGTAACGCATCGATGACATACACATAAGCACATATAAATAACCAGGCATACAATTAATCAGAAAATCTGAAAACATATAAGCCAAACGAAAATGTGGAGTTTGATAGGAATCCATGGATCATTTTGAGCCTTAGGGTCTAACAATAACAATGACAATACGCAGCGGATAAATCAAAACATAATTGTTATTGACACAAGGTTTCATTCACCATCTAACTAACACTAACTAACCCTAGAAGTTTATAGGAACACGTCTAGATAACTAAACTACTAACTAAACTAATAATCTAGGCGTTTACAAGACTATACGCCTAGGACACACACACACCTTTACTAATCGACTACATATTGGAAGACTTGTATAAAACCTACACCCCATGTCCTCTTTATATACTAGAGGATTAGGGTTTACAAATCTCTACAAAGGACTAATTAATAAATCTTCTTTTGCAAGCAAGTCCTTCCATCTTTTTATAGATTTCCTTCTTGTCACTTTAAGTCATTGATGTTTCATTCTTTATTGTTTTGTATCATCAAATGAATAAACCCAACAATCTTACCCTATTTGATGATGACAAAACAAATACGGTTCTTGTACGAACTTCCCTAGACGAAGTAGCAGAAGTTGAGATAATTAAATCTCACCAGGAATGAAACAATCTTGTCTTCCTTGTCTTCCCCTTAATCCATGCCACGCCACTCCGACATCTCTTCCCCTTTTTGTTATCAACAAATAAAGAATATAAGCAGTAGAAACTTCCCCTTGAGTGGTGCATGAACATCAAATGATTCTTCAAATCTGTAAGCTCCTTGTAATGATTACTTGTGAAGAAAACCAAATATAACGAACTTGATAAAGAAGTAGAATAACCCAAACTTGTGTCTTATGTCTTGCACTATAGATGACATCGAACGTATACAACCTATGTATAGGGAGACCGCAATCCGTTGACGAAAATCTTCATCTACTATTCGTCAATTCGTTGTCATAATCATTGAAGCACGAACAAGTTACTTTTAAACGATTCCTCCGTTTTAAAAATATAATAAGAACACGCATCCAAGAAACTCCACTTCATCTTCAAATAAGTGATAAATAATCCTCTTCGTAATCAATTCTTCAATAAAACCAAAAACGAGCTTTTTAAAATTTTAAGAACAAATTCCAATTTCCAAACTTCTTGTGTGTGTGAACCAATCTCCTGTGTGTGTAAACCATCCAAACTCCAAACATTATCCGAGAACCAAAAAGTACGTGTCATCCGATATCGATCAAAACTAGCAGTGGAAACAATTTATATTGAATAAAACTAGCAGTACTTAACCTTCAACGAATTACCTAGATCACAATGTTTAACTCAAATTCATGTAACAGGTCACTTCCTCATACAATTAATAACTTTAACATATCAAGTAACCTTTTCCTCTAAAAATTTAGTTACCAAATAAATCTAATAAGCTCCACCTATCTTCTCACATGTCACCGATCTTGTATACCAATGAGAATGTAAGGATGGCAATATAATAAATCAATTCAGCATGACAAACAAGTATTAAGTATAGCATGACCAAGATTCCATAATGATCAAACATTAAAAATTATTTAAGACTTTTGTACAGCGGAATACAAACCTTCTATCATGACCGTCCATTGTAGACCAATTAAATTAATCCTGCTGTTAGATCTCACATGTCACCAATTATAAACTCTTCTCATACTGTGTTGATTCAGATCTAACTTCTTCAGAATCTGATTCCCAATCTTTAATAGTAGGAGCATCAGATGAGTTATCAGAACCTATCTTAGTTGTTTCAGTCTTACTAATCTCTTCTACAGGTTTGTTAAAACTGAATTCACTACTAAATGACAGTTCTTTTGTAGGTGGTGCATGTTTCATTAGAGAGGGTGGTGGCATATTGTTGTATCCAAGACCAGTACCCTCCTTGAATAATTTTTGACCAATTGACTTATTTACTAAATCAGAAGCATATTGTGTTTTAGCAACCCTAACAACATGTTTTTCTTTTTCTACTAGGGCTTCTTGTTTTACATTCTCTGCCTCTTCCAATTTCTCTTTAAGCACTTTTATTTCTGTGTCCCTCAGATCAATTTCACCACTTAGTATGTTTATTTTATCTACATACTCAAACTCACATTTGATACAAAGCTTAAGTTTTTCTTCAGCACTCTCAAGACCAACTTTATAACCTAAGTTATCTAGTGAAACTCTATCTACTTCTTTTCTCAAACTCTCAATAATAGCTTTTTGAGATTCTAAGTTATCTTGACATGACTTATAAGAACAAGTAGAATTTTTAGAATCATTAGATACCTCAGAATCTGAACCAGAAGATGAAGATATAAAGAGGCAAGCTGATACAAAGATGGAATCTAGTTCTAAAAGACAAAAGATTGATGAAGAGGATGAGAAGAGTGAAAGAATTGAAAAGTATCTTATGGAATCTGCACCTCCCATCGATCCTATTCCAGTTAGAGCTATACATCCCATTGAAGATTTGCAGATTGTTATTGAAGGGGATAGAGAAGTAGTTGAAATAACAAGAAGAGATGGAAGAAAAACTACTTATTTCAACTTTAGTATACTGCTGGATTGTTTGACTAAGGGAGATGTGGAACAGTTGTGGAAAGTAATGGAATTCAGATATGGGAAATTTGGTAAAACTGGAGAGTTAGCTAAGTTTGTATGGACTGCTCTAAAGAATATGTTTCATTTGATCCCAATGAAGAATTTTGGAATGACTGTGAAGTTGTTGAGTGGCTGTTATATTCATACTGCAAGATTCATGCTGTACAAACTACAAAGGAAAGGGTTTTTCATGTTTGTTGATAGAGATTATCCTTTGTCCAAGAATGTGGCAATAAAAATGCTAGAAGCTAAACTCACTTCAAGAGGAACAAAGAAATCACACCCCATTATTGATCCACTGTTTCAAATGATAGAGAAGATTGCTGGTATTCAAGGGCCTTTGGCAATTAAGGCTAAATCTAAAGGTAGATTGAAGAGAAAGGCAGATATGTCTAAGGCTGTGGATTACACATCAAAATCAGAAACAGAAAAGGTAAATTGAGATGTGTTGACTTCTGGTTAAGTGTTTGGATACATCCTCCAATACAGATGTTTTGAGCTTAAAAGAAACTTGAGAATTCTATTTGAATGTATCAAGTTTAGGGGAGGATTGTTGGGTTTTAGGTTCCTCAGATCATGAATTATTCTAAGTGCTGGAACCATGGACAGAGTTAATGAAACCACTGACATGAGAATGAATCCACTGCTGAAGTTTAACCGCGGCTAGTAGTAAAGTAGAACCACTGCTATTGTATTGTAAACACTGCTAGTTTTGTATAGTCGGTTTAATATTTTGTATTAGATAAATATGGAAAAAATATTTATCTTGTAGGTTACGTATTGTATTATGTAAAGGACTCCTTAGCCTATAAAAGGAGGTCCTAGTATCTATTAGATATACGTGTGTTTTTGCTATATCTAAGGTCGTTACACTTCAAGGTTGTAAAACCCTAATACTGGTTAGAGTATTCGTATTAATAATAATATTGAGGTGTTGAGTGTTTATTATTCTTCTTCTTAAGATTAAGTATTAAATTCCGCATAATATTTAATAAGTCTGTGTTAAGTCAGTTTCTATAAAGGATCGTTTGCTCAACTGGGATCAACAAGTGGTATCAGAGCTGTATCCACTACTAGCCGCGGTTTCTATAAAGGACTCCAATTGTGGAGTTTGATAGGTCTCCATGGATCATTTTGAGCCTTAGGGTTTAACAATAACAATGAAAATACGCAGCGGATAAATGAAAACATAATTGACGTTTATAGGAACACGTCTAGATAACTAAACTACTAACTAAACTAATAATCTAGGCGTTTACAATACTATACACCTAGGACACACACACCCCTTTACTAATCGACTACATATTGGAAGACTTGTATAAAACCTACACCCCATGTCCTCTTTATATACTAGAGGATTAGGGTTTACAAATCTCTACAAAGGACTAATTAATAAATCTTCTTTTGCAAGCAAGTCCTTCCATCTTTTTGTAGATTTTCTTCTTGTCACTTTAAGTCATTGATGTTTCATTCTTTATTGTTTTGTATCATCAAATCAATAAACCCAACAGAAAATCTAAAGGCTAGCGGAAGCAACTAATTAGAAAGTGAGCATAGAAATTACACACGTCAGGTAACCCACAGTTAAAATATAACGAGTACCATAATCAGCAGAAGTACTAACAGCAGTCAAAACATTGTAGCCACATGTATCAGGTAGGAATACAGAGCCACATCATAACTGAATGAATTATCTAAACAAGGTCCTAGCATGGCAACTAAACAAGTTAACAAGCCAGACAACATAAGTTGAACCATTTACCTAATCAAACCGTAGCATAAAAGAAAATGTAAATATGGCAGGTCAACAATTTTTAGATAAGAATACTAACGGATAATCATAACCCAATGAACATAACTGAACGAAGGTAAAAATGATAAACAGATAAATCAACTGATTACACACAAGCATGGTCACTAGACAAATCGGAGGGTCACATAACAGCATGATAAACGGATGGTCAGATATTAGCATGACAACAGGTGAATCATATAATCGCATATTAATCATATCGTAGCAGGGTAAACGATAGTCACATAAATCATGTAATAGCATAATCAACACAAGAATTCAGTAATCATATAATAACTCGGTACGTGAATGGAATGATAGTCTGAAGTATGAGCTTGATAGTCAACCAAAATGGAATAAGAGTATGACAGATCAATGAAATGGAATATAGCATGGTAGTAGAGTAAGTCACATAAGGGCACTGAGTAATGGACAATTAATACAGAATATGGTGCGTTGGGGAATACAGGTACAATATAGGTATATAAAAAGTGTAAAGGTTGTTAGAAATCTACCACGAGCCAACAAAACAAACCAATATCAATAGTGGCAATAGTCGCCAATAATAACCAATAGTAACCATTGTACTCGGAGGGGTGACCTCGGAATACCAAACCAACAGGAGGGGAGACCTCAAGTAATCAATGGAGTAGCTAGCTCCCAGAATGTGAGTGAGTGTATTGCACACACGCACCACATCACCAAATCAGATCATATCATAACATATCATATATAGAACAAATCGAGAATGCATCCATACGCCCCTGCAGAAAACAAGTGGCCATATAATATATATCTTGAGCTCATAATCGTATAACAGAAAGGGACGGTGTGGAACATCACTCAACTACACTAGCGTCATGCCATTGGTGCATCAATGACATGGACATGGAACCCCCATGCCTAGTTAATGGCTCGGGTATCAAACTAACAGGTCAAAACAAAAGGTCCAAAATGTAGCAATATATAAGTCTTCATAATCAAAGGTTCAATATCAATGGTTCCAAATTCAGAAATTCATATCAATAGATCAATATCAAGGTCCAATATCCAAGGTTCAATATCAAGGGGTCAATAGCAAAGGTTCAATAACAAAGGTTCAATTGCAAAGGGTTAATAGCAGAGGTTCAATAGCAAAGCAAGGTTCAATTCAATATGGCAAGAGATCAAAGATGCAAAGAGATCATGAGAAACCTTATGAGGAAGGTCAGAATATCTGTACCTTATTCGAAGCAAGCAAAATAGGAAAGTAAAGTCATAAGATGAATCAATCCCGCCGCCCGGAACCTATATGAATTAGATAACGCTTATTAAGATCAGATTACCCATTTTAGACGGCTTTCCATTTTTAGCAGGTTTCCACTTTTAGAAACTTTTCATTTTAGGTAACTTTTTATTTTAAGCAGCTTTCTATTTTAGGCAGGTTTCCATATTAAGCAACTTTCCGAAAATAGCATATTTTTATAATTAGTAGGTTTAGTCATTTATGATACGATTAATGTCAAATTAGGTTAAAATGATGAAAATTAATATTATTATAGTTTAGGGTCCATTTATGACAAGTTACAATAGTTGAGGGTCAAAAATGTCATTATTACAAAGTGTAGGGTTTAAAATGTAAATATTACAAGTTTACTTATTTTACGACTTTAGTCCATTCTTTTAGCTCATTAACGAGCCAACCCTTCAAGTTTTATTATTTACAAATCAGCATTTAACTTTTATTAAATGGAAAATCTTACGAAACCCTAGTTCTAGTCGACACCATTTTTCCATTTCTTAGCCATTCAAACCCCTAATCCCAAACAAAGGTATAACGAACCTCTTGTGTCCAAATTCAGCCGTGACATGACTCCCTCCCTCCAAATCAAATCCATACGACATAACAAACCAATTCGAGACCCATTTCCTTTTATTGTCGATACAAAATGGTTCCAAGATGTAAACGTATATATATATATATGATTAATTTTAGCTCGACACAAATAAAAGAAACATGTTTTTGGTCGTGTGAGAGGGTCGAAACAAATCCTAAGTGGTTTTACATATGGGTCGAAATATATAGGTCTTCCACTCGTTATTTTATGTGAATCATTTTATGATTTCATGTGAGACTTCGTCATCTTTAAGCATGCCTTCAAATGGTTTCATCACACGGTTTACAATCAGTATAAGAAGAAAAAAATGAAGATGAGATTAATATGTTACCCTTGAGAGATGAGTCAAGAATCAAAGACACCAAGGGTCTTAAACCCCACGACGACAGCAGCTACTTTGGCCAAGAAAACCCCACGCCAAGTAGCTATAACCCATGAAAGAACCAAGGATCACATTAGCGTCACGACCAACAAACCCCAGGACCAATTACTCTTGCGAATCAGGAACCCACGATTACTAACACCTTCCATAGCCTCCTTTGTTTGCCTTGTAGATCGAATGGAATAAGGGAACAAGTACCTTGCCGTCACTTTTCTGAATTTAAGGTTTTATGCGTGAAGTCATAATATGAAGCATAGGGTAAAAAGGAAAAAAACGGGGAGGGTTATGTGGGTCTTGGTTGCCGGTTCAAAAAAAAGAAACAAAAGGCCTAGCCCAGCATATGTGGGCCACAATTCAAGTTATAGTGTATTTGGCGTCTTAGGCAAATATGCGGTTCGTGTGACGCAATATTTAGACGTAAGTGTTTTAAATAATCTCGTACACTAGGTTTTATAATTTCTTATAAGTAAGATTAAAGTTACATTTAATGAACTTGACAAATTTTACGTATCTTATATGTTTTAAATTAGAGGGGAAAATTAGTGTTTTCATGTGTTTTAGATTTTAGGGTTTTACAATTTTTGCCTTTATATAATTCATAGGGTGTTTTGTTCAAGAAAGGACGTATTAAAACTCTATTTAAAATGTAAATGGAAGTATCAACGGCGTTACACCAAAACTTTTGAGGTATGTTTTGTTCATAAAGCATTGTTCTACTCATTTATTGAATAGTTCTATTTTTACGTTCTACAACCCCATTAGATTGGGGTGTTCGAGGAGCTAAGAAGTTATGTGTTATACCATTTGTATCACAAAAGTTTCCAAATTGTGTTTCATTATCGAACTCGCGACCATGATCCGTTCGGATCGACACAATGTTAGCACCTAATTAATTTTGAATTTTCTTACTAAGTATTTCAAATTTGTGGAAAACTAGACGGGGGGTTGAATATTTTTACCAATTAAATCTTCCTTTTAAAATATTTGGATCGACTTATGTCAATCTATTTGGATGTGTGTTGGATGTTGATAAACAAACATATAAAAATATAAATATGTAATGTAAAGATAAAGAGTAAGAAACACAAAACCACAACGCGAGTATTTATAGTGGTTCGGCTAGAAGGATACCTTCCTTGCCCTACTTCACTCCCTGAGTCACCTACTCGAGAGTTCGTAATCACTACACAACACCGACTCCTTATGGTGGAGAAACCTTCACAACGTTGCCTACACTTTATCCGGTAAAAGGCTAGATACCGGGTCCTTTTCACCAAGGAGAACCAATCCTATCACAACGTCGCCTACCCTTTATCCGGTACTAGGCTAGATACCGAGTTCCATTACAATGGAGGAACTACTACCCAACACTACACCAATCACCTAACCCCAAAGGAGATCTACTCCTTATAATATCAACAAGGATAACAATATCCTTTGACCCAATACTAATCTATCTTGTACATCGAATCATACCATATCGAATGTACATCTTAGGTACCTTTCACTAATGCCTTTGACTAGATCTTCAAGACACCCTTCACTAATATCTTGTGACTTGACTTCTAGGCACCCTTCACTAATGCCTACAATACAGACGATCGACACCCTTCACTAATGTCTTCGTCTTGACACTTGAGACATCTTTCACTAATGTCTTTAACACTACACTTCTTAGAGAAAGAACCATCAACAAGATAACTTCAGTTGTCTTGATGTTGAGGAAGCATGGCAACTCATGGACTTGAGCTTGCTTGACTTCAAAGGTGGTGATCTCGTCTTTAAGAGGAACCTAGAGAATCACACAAAAACAAAACTACATACATAGATCACTTGGATCTGGGGTTAGAGAGTTTTTAACTCAAGGAGAAAGTATATGAGAAAGGGGGTTAGAAACAATGAAGAAATGGCTCACTATTTATAGAGAGAAAATGTCTACTGTTCCACGGATCCCATGGATCCCACCCTCAAGGGATCCATCTAGTGTAATGCTAGGGATCCGTGGGACGCTCCTCTTTGCCCATGGGTATTTTGGTTATGGGTCATGGGTCATGGGTCATGGGTTATGGGTTGATCCATGGGTATTTCATTAGATACAATGTACCTAATATATGCAATGCATCTAGTCAAATGGGTATGGGTCAATACCATGGGCTATGGATATGCTCCATGGGTTGTAGTTTTTACCCATTATAATACATACTAGTTATGTATATATTTGCCCAATATGTAAACACTAGTTGTTGTACATATGTATTACTAAATCATAAAATCACTTATACTTGTTTTAGTGTTTTATGTGAAAACATAAGTGTGTTAGAAAACTATTGGCTCAAACCATTTACGTATTTTATTTGTTTCGTTAAAATGATTTTACGTTTGTTATCGACAAAACATTAGAAGATCGTAAAATATAAATAAACGTTTTTACGGCTTAATTGTGTTAACAATCTCCCCCTTTTTGTTGATGACAAAACATAAAATTATTTTAAGGAAAAGCTAAAATTAGTAAAAGTTTGAATTTGTAGTTTTTACTTTCTTCTCCCCTTTTTTGTCGAAACAAAAAGAGCTTCGAAAATAAACTAACACATTGTTTAAAGAAAAACATGTGAGAAAAATAAAAGAAAAATAATATAGGGAGCAAGTAACAGGAAAAGATCTCGTCTTAACTACACCTTGACGAGTCCATCCCTATGTGAGGGCGTCAAGAAAATTAATACTAAGCTAGTTCATTTACAACTAAGTTTGCAAAAGATTTCGTCTATGTGACAAATATGCTCCCCCTTGATGATTGCAACTTTGCAAAGGGACGTCATGAAATGTAATCCTAACATTGCAAGTGATTTTGCAATGTATTGCTTTGACACAAAGCTCCCCTAGCTTTAGGGTGTCAAAGTCTTCATGTGTAAATTGAATAACTACAAAACAAAGGTTAGAAAACAAGTATAATGCATAATTTCCTGCAAATATGACTCAAGTTAGTAGAAAAATAGTTTTATTTTGCACGGATCCCACGGTTCCCTCCTTTGGGGGATCCGTCTAGGCAAATATCAGGGATCCGTCTGGCTGATGACTAAATTCAGCAATGGTGATATAACATAATCAAAGTGAGATATGTATTATATAACATAATCATATACTCAAAAATATATCAAGTATCATGTAATTTCATTTAATAAAACTAGAGGTATGATATACATGACTTTAAAAACTAAGAAAATGAACGATACATGACTTGGAATTACTAGACTTATCTAAGTAACGCTTGATACTAGAACACCACTAAAATCCTCTAGCTCAAGTTTGTTTAGGTTTAATCTCGTCGAAACGTTCGAGGAGGTGATAGAACATGAAACGTTGATCTTCCCGTACTTCATGTATCAAACTTTCAACATGTTGACAATGATAGCAGTCTTTGTCATGACTAGGTAGTGGTGGTGGAAGAAAAGAAATTGCTTGATGCGAAGGATCAAGTGAAGCGGGTTGGGGATCCTCAAACGACGGAGGGATTGGTGGAGGTGCATTTGAAGATGGATCAACCAAGAATGATGGTGGTGGTAGAGATGTGTTAACTTCCATATGGTCAGGTGGTTGACTTTGATAATTTCTCATAATCCAAATGAGATTATTTGATGGTGACGGCGAAAAAGAAGCCGGAGCTAGTATTGACTCAACATCTTGATTTTGTACCATTATTCCTCCTAATGAGGAGAATGTTGCCGGTGGAGGAGGATGAGAAGGCCTAGGAGGCAAATCCTCTAGATTGTAGAGGTGTGGTGATGAGAGTGAAGTCGTTAATGAGATAGCTCTAGGCACCAATGGTGATGATTTAGTGGAAATGGGATTGTTTGGTTTAGGATGTATGGTGGTGCTTGGCATAGGTAGTTTTGTGGGAACTATCCTTTTAGTGATTGGTTTGATTGGTTGAGTTGGTGAAGGAGAAATCCTTGCATTTGTGGATTTGACTGGAGATGATTCGGTTGAAGAAATTTCGTGTACAATACGAGCAATTTTCTTAGGTGGTCCTTTGGTGGATAAGTTACTGCTTGGAGCTTTCCTCATGATGAGATGATTCAAAGAGGTTGGTAAATGTTTCTAAGTGCTGAAAAAGAGGATGAAGATGATGACTTTAGGAGTCCTAATAATGTGGTTTATAAAGCAAAGGATTTGGCAAGAGCATTCAAGACTTAAGCCACTAAACTTCCTTGGAATGTGATGATTAGCATGCACAAGAGTCAACTTCAGAGTTGTACTGATCTAGGAACTTATTTAAGATGAGATGGAGTGTTCAAGTTAGCAAGATGAGCTTGAAATGATTGTTTTAGCTAGAGTTGACATAAATCTGTCATACGGATCCCACGGTTCCCTCCAATGAGGGATCCGTCTAGGCTAATCCTAGGAATCCGTCTCTCAGCAGCTAACAAAGGATAACAATGATGTTTGTAGGATCTAATCCCTATTTCTTCTTGAGTGTTTCAGGCCATCTAAGTGTCTTAAATGAAGAGGTACTTAAATACTTAAGGGTAATGAGTAATGTAGCAAATGATTGCCATTTATGGAAGAAGTTGGAACTTTTAAGAGTACCAATGAGTGACCAAAGATGACACTAAAGATTTAGAGAGTGTCAAATGGAACTAAATGATCCTAGAGATCAGATAGTAACTTAGGATAATGTCTTGGAGGATATCCTAAGAGTTTAAAATGGAAAAACTAGAATTTGATTAATTTCGACCAATTTTGAGGTAAGGATGATTAGTTTTGAGAGATTTCCAAAGCTAGATGTTTTAACATGTGAGGGATCATGTATGAGTATAATAGCGGAAGAGTAATGAGTTTTGGTGAGACGATAGATCTACGGGTGTTTCGAGTGTGATCTAAATGAGTTATATGTGAATACGAAGAATCTACATAGCTTGATAAGGACTCAATTTGCCTTAAGACACTATGTCTAGCTTAGTGTGAAGTGATCTAAATACATGTTTAAAATACAATGATTGCAATTGCATTTTCTGTTTGTCGGATCCCACGGTTCCCTAAGAGTAAGGATCCGTCTAGCACAAAATTTGGGATTTGTATATCTGCTAAGCAGAACCTTTACAAAAGGTATGCAATGATTTTGACAATGCATCATATTTCAAATTTAAGAGGTTCTAACACTAAGATATCAAATGTAAGATGTTTTATTTCATGAAAGAAATTGGATTACATTGATAAAGCATGCATACTAAGGATTGACCCTATTTAGAAAGAAGACTAAGTTCCTTGAGCGTTTTCTCTAGATGGGTCATCAAATGGTTGATGAGTGTTTGCCGATTCAGGAATGAAGAAAGTCTTCATGAGAGATGCATTTAGAGGTTCCATCATCTTGTTCACAAGTACGTACAATGGACTTTTAAATTGAGGATGATGTTATGATAAAGGCGCGTCAAGAACATTCCATAAGGGATGATTTTATTCTTGGAGCCTTGAAGATTTACAATTCGTCTTGTGAAGAAGTAGGCGAGAATGTATAGTTGTGTTAGCAAACAATACATTATGTGAGCACAACAAGCGGGAAGGATTTCTCGATTTCCCCTAAGGCTCCTAACATTTTCACGTAGGATGAGTGCAAGAGGCTTGTACTCTTCTTGGATATCCCGTGTATGGATAATGTTTGGATCGGAGTAATGGGGTTTGCATATTATGCAATTCAAGTCTTCCTGGGAAGGTATGTGTGAACAATATGGACTATTTTCTTCACAAAAGTTGAAGAGAGAATCAAGAGACCAATCTTCAGTGAAGGCACATTGTCCATGATTTGGAATCTGGAGGATATGGGCAAATTGCCCAAGGGTTAAAACAAACTTTTGGTTTTTTTATCCAAAACCAAAGAGATAGAGAGCGATCCTCGTTACGAACGAGTTTAACTTGACGGAAGAATTCCAATATAAACCTTGGACATATTTTTTCGCTAATTTTGAGAAGACATTCTAGTCCTATGGCTCGGAAGGAAGTATTGATACCTTTTTCGATTTGTAGAGGGGTGTCGACAATACGTCCTTCGTGGAAGTGACGGGTTTCGAGATTATTGAACCCACGGACATGATTGCCAGGTGCGTTGGGCTCAAGGGAGATGTTAGGAGTGTAGACGCTAGTGAGTGAAAAATCAAACTCATATTCATGCGACATAGCGAAACCTATAGGAAAGAGAAGTTAATAGGATGTGACGTATTACGGTAAAATAATGATTACCTAACGTTTTTACAAGATGTTTATCAACAATGATATTTAACTCACTTAATGTTTGACATTATAGTAGAACATTTCTTTTAGGAAGAAAGTGGTTTTAATTTTGCATGGAAAATCTGTTATCCAGAAGGACGGTTCCCTTCTATAAAGGATCTGGCTAGTATATCTCAGGGATCCGTGGATCTGTAGTAACAGAAGCAGATTTTTGATAAAAACATAGGTTTTTAGATCTTAAAGTTTTAGACAAAGATTTGTGTATAAGCCTACATTTTCTTTTAGCATGCATTAATGGTTTCTAATGTATCTCGAAAGAACACGAAAGATATAAATCAAAAGAAATGACAAACACATTATGATAATAATAACCTAGATAAACTAGACTATTAGTAATTTTTCATTTCAATGCGAAGAACGATACAAAGGATTGGGTATATAACCCCAATGTAGATTAACAACACAAAGTATATGTCTTCGTATGAGAACTTCATCATAGGGAACACAAGAGCGATGAGCGTTAAGGCGATGAGCACGAGAGCGATGTAAACTATGTTGATGACGAACCTTCTTCGTTTTGGTTTGAGATAAGATGAGATGAAGAGGAAGATGAAGTTTTGAATGAGAGGTGATTTTTGAAAGTGGAAAATTTAAAAAAGTGAGGATTTGATAGAGTGGATGATGGAGGGTTTATTTATGGGGAAGGAGGAATTTTTGAGATTTGTGTTTTGTTTTATTATTAGAAGGATATGATTTTTGGATTAAATAAAATAAAACACGACTTTAGACGAAAAAGTAACACGTATGTGAGAAAAGCTTCCTAATGAAGCTACATGTAATACATGAATATGCACAAAAGATAATCATATAAATACCTATGTAAGTATACTTATTTATCAAGCTAATGTTATTTAGAGATAAATAGAAAGTCATACCTCTAATGCACTTAGGAATGTCTTTGCAAATGACACAACAAATGTCAGTAGACAATTCCGGCTCCTTTGTGTTTAAGATACCTTCTTAGGGAAGGTATTCTTGTTACCAAGCGATTCCAATGGCTTGGTAGATATGAGCTTTAACTAAGCAACATGACAAAGAAGATTAGTGCAATTAAATGAATAGTAAATAATATATAAAAAAATGTTGTCATCTAATCAACATCCAAACAAAGAGTTTTAAAAAATATGGTGTTTGTTTTAATGAAAATCCTTCTTTGTAGTTTTCAATTAACCACGGATCGTATCAAGTTTTTAAAGTACAATATACTTTAAAGAACTTGGTAACGAAGCTTTGATGCCAATTGTGGAAAACTAGAAGGGGGGTTGAATAGTTTTACCAATTAAATCTTCGTTTTAAAATATTTGGATCGACTTATGTCAATCTATTTGGATGTGTGTTGGATGTTGATAAACAAACATATAGAAATATAAATATATAATGAAAAGATAAAGAGAAAGAAGCACAAAACCACAACGCGAGTATTTATAGTGGTTCGGCTACAATGACACCTTCCTTGCTCTACTCCACTCCCCGAGTCACCTACTCGAGAGTTCGTAATCACTACACAACACCGACTCCTTATGGTGGAGAAACCTTCACAACGTTGCCTACACTTTATCCGGTACAAGGCTAGATACCGGGTCCTTTTCACCAAGGAGAACCAATCCTATCACAACATCGCCTACCCTTTATCCAGTACTAGGCTAGATACCGAGTTCCATTACAATGGAGGAACTATTACCCAACACTACACCAATCACCTAACCCCAAAAGAGATCCACTCCTTATAATATCAACAAGGATAACAATATCCTTTGACCCAATACTAATCTATCTTGTACATCGAATCATACCATATAGAATGTACATCTTAGACACCTTTCACTAATGCCTTTGACTAGATCTTCAAGAGACCTTTCACTAATGTCTTGTGACTTGACTTCTAGGCACCCTTCACTAATGCCTACAATACGGACTATCGACACCCTTCACTAATGTCTTCGTCTTGACACTTGAGACATCTTTCACTAATGTCTTCAACACTACACTTCTTATAGAAAGAACCATCAACAAGATAACTTCAGTAGTCTTGATGATGAGGAAGCATGGCAACTCATGGACTTGACCTTGCTTGACTTCAAAGGTGGTGATCTCGCCTTTAAGAGGAACCTAGAGAATCACACCAAAACAAAACTACATACATAGATCACTTAGATCTGGGGTTAGAGAGTTTTTAACTCAAGGAGAAAGTATGTGAGAAAGGGGGTTAGAAACAATTAAGAAATGGCTCACTATTTATAGAGAGAAAATGTCTACTGTTCCACGGATCCCACGGATCCCACCCTCAAGGGATCCGTCTAGTGTAATGCCAGGGATCCGTGGGACGCTCCTCTTTGCCCATGGGTATTTTGGTTATGGGTCAAGGGTCATGGGTTATGGGTTGATCCATTGGTATTTCATTAGATACAATGTACCATTGGCTATGGATATGCTCCATGGGTTGCAGTTTTTACCCATTATAATACATACTAGTTATGTATATATTTGCCCAATATGTAAACACTAGTTGTTGTACATATGTATTACTAAATCATAAAATCACTTATACTTGTTTTAGTGTTTTATGTGAAAGCGTAAGTGTGTTAGAAAACTATTGGCTCAAACCATTTACGTATTTTACTTGTTTTGTTAAAATGATTTTACTTTTGTTATTGACAAAACATTAGAAGATCATAAAATATAAATAAACGTTTTTACGGCTTATTTGTATTAACAAAATTTATCAAAAGCTTCATTTTTAGTTTTCAAAATCATTGTCCAATTAAACCTTGAGTAATCATCTACTATGACCAAAGTGTAGAAGTTCCCTCAATAACTTCTTATAGCGGATGGACCAAACAAGTCCATATGCAAAAGTTCTAGACGCTTAGATGTGGAAACCATGTTTTTAGCCTTATGGCTACTATGAATTTGGTTACCAATTTTGCAAGCGTCGCAAAAGTGTTGGTCATATTTTAATTTGGGTAGATTTCTAACTAGCTCTTTTGAGGATAGGTTTTGGATGAGTCTCATATTAGCGTGACCTAATCGTCTATGCCAAAGAGTAGAGTTATCATCTAAGGTTGTTAGGCAAAGTTTGTCTTTAGATGTTCTATCTATTTTCATGACATATATGTTATTTTTCCTAACTCCTTTGACTATGGTGATACCATCTTTTAGTATTTTACTGCCATTTTCTTTAAATAGTACTTTATACTTTTTATCACATAGTTGGCTAATACTAAGTAGATTAAATCATAATCTATCAACGTGAGCAACATTTTCAATAGTTAAGGAGTTATGAGCGATCGTACCTTTGCCAATGATTTTGCTTTTGAGATTACTACCAAAAGTGACATTACCTCCGTCATACTCTTGGTATGTTGAGAAGATACTTTTGTTACCATCATGTGTCTTGAGCATCCACTATCTTTTATCCATTCATCAGGTTCTAAGCCAACTTTCAAGCATACCTATGACGCAAATAACTCAAGCATTTGGTCCCCAATATCTCATGGGTCCGTTTGGGTTAAACATACCATTTACTTGGTTCATGTATGGAAAGGATGGGTAAGGGTTCCATGGCATGTAATTTGGAGTTTGATATGGTCTAGGGTAGTTTTGATTCCAACCGGTATGTTGATAGTTGGGTTGTATGTTGTAGTTGCTTTTGAGAAAGGGGCGTTTGGCAATAGGTGTTTTAGGGCGTTGTTGAGTAGTTTTAGATTTAAATTCATTTCTAGCAAGTCCTACTCCTAATGTAATAGTAGGTTTTAGTTTAACAACATCCTTGGTTTTCTTTGTTACTTTGACAAATTCACTACGGTCCGTTTTGCAAACATGTTGTCCTACTGCAGACACCACGAACCTAATTTTGTCAACGAACGAAACCAAATTTTTGGGTCCGTCTGGTTCGTGCTGTACTGTTGCAGATGTGACAGTTTGTTTGTCTTTTTCGGCCATTTTGGTTTGACTACTTAGAATCATTACTTCATTAAAACCTAATCCACTTGTATTTCCTGGTACTTTTTGAATTCTTACTATTTCATCGGCACAAGAAATGTTTTTGTTAAATCTTTTAAATTTAGAGTTATGTTCGATGATAACTTCTTGTGTGAGTTTTAGCTTTTCTATTTCAAGACTAAGCTCTTGACATGATTTACAACCATCGTCATTTGCTTTGTCCGTTTCTAATTGTTTTGCCTTTTCTTTTAATTCATAAACTTCGTTTTCTATAAATTCCTTTTTAGTCTTTAAAAACTTGTTTTTAGTTATAATTTTTAAGCTAAGCTCACACAATTGATTATATTGTTTTTACAAAGTGTCATCATCAATAGAAGAGTAAGATGAGTCAGAATGTACCTCATTTGATTCATGTGCCATTAGAGTGATCTCATCCTTGCTTGATTCTTCATCATCCTCACTATCACTCCAAGCACCACTTACAAAAGCTCGTTGAGTTTTGCTTTTAGGTGGCTTGGGGCAATCTCCTATTAGATTACTTGTATCACTGCATCTAAAGTACTTCCTTTCACCTTTTCCCCTTTTGTCATCTCGGTCTTTCCGGAATGACTTCTTTGCCTTACGAACTTTCCTCTTCTTCTAAAAAACTTCTAGAAATCACTAACGGCCATAGCATACTCCCCATCTTCACTATCCGAGCAAGATTCTTCATCATCACTAGACTGTTCTTGCCTTTAGAGCAACGGATTTGACTTTCTCTCTTTTTCCTTTGATAATATCCGAATCTTTCTCCATCACCATTTCGTGTACTTTGAGATTTCCAATAAGCTCGTTAAGTGACATTATTGAGAGATCTTTTGATTCCTCAATAGCCGTTACTTTTGCTCTCCGCTTCGAATGGAGTGCTCTAAGAAATTTCCTAACAACATTCTTACAATGAAAAGTTTCATCAAGTGCTTTAAGAGAAGTAACAATAGTATTAAAGCGAGCAAATCCACAATCAATGGTTTCATCTTCGGGGATAACAAATTGTTCATATTGTTGAACAAGAAGATCAATTTTGTTAACCTTGACTTGTGAATTTCCTTGATGTGTAATAATTATAGATTCCCAAATATCTTTTGCGGTTTCACACATAAAAATTCTTTCATATTTTTTTCTAGGCAAAGCATTATAAAGCATCATATTAGCTTCATTATTTTTAGCTATTAATTTCTTTTGTTCATCGCTTGAAATATCTTTTGTTGTAGGATTAAAATCACCTTTAATATTAACAAACCAAAGATCTATATCTTTTGACTTTACATATGTTTCAAAACGGTTTTTCCAATAGATAAATCTATTGGTTTCAAAGAGTGATGGTCTTTGCATAGATTGCCCTTCTTTAAAGTTTTCGGAATCCATGGATCGTTTCAAGCTTATAAAATACAATATATTTTAGAAATTCTTGAGCAACGAGGCTCTGGTACCAATTGTGGAAAACTAGAAAGGGGGTTGAATAGTTTACCGTTTAAAATCTTTGTTTTGAAACATATTGTACGATCAATTGATATTGATCAAAGATATGTTAGTGAAGAATAGACAATATTCAAGCAATATATAATGAGTAAATAAGGAAAGAAACAATCAAACCACGACAAGTGGTTTATAGCGGTTCGGTCTCCAACTCGAGAGTTATCTTCACTAATCAATAAGCTCCTTTAACCGGCGGAGAAAACCTTTACACGTCGCTTACACAATATTTTCGACATAAAGCTAGATGTCGAGTTCTTTTACAAGGGTACAACCACTCTCACACACTATGTATTTTGAGGACTAAAATACTAACCACTCACACTCAGAGGTTTAAGAAGGTTTGGTACAACAATGATGTATGAACAAGAGTAGATCATACAACATCAAAACAAACAAGCCTTTCAACTATTTGTTGAAGTTTGATTATGCCTTGATCTTCTTTGCTACAAAAGAGGTTCACTAGAATGATATGAAACTGATTTAGAAGTAATAGAGAGAAGGAATGTTTGTGTTTATGCTAGAAATGGATGAGAAAAAAACTTGGGTTGGCTTGCTATTTATAGGCCAAAGTGATCTGCGGTGACCACCGACCACGGAACCAAAAAAGGTTTCCGCCCATGTATTTTTTGGTTCCGCTGGTCTGAAAGCAAGATTACATCTTTACAAAGTCAACCAAATCTAACCAAGATCATGTAAGATGTGTAGAATCCAAATCTAAACAAAATCTTCTATGAAATCTTCTAGAGGTTTCAATATGATGCAAGCCATGATGTAATATGTTGTTTTCAATTTTTAGAATTAATATGTTAAAAGTAAATACATATGTAATGTTGTGTTTAAGAAACTAAAACATACTTGTTCTAAAAATGTTGACACACATTATGGTTTAGAAAGATATCAAAGTTAATTGATACAAGACTAATCAAAATGTAAATGCTTAAGTGATGAAGACTTTATTTAAGGAAAGCTTGTTTTAATATCTATTAATCTTAACAAGCTTTATACTTTACAAAAATGAATTTTACTTTTGTCTTTAACAAAACTTAGGTAAAGATCATAAAATATAAATAACGTTTAATGACGATATTTGTATTAACACTATTTATACTTATATTTTTTTATTATAAACATCTTTGTGTTGGTGTGATTTGGTGATTTTTAGAACATCTTTTAAGTGATTTCTTTGTTTGCTACACTAATTTTGGTGTGCTTGAACAATTTCTTTTGGTGGTTCTAAGAATTAATTCTGATAGTCTATTTTGAGTTAATTCTGATTTCAAGATATACTTATTGTATTTCTCTTGGTTTTAGACTAATTTTTTAAGGAAAAGCAATATCTCTCAAAGATAGGGGAGGTATGGAAGTTGTGCTGATGGATGTGCTACCATTCAGAGTTAATTCTAGTGATGTCATTCTTAAGTTTGTTTGACTGTTTTAAGTCTGGTAGTGCAAAAATATTACCATTAGTGTTGGTCAAGGGAAAATATGTTTTTACAATATTAATAGTACCGTTACCTACTCTTAGGCGGTAAGAAGTATATATATGGATACTTTTTAATAAAATTCATCTTTATCCATTATCTAATATCTCTCAAATCTTTAAAAGTTTAAATCTTTTTCTCTCGATAAAATCTTTTCACCAGCATTAACCCTAATACGCACAACAGTACCAGAACTTACAATTCATGATAACGCTACACGCGTCGTTCAGGGTCAAAGGAACTTCCTTTTCGTCGAGCAAGTTTTTCAACACCCTAGGCAGTGAACCTAATCGTTGTAGTGTAGTATTAGGGTAAGCCATTGGAATTGATATCGTTCTCTAGGGGAATAGGAATGCTAGTGAGAAGTTACTACGCTAAGGTTGGGGTTGAGGAAGATTATTTTTTTATCTTTTTATGTTTTTTAAGAAATGGAAAGGTACGAATCTTGGGGTTTGGATTTGGGGGTTGGTATTTCTACCGATTACTCTATTATCTAATTATCTAATCTAGTGGTGTATGTAGTCTATGTCTAATTATTGTGTGCTCGTATGATGATTTAAAGATGTGTTTACTTAGGTTTTATTACTCTTTAATTATCTCCTCTTGATGGTTGAATTGTCACGTCCTTATTCTTAATCGTGTTGTGTGTCTAAGGTCGTAGGGTATGTGTTTATCCCTAACTCTTTGAAACTAACAAAGTTTAATGCCTACAAAATCTCTAGGATTTATAAACTTAACGCTAAGGTACTCTTCGGATGGTTTAGCCTACAATGACTCTAGGTACTATAAGCTAAGGTTCAACAAAGATTAATCAAGCATTAACTACACAACGGATGACCTATCGCAATACTAGATCATTAAAAATTAAGATAAGAGAGAACCAATCAATATTCAATAATTAAGTTTCATATTTCCTAAGCAAACACACAATTAATTTAAGACATACGTGATTTAATGAAGTAAAACACTTATCTTGATGTAAGATAGGGTATGGAACCCTAAAATACTGTACAAGACAGCCTTGGTTCGGTTTAGGTTTTTACTCCAAAAGACAACACACTGAAAACTAAAAAATTCGGATTCTATATATAAGATTCCACATGCGACGGCGTCACCCTTTGATTTGTTACGCCGTCGGGTCGCCGTCATTAGGGTTTCGTCTTGGCCACGTTAGTCTTGCGACGGCATCACCTTAGGCTTGTAACGTCGTCTGGATCAAATCTAGGCCGTCTGAGTTGCGACGCCCTACTCTTTTAAAACCTGAAGCCGTCACTTGTAAATGAGCAATTTCGCTTCTGAGCCGTCACAAAATTTGTCTGACGGCGTCGCTATTTTGTGCCTGACGCCGTCCCTTCAGTTCCAGCAGCCTGAGTGTCTCGATTCTTGACTTTGGCCATTTTCTTCGTATATTCTAGCCTTTTCGTCCGAATAAGTGTCATTCCAGCATTTTGCCTTCAAGATACCTAAAAAGTGAAAAGGAACGATATTGAGTAATAACGGATACAAAAGTGATCAAATAAGGGCTTAAACGAGCCCTCAAAAAGGTACATTTTAAAACCTTATCAAATATCCCTACACTTGGTATTTGCTTGTCCTCAAGCAAATGTGCTTTTAGCCAATTAATTTATAAGTTAGGGGTCATGAAGCGTTGGTTTAGAACAATCCACAACACATATAAGCCCCGCAAAAGTCATAACGAGCACGGAAATTACATACTAGCACCTCACATGGGGTGTTTGGATACTCACATCTCTCGGGTGTATGAAATATAACAAGTTGGAAATGGAAGATAAACACTCATTAACCGGTCCTAGTACATAGATTACCAAGGCTTGAGACTAGATCAAACCTCCATCGCTTTGGCGTAAGCACCTAGGAAATACTATCCAAGAGGTATTTTAAATGGTTGTAATGATAGGCTTACGGTAGGGAAACAAAGGGTTTGGTGGGATAGGCTATTTAGTGGTGGCAAGTCAAAAATCTTTATGTTACAAGAATGCGAAGAATGGCGTTGCTAAGCCAAGACTCGACACTCTAGACTCTAGATAACTGAAACAAACAAACATAAATTAAAGATAGATGTAGGATGGTAGCCCGTATGTTTTTTTCATTTTTTTTACACTCTATTTTTTTCTTTTTCTCTTTTTTTTCGATTTTTTTTCATACACTTTTACTCTACCATCCTCTACGATAGCATCAAAATGATAGGGATTTATAGGCACATCCCTAAACTTGAGTTTTTATTACTCTAACACTAATATGACCCGAATTGAAAAGATCAAAACACTTGGAGTACATTATTATGCAAATAAAGGGAATTTGAATTTAACGTTCCCTTCCCGTCATTTCATAAACTTTAACTTTTCCCATGAGTTCCAATCGTCCCAAAACTGTGTACAAAGGATATGACTCGACTTAGCAACTTATGCAAGCAACTAGATAATTGAACTAAGGGTTTAGGGTGATAACAATAATGCACTAAAAGTGAGTGCATACAAGGTAGGCTAAGGCGATTTGGGTGTACATTTGGGGGTGGATTGTAAATAATGCTTTTCATTGATATTCCGGAAAACCGAAACATCACGAGAACCGCGAAAAGGATAGGCTCTGAGGGGTTAACTAGGGGTATCGTGTACTAAAAATGAGTACAACGCAAAGGTGTGGGGGAATTACTCAACCGATGTGGAAGAAGTAATTATATTACGGGTATCAAACAAGGGTTATCCTAATGCCTCTTTTCATTTAGTTATTCCTAACTACACAAGTGTAGTCATACTAGCGATCTTGGGATGCATCACAAAACAAGTTCTAGAATCTATTATACTACCGGTTCACACTCTAAGCATCAAAGATGAATACTTTAATTCCTACTAATCTAAGGGCGATCCTCACATTTTGGGTGGAATTTAAGTGGTAAAGGGTTTTTTTGTGCTAGTCATATAACTTCCTATCCATGAGACGCTTTATTAAGACTAATGGCCCACTCCTATATGTCATGAAAAATTTTAAATTTGGTGCCAAAATTACCCTAACCGACATTTTCTCATGGTTTATTACACAAATGCAATTGGGCAAAGCAAATAATCAAGGATAAGCATAGTTTCAAAGTTCCCGTTTTATTTTCCCTCCCTACACTTAAACTGAACATTGTCCCCAATGTTCCCCAAAAGTATCAAAGTTATGATAATGGAAAGTAATAAAAGATGAAAGAAACTAGTACTCCCCTGATTAGCTCGGTAGGATCCGTGTAAAGTGGTGGTTACATCTTTCTTCAAGAAGAACGTTTGCGTGAAAAGCTCCTTCTCATCTTATGTATCTTCTTCTTGGTAAATTAAACCTGCACACTTGAAGAAAACAAACGAAACCTTCGCGTAAAATCGGCAGTAATAATATATATAGGACTCTACTAAACTAGGATATAATGCTTGTGGAATGCATGTTTATAGAATTTCTGGAAAATTAAGACCTGCAAAATTCCAAAAATTTATAAGTAGCTCAGAAAACGAGAAAAAGTAATCAGTTGTTTTTACTCCTTCCTGACGCCGTCAGGTTGCGATCCTGACGCCGTCAGGTTATCCTGACAAAAACTGGTCTGCGATTTTCTGGAAAAAATTCTAGAAAATTTACATCTTTAGAATCTGGAAAAATTTCCTGCAAAATATCCATTATGACTCGATACAAGCATTTGAATCGAACAAACACACATGTATATCTTTTAATTAATTGAAATTCTCATGTTTACGTTTCTTTTGAAAACGTGTGTAATCCTCCCTACACGTATCCCTTATGTAAAATACCATTATATGTAATTAAGACGAGGTTAAAGACAAAATAAAGCATTTTTACAAATTTAAACATGAGAATAAACAATCAATAAAAGATACACGACACAAAAAAGCAAACAATTAAGCATGGGTTACCTCCCACGAAGCGCTTTTCTTTATTTATGAGTCTTGTAGCTAGACTCGAAGTCGTGCCCCTACGTGATCTCGTTACCGTCACCTTCTTCCTCATGACGGTCTCTAGTGGGTGATTCCATGTTGTAAAAGTGTCCTATGATACACCTTTCTAAGAGTTCGTCCTCTCCCCACTCAGTTCTATATTCCGGTCCTAAGTTCAAGCAATCCTTATAGAAACCGAAAATCTTGGCCATAACATAATCCACTCCTTTCTCCTTATCCTTCTCATTCCTATAGTAGACCGATAGTTTAAGCTCCTTTTCATCATTGGAGAGTGATGTAAATTTCTCAATCTTAAACGGCATTTGGTAGGCTACATCATCGGTCTCATCCTTGAATCACACTATTCCTAACGAGGGATCATAAGTCATCCCGGTGCTTTCTATGAAAGGTTTCCCCAGAATAACGTGGGACAAGCTAGGATCTATGGCCGTACTAATATCTTCCACTATTATGAAATCCGTAGGAAACGTGAAACTACCTACATAGACAGGCAATCCCTTAACTCTACCAAGAAAATTGCAACTAACCCTAGGATTATCGGGATCTTGCCTAGTTGGGATAGGCTTCTTCATTACCCAATAATAGTAGGTGCTAGTCATTATGTTTATTGGGGACTTGCGGTCAATGTAGGCCTTTGCCACGAAAAGGTGTCCTTTGCAACATGGTATGTTAAGATTCCAAGGGTTCCCAAACTTGATCCTAGGGCTTCTCCTAACATACATGTGACGGAGGACACGCACTAAGTGAGGGTGGCGAGATAGTTCTTCTTCCGTAGGAAACTTATTGAAATAGTCATTGTCTACTTCATCTACTTCCTTGGTTGTTTCATTCCTTGGTGTTTCACTAACCTCAAGTATCGTTTCATGGTTCGCTTCGTCATTTGTTCTATTAGGTTTTGCTAAGGTGATGGTATTGACGAATTGAACGTGCTTAGCTAGCTTACTTGGGTCCTTAATCTCTACACCAGAAGGTTCGGGAGTTGAGATAGCATTAACCTTCCTATTGGTCATGGCTTTCAAGAGGTTATCTATCTTCCTATCCATCTCGGCTTGTTGTTGGTTAAAACGGTCCGAGAGCTTAGCTATTTGAGCTTCTTGGGATGCGACTAGGTGTTGCAACATCCCCTCAATGTTTTGTTGGTTAGGGCCGTGAGATGGGGGCCATGAGAAATCATTGGATGTGAATTTTTTGGTTTGTCCCCAATAAAATTCGGGCTTGCCCTTCCATGCTTCTCGGGCGTCATTAAAAGTCCTAGGTCCGGGTGTTGTAGGGAATCTTCCTCCCGTTCCATTCGTACGCGAGGATGCATAGTCAACAGAAGCTTGTTCGGGGAATCTGGTGCAAGTGCGCGTGTTATGAGGATCACTACACGGCTCACATGGCGTGAAGACTTAGGATTTTCGTAGGAGCTCATTAGGAATTTAACTTGATCTTCAAGCTTGAGCATCCTACGGTCGGAAGATTGTGAGTCAATAGGAGGCAAGGAGATTGCCTTAACGGTTTTTGGCAACTCACGGGGGTCATTCCAACTTTCGTTGTCATAGAGAGAAAGGTCCTCTATTATACCTCATGATTCTTCCGCGGTGAGATCACTAAGTTTTCCATCAGTCGCTTGGTCAATGGATCGCTTGGTTGGGAAGTTGACATGATCATAGAAGAGTTGGACTTGAAGCCAAAGATCAATGTCGTGATGAGGGACTTTATGGAGTAAGTCCTTGAATCGAGTCCATGCTTCAGAGAGATTCACCTTGACGTTGTTGGAACATCAAGATATCATTCCTAAGCTTAGTGGTTCTCCCCGGTGGGAAAAATTGAGCAAGGAAGCGAGAGGTGAGATCATCCCAACTTGAGATGGAGCTGGCGGGAAGTCGCTCAAGCCAATTACTAGCTTGGTCTCTTAGAGAGAATTGGAAGAGACGCAGATGCGTGGTCTCCCGAGTAGTAGCATCGAGGTCGATGGAATCGACAATTTTAAGGAAATCCTTAAGATGTTGATTAGGATCTTAGGAACAAAGTCCATGGAATGCACATCCGTTTTGCACCAACCGGATGGTGTCGGATCGCAGGGCTGTAGTTTGGGCTTGTTCGGGAAGCTCAATGGTGTTCCTATAGACTAGGTGGCTTGGTCTCGAGTATTCACCAAGAGTACGGCCTCTTGGCGGGTCATTTGGTGGTAGGTTGATGAATGGTGGTCGGTTATCACCTTCCATGATGAAAAGTGATGGGGTTACTAACAAAGGTCACGAAGAAGGGGGATAGACGACGAGGAAGCTAAAAATGGGAGAAAATGCTTACTTGATAGGAATCAACCAAGGAAACCTAAACGAGGTGGACTCCTAACTAGCTATTCTATTCCTCAACAGCGGCGCCAAAAACTTGATAACGCTACACGCGTCGTTCGGGGTCAAAGGAACTTCCTTTTCATCGAGCAAGTTTTTCAACACCCTAGGCAGTGAACCTAATCGTTGTAGTGTAGTATTAGGGTAAGCCACGGGAATTTATATCGTTCTCTAGGGGAATAGGAATGCTAGTGAGAAGTTACTACGCTAAGGTTGGGGTTGAGGAAGATTATTTTTTTATCTTTTTATGTTTTTTAGGAAATGGAAAGGTACGAATCTCGGGGTTTGGATTTGGGGGTTGGTATTTCTACCGATTACTCTACTTATCTAATTATCTAATCTAGTGGTGTATGTAGTCTATGTCTAAGTATTTTGTGCTCATATGATGATTTAAAGATGTGTTTACTTAGGTTTTATTACTCCTTAATTATCTCCTATTGATGGTTGAATTGTCACGTCCTTATTCTTAATCGCGTTATGTGTCTAAGGTCGTAGGGTATGCATTTATCCCTAACTCTTTGAAACTATCAAAGGTTAATTCCTACAAAGTCTCTAGGATTTATAAACTTAACGCTAAGGTACTCTTCGGATGGTTTAGCCTACAATGACTCTAGGTACTATAAGCTAAGGTTCAACAAAGATTAATCAAGCATTAACTACACAACGGATGACCTATCGCAATACTAGATCATTAACAATTAAGATAAGAGACAACCAATCAATATTCAATAATTAAGTTTCATATTTCCTAAGCAAACACACAAGTAAATTAGCCGGACATGGGAAACATGCAAGCATACACATAATTAATTGAAGACATACTTGAATTAATGAAGTAAAACACTTATCTTGATGTAAGATAGGGTATGGAACCCTAAAATACTGTACAAGACAGCCTTGGTTCGGTTTAGGTTTTTACTCCAAAAGACTACACACTGAAAACTAAAAAATTCGGATTCTATATATAAGATTACACATGCGACGGCGTCACCCTTTGATTTGTGACGCCGTCGGGTCGCCGTCATTAGGGTTTCGTCTTGGCCACGTTAGTCTTGCGACGGCGTCACCTTAGGCTTGTGACGCCGTCCCCTTCAGTCTTTGATGTCGTCTGGATCAAATCTAGGCCGTCTGAGTTGCGATGCCCTACTCTTTTAAAACCTGAAGCCGTCACTTGTAAATGAGCAATTTGGCTTCTGAGCCGTCACAAAAGTTGTCCGACGGCGTCGCTATTTTGTGCCTGACGCTGTCCCCTTCAGTTCCAGCAGCCTGAGTGTCTCGATTCTTGACTTTGGCCATTTTCTTCGTATATTCGCGCCTTTTCGTCCGAATAAGTGTCATACCAGCATTTTGCCTTCAAGATACCTAAAAAGTGAAAAGGAACGATATTAAGTAATAACGGATACAAAAGTGATCAAATAAGGGCTTAAACGACCCCTCAAAAAGGTACATTTTAAAACCTTATCAATTCACCACGAATATGGCTCAACTAAAGTTCAATGATAAGCACAATCAAGTGGGATTCCACAAGAAGCCAAATGAAAGCACCGGATTTGAACAGATAGTGGACTTCCTGAAAGCTACACATATTAGGTATGCCCTCACTCACAATCCCACTATCTATATCTCCCTAGTCAAACAGCTCTGGCAGACTGCTACTTGTAGAACTCTTGCTGATGGGACATTAGAATTAAGTGCAACTATTGATACCTTAGAGTATTCAGTCACTGAGGAATTAGTCAGATGTTATCTTCAATTGGCTGATGCCTCAGGGATCACAATGTTGCCAAATGATGAACTTTTTCAAGGACTTCAAAATATTGGATATCCAACTGAAGGATCATTTACTTTTTGGAAAAGCACTTTTACACCACAATGGAGGTTTTTATTGCATCATCTCCTTCATTGTATGAGTCCTAAAAGTGGTGGATGAGATCAATTTGGAAGCACTATTGCTTATCCATTGGCCTCTCTATCCACTGGTAGACTCTTTAACTTTTCTAAAATGATTTTTGATGCTATGGTTACAAATGCTAATAAAGAGAAAAAGTTTTTGATGTACCCTAGATTTCTGCAAATGATTTTAAATGTAGAAATTGTAAACAAGCAACAATATATTACTGTCCCTTTCTCCAAAAAGATTTTTGCAAATATGAAAAGGGGATTTGAAGGGATTCACAGGCCATTGTTTCCTGCTATGTTGCGTGTTGTTGCTAACCCTGTAGGTACATATGCTACTGCTGCTGCTGCATCTGAGGCAAAGGACACCCACTCCATTACCACAAAAAAAACCAACTCCACCACCACAGACAACACCAACTCCACCTCCACCTTCCCCACCAGTGTGTGAGGAAGACTCACCTGAAATTCCTCACTCACAACCTCCAACACCCACTACTACAGTAGATCTAGTTTCCCTATCTTAAGATTCCCAAACTACTAACCAGAATATAGAAATTGTAAAGAGATCTACAGAAGTCAAAGAAGACTCAAGCTGAAGCTGTGATTAGACTAGTTAAGAGAGTTAAAAGGTTGGAAGGAAAATTCAAGGCTAAGGGAATAGATATCACTGACTCAGAGGGTGAAGAAAATTCTCCCAAACAGGGGAGGAATATGGAGGAGGAGGGTGGATCAGACTTCAGAACACCCACAAAGGAATCTTCTGAGGAGACAATTAGTCCTCAGGGATTAGAGGGAGCTGAAATCTTGGTCAAAAACTTAAGCAAGAAGAAGACGAAATCAGAAATGGAGGCTACAAGTTCTGATGATAAGTCTGCTAGTGATGATGCAGTTAAGTTTGGTTTTGAATCCGAAGTTAAGTCTGGTGGTGATACTGAGGTTATGTCTACCAGTGTTTCTATTAAGTCTGGTGAGGAGTTCACTCAAAGGAAAGGTAAGGGGATAATGAAAGAGTCTTCTAAGCCTAAGAGAACCAAAAGACAAATTAGAGAAGATGAAGCAAGCATGGAGGAGATTGCAAGAATTAAAGCAGAAGAGGTAGCTGCAGCAGCCAAGCTTGCAAGGCAAAAGATGGATGATGAGCTCCTGGTTAGAAGCTTGCAGCAACCACCAGAGCTAACTGAGGAGCAAAGGAAAAGACAAGTTGAGGTTCTGGAGTCTGCCAAGTACTATACTGATGAAGACTGGGATACCATCAGAGACAAACTTGAGGTAAACAGGGACATTCTACCAGATATAGAAACTTAAGATTTTGCTAGAAAGATGGTAGAAATGATAAATGAGAAGAAAAAGGCTATTGAGAGAACAAAGGCAAATGGAAAGGATGCACAGACCTCTGACCAATGGAGAGCAGAGAGAATACATGATAAACTACATTAAGAGTCAAGGTTATCCCAGTTGAAAGATAACCCAATTAAGGAAGTTGAAGTCAGATGACCTTAAAACAGAGTTTGAAAAGGTAATAGATCAGGTCAAAATGTTTATTCCCATGGACTCTGAACTGGAGGCTTCTAAGATCAAAAGAAAGGGATTTAATCTTCAATCTGAGGAGGCTAAAAAGCAAAAAATTGAAGAATTAGCCAAAGCAGAAAAAGTTGATGTTAGGCCTAGCATTTTAAAGCAGGAAGAGAAAGCTGAAGCTCCAAAGCCCATCATCAAGTGGACCAGAAAGAAATCCAAAGCTAAGAAGACTATCAAGAAGGATAAAACTGAGATCAAGGAGGAAGTGGCTGAATATATGAAAGATAAGGTTGATGAACCTTCCTTAGAATAATTCACAATGGAGTCCATTCCAGAAGGTCCAGTACATCCAGCAAAGATAGCCAAGATCCAGATCATCAAAACTGGAAAGAAAGGTGCTTATCAGGTAGTTAGGGAAGATTATACTGACATTATATATGTCAATTTTCCTGGTCTGTTAAGTGATTTATCCAGGGATGATCTGAATACTTTGTACACATTAATGGTGGAAAAGCATGGTAATCAAACACTTGAGGAGGAGTTTGAAAGAGTCCTTTGGGAAGATCTAAAAACAATGTTTGAGCCACCTGATGCAGCCAATGAGATGTGGAAGCAGGCAAGTCAAGATCAAGTACTCAGATGGAGATACTTTCATACCTGTTAGGTTCATTGCTTGAAATTAGATAATTGAATTGTTTATATGCTAACAGAAGTGAACTATCTACTCTCAAGTAAGACTTGTGGGTACATGCTTAATAAGAAGTTGTTAGGTGAGGTAAAAGATAATTCATGTTATCAGCTTTTGAAATTGATTGAATCAAAAGCTCAACAACAATAATTTTTTAAATGTTTGGAAGCATTTTCTTAAGCTGTTGAGTATTATGTTTATAAGTTGATAAATGTATAAATGGATTTTGAGGGGTTTCACTTGGTGAAAGTGCTTTGCACTTTCACAACAAATGGTTATCAGTTCACCATGTCTAACCCACATAAGAACTGACTAATCCATGAGCAAACGGCTTTGGTAAAGATAAATCAAATCCGTTTATGGCTGACAATTTGCCAAAAATTATATGGTGCTCAACTCACCATATCTGAGTAGATGAAGAGTTTGCTAGCCCACAAGTTCATGGCTTGTGGTAAAGGCAGTGGAAAACCATGACTAGTCCAAAAGGGTACAGCTTTTGGTAAAGAATAATCAAATCTTTTGATAGCTGCTGGTTTGCTAAAAACCAGATAGTTATCAATGTACCATGGTCTTATACACCAAAACATTGGCTACTCCGATAGTAATGGCTGATTGGTAAAGAGACATCAAATCCATTAAATTTTCTATGATTCACCTCTCACATGAGTTAACACACATGGATGTGATGAGAATAGTATGAAACTTTTATGAATTGATGTACATACAATCACAGTTTCAGAAAAGACCATGGAGTACTGATAAGTTCCTGATATGATGCTGCACAGAACACATAATGAAGACAACTTCAAGATGCAGCTCAAAGATAATTCCAAGATCCTCAAGAAAGACAAAAGAACTTGAAGTTAACAAGTGAAGATCAAGTTAGGGGAGGATTGTAGGGAATTATATTTTGTAAAACAGATTTAAGTTTGTTTAAGTCTGTTTAGGATTAATTCTGGTAGTGTTAGTGGTTAAGTCTGTTAGTGGTTAAGTCTGCCAGTACTAATGTAGTTAAATCTGGCAGAACTAATAGTTGGTAGTTAAGTCTATTTATGATAAAACAGAATAGTTTGTTAGAGTTATATTAGGAATAGATATGTACGCGTAGAGATATCTTAGGAAGAGATATCTTTACGCTTCTACAAGTCTTGTAGTCAATTAGGGTTTCCTTAGTGTATAAAAGGATCCCTACGGTATTAGGTTAAAGGCATGAGTTATAAGCCTTAACCTTTGAGCAAAGTAATTAATAGAAAATACAAAGTTAGTTTATTCTTGTGTTCTTCATACTTTGTGTGTTAATATTCCGCATTGACACATTAAGATCTTGTTAAGAGTTCTTCACATAGTGAATTTGGATTTATTCAAGTTTACTATAAGTCATTCAAGGCTACTTAGATCCATAAAATTTTGGACCTACAATCATTAATTAAATATTTCTTACAAGTTAAACAAACAGATTCAACACATACATTAAACATAGCAAGTTTCATAGGTTCATCATTACATTCAGATGAAATGTCTTTCTTATTACAAAGTAGTAAATTCCTAGGGTGTTCTTCTACTTTCTTCTCTTTATTCAAGCTACTACTCTTAGAGACAGGCGCGACTCTATTGTTCCTTGTATTGCTCATAGGCTTTAGTTTGCTGCTCATAGAGGTTCTTTCTATTCCTGTAGAAGGTAAGGCACACGCATTAGGATTCACATTTTTATCAAGAGAAGTGGTTTCAGCTTTCCTAGTCTATTTAGAATTCTTGTTTAAACTCATGTCTTTTGTTCCATATGGTTTAGATGTGGGGGCAGACGCATTAGTGGTACTTATCTTAAAAAGGCCAGTGCTAAAACTTTTGGTTTCTCGATAACCGCTTTTGATTTTTCAATAATCTTTTCATTTTGCTTTAGCAAGGCAGGTGGAGTGAGTGGTTTTGACAAATCATATTTCTCATTGACTTTTGGAGGAGGCTGAGAAAAAGACATTTTTGGTTTGGAAACCCGTTTGGAAACATTTGTTTTCTCCTCAGTCAATGGTTTTGCAATATTAGTATCCACAGCCTTTCCTTTTTGACATTCCAAATGAGCTCTCAAAAGATCATTTTGCTCTTTCATGTCTTTGTAGGCACGCTCATACGACAGTTTGTCATACTTGCATTCCTCAGTTTTTCGATCAAGTTGTTTAAAATATGATACATTTTCTTTTTCAAGTTTTTTAAGATCTTTTTCATATTTTGAAATAATTGCGGAGGTCTCAGACTGGAGTCTGTCATGGTCTTCAATAGAGTATGTTTGTAAGACAATGGACATGATATCAGTAGTTATAACATCTTCAAAGAGAGAATCATTTAAATTTTCCAAAACTTTGATGTGCTCAAAACATTCATTAGCTTTCTTTACCAGGGATTTATGGTCCTTGACAAAGTCACCTGTTTCTTTCAAAAATGCTTGTTCAAAATGAATTACCCTCGCACTAAAGTGATTTAGCGGATAGGCAATTTCATATTCAAAAACCTTTTTCATATCATCATGAAAACTAGAAAACCAGTTGTTCTGATATTGATTTTGGATTTAACAACCGCTTGAAGTTGCCCAATTCTAGTTTTAACTTCATCTAAAATGCTTCTAGCATCACTTGTGTTAAATGGATTGTTTGAAGACATTTGTTCCATGTTCGAAAATGATTTTGAGACAACTACAGGTTTTGAAACTGGTTTTGACTCTCTGTTTGAAACACTGGGCGTTATGGAAAACTTTGACTTTTCTTTTTGAGGAACAAAAGTAATTCCAGAAAGTTTGTTAACTTTGTTGTAATCAATTGATTGTATTTCTGGGTTCTTTTGTTTCATTCTTGATATACTCTCGTCAATTAGTTCTAACGTTTCATGAGAATCACCAACATTTATGGGTTCATGCTTCTCGAACAAAGCTTTTCCATTATACAAAACGTTTTGTTCTTTCTGAGATTTCTTGAGAGCACAAAGAGGTTTTTTACCAAGAGCCATTTTTGTGTTGTATGATAATACGGATTTGGTTGATTTGTTAAAATATTGACTGTTTTAGCTGAATGACCCGTTGTAACAAGCAAATTGTCCAACTTGTTGATTTATTTTTTTCTCAAGAAGAGAATCTTCTTGTTTTGAAAAAATCAGCTATTAACTTTTTCTTTTCTTTTTCAAGATCAGAATAAGTTGCTTTTTGTTTAGAAAGTTGGTTTTAAGATCATAAATTTCCTCGTTTAAAGATTTTATTTTCGAGCTCAACTTAACATGAAGTGTGTCATACTTGATTTGCAATTGTTTTTCTCTTTAAACGGAATTTCGAAAACCAATTTCTAATTATGACTCTTTGTTTTTGTAAAATTCAAAAGCTTTTTCATTTTCCTTGTACCTCTCAAGCTCAGCGGTCAATTTATCATTAGCGGCCTTAACATCGCGATTGACCTTTTTAACTTTCTCAATTTCAGTGCCACAATTATTAATTAATGTTTCAAATAAGGCACGTGTTTCCTTATCAGTCTCAGTATTTTGTGCCACAAAGCCTCCCCGAGGATCCATATCTAGATTTTCTGAGTTAATATTGCTGTTAATACAAATAAGCCGTAAAAACGTTTATTTATATTTTACGATCTTCTAATGTTTTGTCGATAACAAACGTAAAATCATTTTAACGAAACAAATAAAATACGTAAACTTTTTGAGCCAATAGTTTTATAACACACTTACGTTTTCACATAAAACACTAAAACAAGTATAAGTGTTTTTATGATTTAGTAATACATATGTACAACAACTAGTGTTTACATATTTGGGTAAATATATACTTAAAGTAGTATATACTAAAATGGGTAAAAACTAACAAATGGTATTGACCCATAACCCATGCTTTTATCCAAACCATTTGACTAGGTACATTGAACCCTTGAGATACATTGTATCTAATAAGAAACCCATGGATCAACCCATAACCCATGACCCATGACCCATGACCCATAACCAAAATACCCAAGGGTAAAGAGGAGCGTCCCACGGATCCCTAGCTTTACGCTAGCCGGATCCCTTGTGGGAGGGATCCGTGGGATCCGGGGAACAGTGAACTTTCTCCTCTATAAATAGTGAGTCATTTCTTCCTTTTAGTTCACCACTTTCACACATACTTTCTCCAAGTATTGTACCTCTCTAACCACTGATCCTAAGGGATCTTTATATGTAGTTTATCTTTTGTTTTTGTGTGATTCTCTAGGTTCCTCTTAAAGGCGAGATCACCACTTCTTGAAGTCGAGCAAGCTCAAGTCCATGAGTTGCCATGCTTCATCATCATCAAGTCAACTGAGGTTCTCTTGTTGATAGTTCTTTCTTCCTCCGTAGATGTTGTGTTGAAGGCATTAGTGAAGGATGCCGAAAGAGTCAAGACGAAAGCATTAGTGAAAGGTGCTAAACGTCCATGTCAAAAGCATTAGTGAAGAATGCTAAAGGTGTCAAGACGAAGGCATTAGTGAAAGGTGCCAAGCGTTGTGTCAAAGGCATTAGTGAAGGATGCCTAAGAATCAAATCAAGTGGCATTAGGGAAGAATGCCTAGGTCGTATAATCGATGAGGTGCATCGTTATACATATAAGTATTTGTTTATTTCCAAGGATGGTGATATCCTTGATGGTGTTGCAATAAGGAGTGGATCTCCTTGAGATTAGGTATTGTGTTGTGATGGGTAGTAGTTCCTCCATAGTAATGGAACTAGGTGCTTAGCCTAGTACCTAATAAAGGGTAGGCGACGTTGTGATAGGTGTGGTTCACCTTGGAGTGAAAGAACCCGGTGGTTAGCCTAGTACCGGAAAAAGAGTAGGCAACGTTGTGAAGGCTTCTCCGCCATAAGGAGATTGGTGTCGTGTAGTGTTTACGAACTCTCGAGTAGGTGACTCGGGGAGTGGAGTAGGGCAAGGAAGGTGTCCTTGTAGCCGAATCACTAAAAATACTCGTGTCGTGGTTATGTGCTTCTTACTCTTTATCTTTCATTACATGTTTATATATCTATCTATCAACGTCCAACATAAACAACCAAATAGATTGACATAAGTCGATCTAAATATTTAAAAAGGAAGTTTTAAATTGGTAAAACTATTCAGTTTTCCACAATTGCTACTACTCGTATCGTCCAGGCATGTATCATAAGTAGGTGCTGGCGTCACAGAATGTTGTTCGTCATGAGTAAACACATCAAATATGACATTTTTATAGCATGGATCAATGATTGGCACCTCAGAGACTGCGTTGACGTCATAGACAG
This sequence comes from Chrysanthemum makinoi, assembly GCA_910596185.1. Taxonomy (NCBI): domain Eukaryota; kingdom Viridiplantae; phylum Streptophyta; class Magnoliopsida; order Asterales; family Asteraceae; genus Chrysanthemum; species Chrysanthemum makinoi. The sequence continues at coordinate 186,368,622 of OU343221.1, forward strand.
GAGGTGTGTTAGAATCAGTGTCGTACTTAGCCTCCTGAAGATTTTCCATGAAGATGCAATTCGCATTGATATCCTCTCGGTCTTCCATTTCATCCATAATAGCTATAAAGTCATGTTCCTCAGCACTCAACTGCATCCCTGCTTCTGCCTTTTGTACTAACAACAATGCTTTCGGAAGATACGCTGAATCCTTCTTTTTCGGCTTAGTAGGGCAATTCCTTGCAATATGACTCACTCCTTGACAGTTGTAACACGTAACCCGATTAGCCTGATTAACATTTCCATAATTTCCAATGACTGGAGCTGCAACATTCCCATTCGGATTACCTACTGTTCTATTCCCAATATTCTGATCCATCTGATTTCCAACATTCTGACCCATCTGATTACCATGATACGGAACCGCCTGATTACCAATGTGAAATCCAGTAGCAAATCCCTGTTGATTCCCAATAACTCCAACCATTTGTCCTTGTTGACCCATATTCAAACCTCGCTGTGCAATTTTCCTGTTGCGTGTGTTTGAAGAAATCCTTTGGTTTTTGTTAGTTGGTGTGGAATAGCGTCCTTTGAATACTTTAGTCAAATAAGCAAATGCATTAGACAAAGCCTCTATTTGTTCAGCTTCAAGGTCAGTGATTCCTACTTCCTGGTATTGTGGATACTGTTATTGTTGATTGACTTGTTGTTCTGGTGGATAGAATTGTTGTTGAGGGATAACAGCTTGTAGTTGTGAAATGTATTGCTGCAAGTTGTTGTTAGTGGAAGATGATGAGGGTTGTTGTTGTGTGTTCACTGGAGATTGTGACTGTGCAATTAGTGCCAAGGGATCATGATTCTTTGCCAATATTTCTTTCCTTACTTCGTTGGCTTCAACTTGGTTTGGTTTTAGAAAATCGTAGAGTTGATTAAAGTTCACCTGATGTAAGTCCTTTGTTTGGTTGACAATAGTGACATAGCGTCCCCATTCTTCTTGAAGATTGTTGATGAATTCGATGTTACTCACGATAGTTCTGGGTGTCAGCTTGTTTATGATTAACTCATTCATCAAAGTGCAGACCTTCCATAGTAGGATTCAATGGATTCTCCTGGAGTTGATGTAAACTTCTCCCATTCAGTTAGTAGCTTGTTCTCCATGTCTTGTTATCCAATTTTTGTTCCATAACATAGCCGTCTAACACGTTCCCACATTTCGTAAGCAGTTTCACAGCTGTCTACTACAGCAAATATCTCTCTTGGTAATCCTAGTTGGACGATGTGTATTGCCATGTCATCTGCTTCTTATCTTCTTCATTGTATTCTTCTTCATTTTGATTACGAAAATATGGTGGAATGGGAGGTGTTGCATTAGGATTTCCAGGTTCTAGGATTTGTTGTGGCTTGAAGGGTCCATTCATAATGAAATGAATCATGAGTTTTCCATTAGGTTTGGTTTTGATGTAGCGGAGCATACGACTTGTCCATCAAAGATATCCACCTTTTTCCAGCATAGGAGGATGGTTTTCGGCACCGGCTGCATGAATGTCTTGTTGAGTTGCCATTGATGAAGGTATTTGTGATAAAGTTGATGTAGGATCGATTCAACGATAAAGGAGTTGTGTTTGATGAAGATTAAGCTCGGTTGTTGTAGTGAAAATTTGGTCCGAAAACTTAAAAATCTCAATAACTTCTGTTCGGAGCATTTTTAGGCCTCGAAGTTTTAGTTTATTCGGCGTGTCATTCTCCTCGTTCTCACGGTCTTTTTGATTGGTAGAACGCTAAAAACGGAGTTACGGTTCAAAAGTTATGGTCGTTTGAAGTTATGCTGAAAATCATGTCCAAATTCGTAAAACCTTAGTCGTAAAATTGGGTTCTTAGTCGTAAACTTAGTCCTTACTCATAAGATTTGAATCTTATTCGTAAAAACTGGTCTTACTCGTAAGAATTGAATCTGATTCGTAAAAAATGTCCTTACTCGTAAGAATTAACTCGTATTCGTAAACAATATCCTTACTCGTAAGATTTTACTCTTATTCGTAAATAATATCCTTACTCTTAAGATTTAACTCTTATTCGTAAAAGAATGTCTTACTCATAAGATTTAACTCTTATTCGTAAACAACAGTCTTACTCATAAGATTGAACTCTTATTCGTAAAATACTGTCTTACTCGAAAGAATGAATCGTATCTTACTAACTTGTCCTAGCTAGCGAGATTTCACAAGTCGAAGTATTCCACAAACTTATCCAAGTGAGGGAAGTACTGAGTAACCGTTGTTGCACGAAGAATCTTCACCAGTTGCTTATTCGTAAACCTTACTCATAAACCTTACTCGTAAACCTTATTCGTAAAGCTTATTCATAAAGCTTATTCGCAAAGCTTATTTGTAAGATAAGGGTTTTGACACTCATTATTCGTAAAATAAGGGTTTTGACTTTCCTTATTCGTAAACTGCCCAAAAAGTAGTAAAACATGATTTTTCACCCAAAACCATGATTCCAAATGATTTATTTTGCACAAACTTCTTCTAAAACACTTAAGGATCAATAAAAACAACAACTTTAACCTAAAAAACACGTAAAAATCAAAACTTTATGAAGAAAGCTTACGTTTTAAAGAAAAAAACGCAACTTTTTGCAAAATTTTAACCAAAAAAACGAAACACAAACACTCCTAAGCCATTGTTAGGCGATTGATACCAATTGTTAGGACCGAAAAACAATATATTTATGTAGTTTCGGGAGGTCTTGGTTGGTGAAAGAAGATGAAAGGATTCATCTTTCTAGCGAGAGAAAGTAGTGAGAGGATGGATAAGAACGATAAGTTTATTGATGAAAGAAACAATACACAAACCTAATGCTTAACCACACCCCTCATGAAGAGTCTTGAGGGGTATTTATAGGCTCAACATACTATTACTTTGCCCCGTTTACATAAGTAGTCCCTACGGGTGCAACTTACTACGAATCTAGTCCAATTCACATATGTGGCATTATCTTTATAAAAGAGCGAGGCTAACACTACTTAACTAACTACTTACTAATGACTAAACGTCTAAGACTATGAACTTTCTAATGCTAACAAATACCTGAGGTGACCGAGTCTTTAACTTACGGATTTATTAAATCCTAACAACTTATTTATTTACAATGTACTAAAAATTAACAAAACTTAAAAATGGAAAAATGTTGAACACTAATAAAAAAAACTAATGCTCAAGCATTGATAAGGATTTAAAAGGTACACTTTTGAGGGGTCATTTAAGCCCTTAATCGACCACTTTTATATCCGTTACTGCTTAATTTTGTTCCTTTTCACTTTTTAGGTCTCTTGAAGGCAAAATGCTGGAATGATGGTTATTTGGACGAAAAGGCGTGAATATGTGAAGAAAATGGCTAAAGTCAAGATCAAGACACTCAAGCTGCTGGAAGTGCACCCGACGGCGTCACAAACAAAGGGCGACGCCATCCCTATAATTGCGACGGCTCAGAAGTGAAATTGCTATTTTGTACCTGACGGGGTCAGGCTTTGAAGAGTAGGGCGTCACGAAGACCTTTTCCCTCAGACGGCCTAGGTCCAGATTCAGACGGCGTCACAAGTTGAAGCTGACGGCGTCACAACCACAACGTGACGCCGTCGCAAAGTTGACTTGGTCAAGACGAAGCCCTAATGTTGGCGATCCGACAGCGTCACAATTCAGACTTTTAGAGAGGTAGATTTGTGGAGTAACAACCTAAAACGATTTTGGTTTATCTTGGGCAGTATTTTAGGATTCTCATACCCTATTTTACATCAAGATAAGTTATTTACTTCATTGATTTCATTATATCTTCGATTGTATGTGTGTATGCTTGCATGTTTACCATGTCCGGCTAATTTACTTGTGTGTTTTCCTAGATCCATGAAACCTAGTTATTAATTATTGATTGGTTGTCTCTTATCTTAATTGTAGTTGGCTTACGATTGCAATAGGCCATCGTTGTGTTTTTAATGCTTGATTAATCTTTGTGAACCTTAGTTTATGATCACCTAGAGTAATTGTAGGCTAAAAATCCAAAGATAACATTAAAGTTAGTTTATGAATCCTAGAGATTTTGTAGGCAATAACCTTAAGGTATTCTCAAAGAGTTAGGGAGAAAAGCATACCCTACGACCTTATAAGACAAAACGCGTTAAGAATAAGGACGTGACAATTCAACCATCAATAAAAGATAACTAGGGAGTAATAGTATCTAGGTAGACACATTTTCAATCATCATACGAGCACACATCAATAGACATAGACTACCCCTTAGCTTAGTTAATTAGATAAATAGATAGTAGAGTAATCGGTAGAAGTACCTGTAGGATCGTAAATATTATTGTGTTTGATGATTCGGGTGGTCTTGGATGATGGAAATACAAGTTAGCCATTTAGAGAGAGAAAGTAAAGAGATGGGTGTTCTTGGTAGAGACTTGGTTTACAAATGAAAGGTTAGATTATGAAAGAAGCACCACCCCTTCCATGGATGGAAGGGGTATTTATAGTTACAATGAATACGTCCTCCTATCGGACTGTGGATCAGGCATACAGTGGTTAAAGACCCGTCCTTCCTCCACGGTGTTACACTACGCTAAACTACGCTACAAACTAACTAATTAACTACTAAATAACGTAAATAACTACAAGTCTACGAGCTAAAATATGCTAGACCATAATTGGGGTGATCGACACTTTAACATGGAATTTCCAATTCCTAACAATCTCCCCCTAAGGGAGGTCACCCCATGAAATACATTTTGCATCCTAGCATTCTTTCTTTGACTTTAGTTCTCGAGCTCGTAGACTTCAATTCTTCAAATTCCGCAATCTTTGTGCATTAGTAGCGATTTTTTAAAAGTCCTCATAGTTTTGTACTTTGAGTGGAGGTCTTTGAACTGATCCACATATTTGATGATCTTTGAGCTTTCATTGAGATCATCAGCCACAGTAAATCTCTGGATCACCCTTTGTTGTGTTGCCTTCATGTGATGTTGTGACTTTCAGACCGACATGCTCACACTTTCTGGATTATGACATCTTTCCATCAGAGTAGCGGAAGCTTTACTGGTTCATGATATTTGCAGCAGCGTAGCAGAAGCATAGTATAAAAATATCAGAGCCAGGTTATGTAGATGTTAGGAATTAGAAAATTCAGTCATTAAAGTGTCGGTCACCTCAAGTATATGTAATCATTAGAAAGCTCGTAGTCATAGTTATTTAATATTTTGTAAGAAGTTAGTTAAGTAAAACCGTGGAGGACGAACGGGTCTTTACCCACTGTATGCCTGATCCACAGCCCGTAGGTGGTGTTTATTGTAAAACACTATAAATACCCTCAACCTCCCAAGGTAGAGGGTTGGAGCTTCAATACCATTTTTATTTGTTTCACTTAGTTCCCAACTCTCTTCCCTTTCTCTCTCTAGAACTTTCTCTCTCTAAAATCTTGTTAACGCCTCATATGATATTAGTATGATGTGTTTGTGAAATCCTATATCTTACAATTGGTATAAAGAGCCATGGTTAGATCACTCATCTTTCATGCTCTTTGTTTTGGTGGATTTCATAAGGTTTTTGGGGTTATAAGTGTTTAGGAGAGTTTGAATCATTTGGACAATTTCTAGTGTTAAAGTTTGAATTTTGATTGTACTTTTGTGTTTAGGATCATCATATGTGTTTAGGTTTTGAATTGGAAGGCTTAAATCATTGTAGTTTGGTTGTTTTTGATTGATTAAGTGGTTGTTTTTTAAAAGTGTACAAAGCGAGTTGCGCCACGGAGTTGCATTTCTTGGAAGCGGGTTGCTTTGTTATTGAAAGCGAGTTGGTTTAAGCGACTTGGCTATTAAGCAAGTTGTATTAGCAGCGAGTTGGTATGTGCGACTTGTCTATTAAGCGAGTTGTTTCTTTAAGCGACTTGAGTTTTAAAGCGACTTGGCTATTAAGCGAGTTGTATTGTCAGCGAGTTGGTTTAAGATGCTTGGTGGTTAAGCGAGTTGTCTCTGTATGCGACTTGGCTATTAAGCGAGTTGTTTCTTTAAGAGACTTGAATTTTAAGCGACTTGTCTTTTAAGCGAGTTGACTGTTTAGCGAGTTGATACCAAAGCGAGTTGACTGTTTAGCTACTTGTCTATTGAGACTTGTCACTTCTTCGTGCTACATTTTTGCGGTTTTTCTTTTGGTTTAGTAAAATCCCGTGAAAGAATCAATTTCCCGGTTTAATCAAAGAATAGTAAAATCCCGTAGAACTTGTAATCATGTCAAACATCGTGCATACTATCGTTTCGTCTGTAGCTGAGGACGTTCAAGCAGCTGGATCATATACACGTCCACCTATGCTTGACAGAACTTATTATGACTCATGGGCACAAAGAATCAGGTTGTACTGTTTGGGAAAAGAAAATGGGGTCAACATTATCAAATCAATTGATGAAGGACCTTATCAGATTGAGACTACAAGAGACATAATTGATACTTCTGCAGATGGAACAATGATCTTTGGATTGGACAGACCAAAGACGTATGATGAGCTCAATGATAAGGAGAAAAAGAGATTCGATGCTGATATCAGGGCTTCAGACATTATACTTCAGGGTCTTCCAAAAGATATCTACAAGCTTATCAATCACAACACTGAAGCCAAGGCGGTTTGGGATAATGTCAAGATGCTTCTCTCGGGTTCTGAATTAACTAAGGAAGACAGAGAATCACAGCTGTATGATGAATTTGAGCACTTTAAGATGAATCCAGAAGAAAGTATCTATGAATATTACGTGAGATTCCACAAGCTGGTGAATGATATGAGGAATATCAAAATGACCATGCCAAATATTCAGCTGAATTCAAAGTTTGTGAATAACATGAATCCCGAATGGCAAAAATTTGTCACCTCTGTGAAGCTAACCAAAGGATTGAAGAACACCAACTATGAGCAACTATATGCCTTCCTTCTTCAGAATGAGAGACATGCTATGTTTGAACGAAGGATTCTTGAACAGTTCAAAACTAAACAGGGAGAAACAAGTTCTTCAAATGATTCAACAGCTTTTTACACAAATATTGGAATTACCACCAAAGCTTCTCAAGTCATACCCCACGGGTAATGGTAATCACAAACTCATTCCCGATCCAAGGTTCAAGCAAGCTGATGCTGATGCAGTCATGGGACACTTCATCAATCAACTGGCTCTTATGGTTAAACAAAACTTAACCCTCAATCCACATACCAACAGTCTTCACACAAACAATGAGATCAGAACTGCAACCAATCTACACAATCATGCTATTGTCAGAGATGGAAAATTTATGGTGCAACCAGCTCAAGGTAGGTAGTATGAACAGGGAAGAGGTGGTGTAGGTGGAGGATATGTGGATAATCAGAATCATGGGAGAAATTCCAATCAGGGGCAAGTGAAGCCAGTCAAGTGCTACAACTGTGGTGGTGATGGACACATTGCAAGGAACTGCACATCTCCAAAACGCCCTCAGAATGCAGAATACTTTAGAGACAAGATGCTGCTTGTGCAAGCTCAGGACAATGGTGCTGTTTTGGATGAAGAGGAGTTGTTATTTCTTGCAGAGGGGAATGCTAAGACTTATGATGCAGATGTGGATGAGCAACCAATTCAGGAAATAGGTCACAATCATCAAAATGCCTTTCAAGTTGCCGATTGTGATGTATATGACTCTGATGTCGATGATGAACCTATTGCCCAAACAATCTTCATGGCTAGCATTTCTCTAATGGTCTCTCCAAAGGTCTCATCATCTAAGCAAGCTGGTCCATCCAAAGAATCAATCATCTCAGAGGTATTAAAATTATATGATGAAGTTGATGAGCAAAAGATACATGATAAAGTGCAATCATATGAAATTTGTGAAACAGATATTGTTAATATGGGTAATAGTAATATTGTCCCATATGATCAATATGTGGTCCAAAGTGAAAATGTGATTGAACCAAGTGATGTATCTTCTGCAGTCAATGATGACTATGTTTTTAATGAATTCACTCCATGTGCCCCTGATGATTCTGTTATCTCTGAACATAATGCCTATAAAGAACAAGTTGCCATTTATGAACAACGCGCTAAGTTTGAGTTAACCACTCGTGAGCAGGAAATGGATGACCAAATGCGTACAATTATTAGAAAAAGTAGCTTTAGGGAAGAAATTCTAAAACAAGAGCTAGATTCCTTAAAACAAAAGCTTAATAAAACGGCTAAGCAAAAACAAGAACTTCAAGAAAATGTGAAAGTGCTTAAGCAGGAATTTAATGCTAAGGAATCAAAACTTTTAAATGAATTTTCCAACCTAAAAACTTTGTAAACTTGAAAACAAATTGTACGTACAAGGAAACACCATTCAGACTGCTCACATGATCTCTAAGGATAGAGTTCTAAATGACAAACATAGTGTTGCTTTAGTTGATGAACCAAACCCTGAGGCACGTAAGAAAGCTAGAGAAGCACATAAGGTAATTTATGATGGCAATGAAATCCTTAAGCCTAGACAGAAACCTAGTTGCGCTGAGAATACTGAGTAAGATAGGCAGTTAGAAGAAGTCACTAGAAAGAAATTGGATGAAAAACTTAAGAGCCCTTCATGCATAGAAAAGAAAATCGGTTATAAAACACCCAACTATGCTAAAGATAATTGGATTGCATTTAACAAGTTTAGACCTCAAACACAGCTGACCCCTGAACAAGTGTTTTGGAAAAAGGATATGGACATGAAAAAAGCTGATGAGTTTGTTGAACAGAATCCCCCATGTAGGAGAATGCTTCCTGCCACTGTATATCCCCCCAATACACCAATGCATTTAGTCCCTAGATCTATTCCCACTAAGAGCAAGACCGTAATCAGTCAATATGTCATTTATCAATTATTTGTTGATTTTGAGAAGACGTGTAAGAAAAGGATCACACCTAATGGGATAACTAAAGGGGAGAGGGGTTTTGAGCAAACTAAAGAATGCTATTTAACTGAGGTCATGCCTTTCTTTAAACAATTAAAAGGTCAATTTGAGAGTCTTAAAAATGGGATGGATTCAGATATTAAGGAAATGGAAAAGGAATTTGATGCAATGATAGTTGAAGTCAATGACTATGAGCGAGAATTAAAATATAATGAGATTGAGAGGAAAAACTTGCATACCTTAAATGAGAATCTGATTTCTGAATGTATCACTCAAGATGTGTTTTACACTGCCACGAATTGTTCAATTAATGCATCTCAATTTCATGAATTATCTATTGCTCTGAAAGTCTCCCATGATCGTGTCATTGAGCTTGAGAAAACTAACTCTAAATTGCATGAAAATTTTGAACGGGATGATCATGATAACCTGGTGAAACAGTTTTCTAAATTGGAAGTTGAGCATCTTGCTTTGCAATTAAGAAATCAACATCTAAAAGAAAATGTTAAAACCTCAAATATCAAGACATCCTTGGATGCTCCTGAATTTGATGCAGTTTTTGAAATCAGCAAACGTGATGAACAGATTCGAGCTCATTATAACACGATCAGAAAAATGAGAACCCAAATTTCACAATTAAAGGGTGAAAAGAACAATGTGACAGGCTCCCAAATGCCTCCTCCTTTAGATTCTCAAATTTCTCAGAGTTTTCATCTTCAAAACTTGGTTAATGTTCTACAAAAGGAAAATGAGAGTTTTCTAGAAGAAAATGAAAAGGTGAAACAACACTTTAAAGAGTTATATGATTGAGTGAAAGTCACTCGTGACAAAAACAACGAAATAATAACGTCTTTACAAAAAGAAATTGAGAATCTGAGGAGTCAGGTAAAAGGGAAAATGCCACTTGTCTTTAATGAGAATGTTGCATCAAAGTCATCTGCAGACTGCAAATATACTGTGACTGTTAAATACATCCCTCCTCATCTTAGAAATAACGAACTTGCATTTCATAACTATCTCGCTCACCTTAAGGATAGTCTAGAATGTCTCTGTGAGATTGTAGAAGAGGATTTCATAAATAAGCCACTTAATAGAGAAATTAGGTTTGCTTGCATTCAGGCCAAACGATCTCAGGAGCTACTAGAATGTTTAAGAGCCACTTGTCCTAAATCCTTAGGTGCGAAAGATAAAGCTGTGATGCCTTGTTCTATGCCTAGTGCCAAGTATGTAACCCATTCTATGCCCAATATTAAGAAAGTGAACTCTAGAGTACCTTCAATTAGTTCAGATCCCTGCACGTCTAATTCAGGAATGCAAAAGGTAGCCCAACCAACTAATGTTCCCATAATTCCCTCTACAGGAGTAATCAGTGACACAAAAGCAAGCGGGTCAAAGCCTCCAGGCAATACAATGCAAGATAGGACCTCGCAAGCTAAGAATGTGCAGTGGAAGAAAGTAGAAGATCACCCTAGGAACATTAAGTTTGAGTTGAATAAAACGAATCGTGTTGATTCTAGTATTAGCTATAAGCGTACTGTAATTAATTCAAATTCTGCTACTTTTGGCAAAACATGTAATGATGATTGTTTGGTTTCTGTTACTAATCATGAATGTGGTGTGAATGAGGTGATTAATACTGCTAAATGCCCTGTTAAGGTAGTGAATACAAAAAATCAAGCTAAGAAGGCTAGAAAGCAATGGCGAAAGAAGGTTAGAAAACATTGGAAACCCACAGGAAGGAAATTTAGTAACATAGGTTATCAGTGGATACCTACGGGCCACAAATTCAATCTTAATGAGATGTGCCCTAAATTATCTAGATCAATGCCCATTAGGAAATGCATGCCTACTGGTAGAACTATTGCTTTAAGAAGTGAACATACTTTGAGTAGGACAAATACAGACACTAGCATTGCATCTATCCCTGATGATTCCATTGTTGCTACTTCTGATGTGGGTGTTCCAATCACTGTTACTAACCAAATGGAACCCATTCTTGCATGGGGATCCCAATTATCCAGTTATCCATTCTTGTCTGTGTTCAATTGCAGATCGTTCAAATCGTTCTGTGGTACCTGGACTCAGGCTGTTCCAAGCATATGACTGGAGACTGGTCGCGGCTCATAAACTTCGTGAGTAAATTTATCGGGACTATTAGATTCCGGAATGATCATTTCGGTGCAATTATGGGTTATGGAGACTACGTTGTCGGTGATAGTGTTATCTCCAGGGTATATTACGTTGAAGGTCTTGGTCATAACTTATTCTCTGTCGGTCAATTATGTGATTCTGATCTAGAAGTGGCCTTTAGAAAACATACTTGTTTCGTTAGAGAACTTGATGGTAAAGAACTTTTAAGAGGTACACGTGGTTTAAATCTATACACCATCTCTATCGAAGATATGATGAAGTCTTCTCCAATTTTCTTGGTGTCAAAGGCATCGAAAACAAAGTCATGGTTATGGCATCGTCGTCTCAATCACTTGAACTTAGGCACCATAAATGATCTCTCCAGAAAGGACTTAGTTGTAGGCTTACCTAGACTAAAGTATGAAAAGGATCATCTTTGTTTAGCATGCCAATTGGGAAAAAGCAAGAAGTATGCCCACAAACCCAAACCTACAAACTCAGTTACAGAAGTTCTTCATACCATTCACATGGATTTATGTGGACCCATGAGAGTGCAGAATATTTTTGGGAAGAAATATGTGTTAGTTGTGGTTGATGATTACTCTCGATTTACTTGGGTTAAGTTCTTAAGGAAAAAGGATGAAACTCCAGACATCATCATTAAACTTATCAAACAGCTGCAGGTTCGACTTAATAAAATTGTCAGAATCATCCGAACAGACAATGGAACTGAGTTTGTTAATAAACAACTTAGTGAGTTTTATGAAAGTGTTGGAATCAGTCATCAAAGAAATGTTCCACGAACTCCTCAACAGAACGGTGTAGTTGAAAGACGAAATCGAACTCTTATGGAAGCTGCTAGAACAATGCTGATTTACTCAAAGGTTCCAATGTTTCTCTGGGCTGAAGCCATTGCCACTGCATGCTATACTCAAAATCGATCCCTTATTCTCACTTCTCATGGAAAAACTCCATATGAACTTGTCCACAATCGAAAACCTAATCTTTCATTCCTTCGTGTGTTTGGTGCATTGTGTTATCCAACTAATGAGGGCCAAGACTTAGGAAAACTTAAAGCTAAAGCGGACATTGGAGTATTTGTAGGATATGCACCAAGCAGAAAAGGATACCGAATCTACAACAAAAGAACCCGAAATATCATGGAAACTATTCACGTTACGTTCGATGAGCTGACCGGTCAAATGGCTCCAGGACAACCCGGTTCTGGACCCGCATCATCAAGTAGTCCCATCAGTTCTACTCTTGTATTCGATTCTTCGCCAGCAACTCCTTATGTACCTCCTTCTGAAGATGACTTAAAGAAACTGTTTGATCCAATGTTTGATGAACACCATGAGCCAACTGCTAATGATCTGTCAATTCCATCAATAGAGGCTGCTCCTATCTCTGTCAATGAAGTTAATCCTTCAGTTTCTATGTCGTTAAGTCAAGAAGCGCCTGCTGCTGATCACTCTGTCTCATCAACAAATCATCACTCATCGAGTGTACATCATGGAATTGTTTCTGGCACCCTTGATGGAGAGAATCCCTTTGCTACTCCTGAAGATGCCCCATTTGAAAACATATTTTCTCCTGAATCATCATCAGAACCATCTTCATCAGGAGAAATTGACTCTGCTACTTCAGTTCCTCAACAACAACCACACGAACACCTTATAAAATGGACACATGATCATCCATTGGGCAACATCATTGGAAATCCCTCTCGTCCTGTATCCACTCGCAAACAACTTGCAACTGATGCCTTATGGTGCTTCTTCAACTCTGTACTATCCAAGGTCGAACCAAAAGACGTTAAAACTGCAATGAATGAAGACAGTTGGTTCAATGCCATGCAAGAAGAAATTCATGAGTTTGATCGACTAGATGTATGGGAATTAGTACCTGTCCCTGACTGTGCTATGATTATTGCTCTAAAGTGGATCTTCAAAGTAAAACTTGATGAGCATGGTGATGTTTTAAAGAACAAGGCTCGATTGGTTGCAAAAGGATACCGTCAAGAGGAGGGTATTGACTTTGAAGAATCAATTGCTCCAGTGGCACGCATCGAGGCAATCAGAATCTTCCTGGCTAATGCTGCAAGTAAGAATATGATTGTCTACCAGATGGATGTTAAGACGGGTTTTCTTAACGGAGATCTTAAAGAAGTCGTATACGTCAGCCAACCGGAAGGTTTTGTGAATCCAGAGCATCCTACTCATGTCTATTGCTTGAAGAAGGCTCTTTACGGCTTAAAGCAAGCTCCAAGGGCATGGTATGATATGCTATCAAATTTTCTTCTATCTACTGGATTCAGCAAAGGAGCAGTTGATCCGACATTGTTCACCAGAAAGTAAGGCAAACATTTAATTCATGTTCAAATTTATGTTGATGATATTATCTTTGCCTCGACTGACCCCAATGAATGTAGCCGTTTTTCAAAGGAGATGGGCTCCAAATTTCAAATGTCAATGATGGGACAAATGTAATTTTTCTTGGGATTACAATTTTCACAAAGTCCCGGAGGCATTTTTATTAATCAATCTAAATATGCAAATGAAATTTTAAAGAAATTTGGATTTGACACTTGTGACACCGTTGACACTCCCATGGTGGAACGTACCAAACTGGATGAGGACCACTCAGGGATCATGGTAGATCAAACGAAATATCGAAGTATGATTGGATCCCTGATGTACCTCACAGCCAGTAGACCAGATATTCTGTTTGATGTATGCATGTGTGCTAGATACCAGGCTAAGCCTACCAAAAAGCACCTTGAAGCAGTTAAACGGGTCTTTCGGTATCTCCAAGGAACCATCAACATGGGACTTTGGTACCCGAAGGACACCGGTATGTCACTAACAGCCTATGCAGATGCTGATCATGCAGGATGTCAAGATACACGTCAAAGTACGTCTAGAGGTGCTCAATTTTTGGGTGATAAGCTTGTGAGTTGGTCTTCAAAGAAATAAATGAGCACTTCTATATCCTCTACAGAGGCTGAATACATAGCCATGTCATCTTGTTGTGCTCAAATCCTATGGATGAGATCCCAATTATCTGACTATGGCTTTGAATTCAACAAAATCCCTCTGTATTGTGATAACAAAAGTGCCATTGCTCTCTCGTGCAACAACGTTCAACATTCAAGAGCAAAGCACATTGACATTCGACATCACTTCATTCGGGAACAAGTGGAAAAAGGTATGGTGGAACTCTATTTTGTAAGGACTGAATACCAGTTAGCAGACATCTTCACCAAAGCTCTTCCTAGAGAACGTTTTGAGTTTATCCTTCCACGACTTGGTCTAAAGAGCCTACAACCGGAAACACTCAAACGTCTTCAATAGGAAGACGAGGAGTAAAAATGGTTTCTTTCTTCATCTATCTCTTGTATATATTTATTCAAAAAGCAAAATACAAAATTTCAAAACCCACAAAAGAAAATATAAAAAAAAAATTATAAAATCTATAAAAATTAGAAAATCTTGAAAATTTCCAAAAATATTGTTATCTTGCCATGTTTTTTCTATTATTATTCGATATCATCTACGGACTTTGTGTTGACATTCAAAGAATGTCACGGGTTTTTAGATGTTCCTCGAATGTACATAAATTGTTTAAAAAAAATGAGGCGGAGAAAAATGGTGGTTTATTGTCATTTCAGGCAGTAACCCGTTTGAATAGGAAAGAACAGAGCCATGCTTAATCTTATCTTTCAAATCTCATGCTCTGATTCTTAAAACAAATATTTTTCACCAAAAAGACAAATGTTTTCTTTCCAAATATTTTTCCGTCTAATGATTCTTCTGAAAAATATTTGTCATCTAATGAAAACAAAATTGCTTTGAAAATACCTCATACTCTATTATTCTTGTAAATCATTTGTGCTTTTCATCTGTCAAAATCTCTATCTCTCAATCAACAACTTGTGTCATTGATTGAGGGGGAGAATGATTTCAATCGAATTAAAAAGAGTATTTTTAAACAATTGGCACGTAATCGAGCAAGGTTTACTTTTGGAAAATCAAAATGAACAATGTTTTATACAAATGATTCAAAACCTTTGCTAATGTCATGTTTTCAAAAGATACTCATGCATGTTTAAACAATGGAGTTTAAAGTCTGAAGATTTGATCCTTATTGGTTAAATGTTTTCATAAGCAAATCACAATTCTTCTCAAAAGCTTTCAAAAACAATGAATTGTGATTTAAATTGGATTTAAACTGATAACTTGATAATTGGTTTTATAATCTTTTAGCAAACTCTCCACCATTCATGTGCCAAACGTTTTTAAATTTTCCATGCACATGTTAAGGGGGAGCATCTATTTTAAACCAAAAAGGATTGAAACGTGATTAATTTGTTTCAAAGTGCAGGTTTTCCCTAATATGTGCAAAACTCATTCAAATCTCGATGCACATATTGAGGGGGAGAAAATTTTTATTGAAAACCACATTCTTTCCCGAAAATATCTTTAACTGTATGTGAATCTCTGATTTTTTATCGGGAAAGTGATGTCGATATTTTTAGAAAATATTTATCAAAAGAAGTGAATTCTTCCTCTTGCCTCCATGTGCCAAAATGATTTTAAACATATGATGCTTATGTTGAGGGGGAGCCGTTTTCTAAAATATCAAAAACGATTCAGGTACAAAATGCTTTGATAATATATCACAAGTACTTGGATTGATTTTCAAATGGTTCCAACGGCTGATGAACAATACCAAAAGACCGACCAATTTATTTTATGCATGGTGTTATAAGGATGGTTAGGTTAGGTATTCATTCCCACGATCCCGCCAGAGCCAGAGGGATCTACCCAGGGACAATCCACTAGATAGTGTAGAAGTCCTTAGGTATGATGAAAAAAGGAGAAAAATGAGAATATGGGAAGAGTGCCAACTGAGATAGAGCTAGAACTGGAATAATCCCAACAAGGGTCTAGTAATGAAGTCTCGGTAAGCACTGAAGGGGTTGAAAAATGAAAAAGAAATGAAATGAGAAAAGGGTCAAAAGAAATGGCCCTCCAATAATTCAACCTTAGGGCAGATACCGGGTTCAATACATATGCTACTGGTGTTTACTAAGGTAACACTGGTATTGAAGACAAGATATCATGGACCCAGTGATGCACTGCACTACATCTTCCCAAGCTACTCAAGTTCCTCTTAAAAGGACTTGTTTCATTCTCACGGGGAACCGACATAATCTATCGACTTTCTCTTAGAGATTGTTGATATTGAAAAAGGAGACCCTCTCCCTAGTCTCCGCCATAGGAACCAAATGTTCACTATTAAGTCTAGAGCCACGAGATCATCAATAAATCTCATTAAGGACACAATCAATGAAGACTCTCTGTTTCACACAATGTGGAAAGAGAGAATATACTTTTAGAGTCCTACGCATTATCCTTGTGGTTTTTCCAGAACATCTGAGTGATATGCAAACATATTCACAATGAAGATGGAAAGCCTTCTAGAGCCAACATCAAACAAGCTCTTGGCAGGTGGCATGTGAGATCTATCCAATAGATCAACCATGTGACAACTGAACATAAACAATGGGGCGATTTAAATTTTTGAATGAATCCTGTTCAGGTTATGGATTGACGGATACCTTTGAAAAACCGGTCGTTGTGCTTAAAACCCTTTTCTCTAGCACATCGACTGTGTATTAATATTTCAAAATTAAAAGGTATTTATGATTGATAATTGATTTTCGTTAAAACCTTCGTTGTATCGCAAAAAAACACTTTAATGAGCAGTACTCGATTGTTTTTCAAATCTCTTTTCATTAATCAGTGAATCTCACATTCGCTGGTTCACTCACTCCGTGTTGTCTTCTTTGAGACGTTCTGGTTTGAGAACAGCTAGAACAGCTGCGAAACCATGTCAAGGAGATTCTTCGGAATTATACCTAATCACAGGCAGTACTTGTACTGATCAACGGGGAACCGCGGGCCGTGTACCTCAATTCAACGAAAGTGATGAAAGACACTTTCGTGCGCTTTATTGCTAACTGTTGTATGCAGGTACACCCGACGTTTGCAACTGATCAGAATGGAGACATCAATCCATAGCCGCATGCTCACACATCACATTCGTCTCAAAAGAAATCATGATTAGTGCATCAATGACTCTGATATCCTCACTCCATGCTTCTGCTACGCTGCTGCAAATAAGCTTCCGCTACTCTGATAAGAAGAAATCATGATCCAAAATGTGAGCATATCGGTCCACTGTCACATCGTCACATAATGTCAACACCATAATGGAAAAGTCAGAAATTTGTGCAAGCTGACGATCTCAAAGGTGGCTCAAAACTCATCATCACGTGGATCATTTAAAGACCTCCACTTGAATTTTTCAAACATGGATAACATGAAGAATCAAAGACTACGAGCTACTGAGGAAAGATCTTAAACAAGAATTCAAGAACAATCTCAATGTAATATCTGTTTGTATTATGTGTAAATTGTAGTGACCTCCCTTAGGGGGAGATTGTTAGGAATTAGAAAATTCAGTCATTAAAGTGTTTGTCACCTCAAGTATATGTAATCATTAGAAAGCTCGTAGTCGTAGTTATTTAATGTTTTGTAAGAAGTTAGTTAAGTAAAACCGTGGAGGACGGACTGGTCTTTACCCACTATATGCCTGATCCACAGCCCGTAGGTGGCGTTTATTGTAAAACACTATAAATACCCTCTACCTCCCAAGGTAGAGGGTTGGAGCTTCAATACCTTTTTTTTGTTTCACTTAGTTCCCAACTCTCTTCCCTTTCTCTCTCTAGAACTTTCTCTCTCTAAAATCTTGTTAACGCCTCATATGATATTAGTATGATGTGTTTGTGAAATCCTATATCTTTATGCACCAGTCATGATTTCTTCAATTAAGTGTGGATGATGTGAGCATGCGGCTTTGGATTGACTCCTCAATTCTGATCAGTTGCAACTGTCCAAATGTACCTACAAACAACAGTTAGCAATAAAGCACATGAAAGTGTCTTTGATCACTTTCGTTGAATTGAGGTACACGGCCCACGGTTCCCCGTTGATCAGTACAAGTACTGCCTGTGATCAGGTATAATTTCGAAGAATCTCCTTGACAGGGTTTCGCAGCTGCTCTAGCTGTTCTCAAACCGGAACGTCTCAAAGAAGACAACACGGAGTGAGTGAACCAGCGAATTGAGATTCACTGATTGATGAAAGATTGATTTGAAAAACAATTGCGTATTGCTTGAAGAAAGAATTTTGCAATACGACGAAGGTTTTAAGAGAAAAATCACTTTTCAATCATAAATACTTTTTATATTTGAAAATAGTACACATTCGATGTGCTAGATAAAAGAAGAGATTCGCACATCGAACGGTTTTTCCAAAAGTATTTTTTCAATCAGAGATACTTTTTGAGTTTGAAATATGAATACACATTCGATGCACTAGAGAAAGGAAGATTTGCACATCAAACGGTTTTTCCAAAAGTATTCGTTAATTCATTTCTTGGACCAAGGTTAATTCACGAGTGAATCGCCCCATCGTTTCTATCCAGCTGTCACAAGCTTGATCTTTTGGAAAGATCTCACATGTTACCCACCAAGAGCTTGTTTGATATTGGCTCTAGAAGGATTTCCATCTTCATCATGAATATTTTTACATATCACTCGGATGTTCTGGCAATACCACAAGGATAACGCGTAGGACTCTTAAAAAATATACTTACTTTCCACATTGTGTGAAACAGCAAGTCTTCATTAATTTTGTGTCCTAACGAGATATTGTGGATAATCTCTTGGCTCTAGACTCAATAGTGCACATTTGGTTCCTATGCCGGAGACTAGGGAGAGGGTCTCCTTCTTCAATATCAACAATCTTTAAGAGAAAGTCGATAGATAATGTAGGTTCCCTGTGAGAATGAAACAAGTCCTTTTAAGAGAAACTTGAGTAGCTTGGGAAGTTGTAGTGCAGTGCATCAGTGGGTCCATGATGTCTTGTCTTCAATACCAGTGTTACCTTAGTAACCACCAGTAGCATATGAATTGAACCCGGTTTTTGCCCTAAGGTTGAATTATTGGAGGGCTATTTATTTTCACCCTTTTCACATTTAATTCTTTTTCATTCTTTAACCCCTTCAGTGCTTACTGAGACTTCATTACTAGAACCTTGTTGGGTTTATTCCAGTTCTAGCTCTATCTCAGTCCGCACTCTTCTCATTTCTCACTTTTCTCCTTTTTTCATCATACCTAAGGACTCTACACTATCTAGTGGATTGTCCCTGGGTATATCCCTCCGGCTCTGGCGGGATCGTGGGAACGAATACCTAACCTAACCATCCTTATAACACCATGCATAAAGTAAATTGGTCGGTCTTTTTGTATTGTTCATTCCTTCTCGAAACCAATTGAAAAATCATTTAGAAAATCAATCAAGGTACTTGTGATATAAAATCAAAGCATTTTGTACCTTAATTGTTTTGATCATTTTAGAAATGCTCCCCCTCAACATGTGCATATGATATTGAAATTGTTTAGCACATGGAGGCAAGAGTTCTTTGAAATAATTTCTTGATCACAGTTTCCTTCGAAAAAGCCATTTGATTTTCTTGGTAAATTCTCCCCCTCAATATGTGAATAGGATATTTGAAATCATTTTATCACATAGAGGAAAGGGTTCTTTTGAAGTAAATTCACGATCACAAAAGCCATTACGAAAACTTTAGAAAATCAATCAAGGTACTTTATGTTGAAACATAGAATCTTTTGTACCTTGAAAGTTTGTTTTCTTTTGAAATGCTCCCCCTTAATATGCTCCCCCTCAATATGTGCTTTGAGATTCGAAAGCGTTTAGCACATATGGGAGAGCAGTATGCACATTTGAATCAAAATGATCATCTTTAATCAAGTTTCATTATTAAATCACAAATTCTCCCCCCGATAAAAATATCAAACCCTTTGAGATTTTGGATCCCAAGTGATTTAATAAGGTTTAGAAAACATGGGAGAAAATGTGCCTGATTTAAAAGCTCATCTAGTTTTTGGATAAATGCTCCCCCTCAACATGTGCATTAAGTATATTGAGATCGTTTGGCACATGGAGGCAGGAGTGCCTTTGAAGGACTAAAACCAATTCCATTAAAACAGATTTGAGATTTAAATCACGATCTCTCCCCCGATCAAAAATTTCAAACTATTTGAGATGTGTGATCCCAATTAATTTAAATCTTTTAGAAAAATTTGGGGAAAGACGTGGCAAGATTTAATTTTGAAAAATGATCGAAATGGACCAATTTAAGACGTTAAAGATTGTTAGTGTCAGGTATGATTGTTTTAAGAGATCTTTAAGGAAAATAAAAGAATTTCACAATCAAACAAGAACAGAAAAAAATTCATTTTGAAAGATCTTGATTCTAAAGAAAAATCATACCATGACATAACATTAAATCTTTAGATCACCACATTAATACGTACAAACCAGAATTTTATGAAGAAATATCGATTGAAAATATTTTATTTTAAATCACTCTCTCCTCAATCGATGACCGTAGTCGATGATTGAGTGACTTAAGTTTTGATAAATTGAAGTCTGATGATTTTCAAAATTAAGTCAAATTAATTTTCAAAACAATATTTTCCATTTTCAAAACAATTTAATCAAATTTTTTTCAAAATTGTTTAAAAATGGTATCCTGCACAAAGATACGTTCGGTGGTTGAGAAGCTTATGTTGTTGCTGTAGGGCTTGGAAGAAAAACCGTCTGTTGATGCAGTGAGACTTCTTACGTTGCATTTTAATGCCAATTGAGGTCAAATTAAGCTCCGTTTCTTCATTTGCTGATGAAGAAACCCATCTGCTGATGCAGTGGGACCTCTTACATTGCATTTTTCCATGCCAACTCTCCATAGAAGTCCAATTAAGCTATGTTTCTTCATTTGTCAACCCAAGATATAGTTACCCTTTCCTTTCGGCATCCAATCATCTTCATTTGTGGGATCCGGATCGGGAACATTCTTATATACCAATATACCTGCATACGTTAGTGAACACACATACAGATATATGGTGGTCGACATCACCCAAACAGCAATCGACTAATAAAAGTCAATCCAACATAACAATCAGTTCATATAAGGTATGGGATTTATGTGTTTATCAAACTCCAATCATCTAATCCTAACAATCATATCCTAAATTCCTAGTCCTTCGACATAGGCAAATATCATTTTTAATTAAGCACGTAGGATAATTAAGAAAGCCCGTTAGATGATGTAAATTTGAAAACATTCTCCCCTTCAATCAATGACTCATTTTATGAAAAGTTTAAAAGCGCTGAAGTCATTGATTGAGTTTTCAATTTTTTCCAAAACTCTGAAACTGATTGATTTTCAAGCAACTCATTTACCACCACTTTTTGAAAACAACAAATATTTTTCTGAAGAATTTTAGACGGAAAAACATTTGTGTAGGAACAGCAGTCCTTCGACATACTTTCCTTAATTTGTTTTAGGATAAGTGCACGAAAATTTTGAAAATTGGTTTAGCGCAGCACTTTCCTTCCTTGAAGAGCAGGTTGCTATCGGAAATAATAGCAAGCCATGGTTTAAGCACGGGTTACAGTCTGAAATAACTGCAAGCCATAGTTTAAGCTCGGGTTACAGTCTGAAATAACTGTAAGCCATTTGATATGTGACATGTTTTGAAAAGAAATATTTACACCTTCTGCTCGAACTTCATCTATGGTCCCGTGCCATTGTTGAATGACATTTCTAAGACCGCAGATGTTATCGATACCAGAAGACATGTCTTGAGAAAACATTTTTTTGGTCTTTTTCAAATTTTCTGATTTTTAAGGGTTTTTGTTGATTTTATATTTTTCTATTTTGTTTTTGTTGGTTTTATATTTATATATATATATATATATATATATATATATATATATATATATATATATATATATATATATATATATATATATATATATATATAATATTTGAGATAGAGTAGATGATATAGTTTAAGAAAGATGATGATACGAGTACCGAGATAAGGATATCGAACAGCCCCGTTGTAGAAGATAGAAATCGTCATCTTTTAAACATCCACCACCAAAGCTTCCGAGGTTCTTGAAAATAAGAAATTGAGCCTTTAAGAATGTGAGACTTTGGCAGCTTCCCCCCAAACCGAGAATCCTTTAGCTGAGCAGATTCAAAGCTTTCTTTCAAGCTTCCATTAGCCAGGTGCACAAAGAAGCACACTATTATCATAAATCCCGCTGCTCCTTGTAAGAATAATCATCGTGATTCTTCGTTCGAGGTTATATCATCAACAAGAACAGCAACGTATCATCCCACTCATAAATAATCTTCTCAAATTTCATAACCACTGAAGTCTGAAGCGATCCATTCCAAAAAGGTGTCAAGAGAACAGTTTCCCCAAGTAGTTGAATTGATGCAGTCAGTCTCTTTATATAATGCTCAAGAACTCTCCCAACTACACATCATGCCCGGAAAGAAAACACCTCCCCAATGTTTGTGGTAAACAATGGCTTTCTTCCCTGATGATCGTGTATGAAGCTCAAGAACCCGAAGTACACCAATATCCAAGAACTCTCCCAAATACACATCATGCCCGGAGAGAAAACACCTCCCCAATGTTTGTGGTAAACAATGGAGTTCTTCCCTGATGATCGTGTATGAAGCTCAAGAACCCGAAGTACACACATTCCCACCGAAAGAATAACTGATAACACCTCCCTCATGTTATACATTTATCTCCCCTGAATATGTCATACTTGTGTACCTCTTTTATCTTCAAAAACTTTCTCTAACATCACTTCTCCCACGTAGTTGGAATATTAACACTAAAAGCCTTGATGAGTAAAACCTTGAGTTTCTCTGCGGTCATGACATTCGTCTTCCCGGGATATCTTCAGTCACTTAGAAAAATTAAGTTCATCAAGTTTACTCGCGTTTAGATGCTTGTCTCCTTCCCCCTTGCTAGTTTTGACACTTCAGAATCAGCAACTCATTGTAAGCCCAAATACTTGAAATCTTTTGAGAAGATCGCTTGAAGTCTCTGTGAGAATCAATTTGCTTCAGAATGTGAGCAAGTCTAATTGGGGATTAAATCAGACATTTCACTCTCCCCCAATTAGTGCTCTCCCCTAAATCGACAATCTGTTTGATAAATGCCCAGATTAAGAAGAAGTCTTTAGATAATCAAATGCAACTCATCATTAGTTTTCTAACATGTAGTAGAAAATGTAGAACCGACTGTAGACTCGACCTTCTTCAAGATTGTCCGAATGGGGAATAGATATTTAACATCTTCATTTCACCACAAAAGCATCCCAATTAACTTACCTCTTGCAAATCCCCTTAACACAAATCCCTCCCAATCAAACAAGAACAGAAAGATGTCCATCAAGGAAAACAGCAATCAGCCCGCAACGAACACACGAAATGGTAACACCAAACTACCAATCACATCAAACAAGAACGGAGAGATTGTTCGGAATCATCATGTTGATGTGTACGTGAAGCATTAACCGGAAGCACTTTGTCGATAAACTCATCAGTCCATGTGAAGATGTTAACCAACAGCCCTTAGAAGAAAACTCCATGTGAAGATGACCCGATAAGAAGAAGCTCGGTTCTTACATGAGTTAGGAGCCGTATGACCATATATTCTCATATGTCAATCAACCATGCAGAATTATCACACTTTTTCTCCCCCTCAAGAATTGCATAAGAAGATGCCATTCTTGATTAAACAAGTGAATATCTTCAACAATGTAGTCTATTCACACTTCTCCCCCGCAAAATTAGCACATGATGTCGCCATCGTCATTATAGTTGAGCAAGTGGAATAAGAAGAACAATCAACGGTAGCCCGGTTCACTTGATAATCGAAAGCACATGGAAAAAGCATGAAGCATGTTGATGAGAATGGTCATAATAGAGAAGATTTCTCTTCTTTAGAAGATAAAGCGCACTGACACGTACACTTTTCTTTTCTTTGAGGAACGAGGCTTGAACTGTTGTGTTCAAACGTCATAGTGTTGAAGTACGAGGCCTGAACTGATGTGAACAGACGTCATAAGAAGATTTCTCTTCTTTCGAAGATAAAGCGCACTGAAACGTACACTTTTCTTTTCTTTAGAGAATGAGGAATGAACTGTTGTGTTCATACGTCATAATCTCTCTCTTTTCATCATCTCTTGGCAAAACATGTAATCACCCCATTATCATTCAGTAGGCTCTTTGTTGTGTCAGCTGATGGAGAAAACCCAATATGATGAATTTGACCCTGAAGTAAACTAACCCGAACTCATGACTTAAAATTGCACATATATAACAAAGAGCGGTGCCGAGACTTCATCCTCCATTGAATCTCTAAGTACTCTATACTCTTCATCCAACCAACCATCAAGTATAAGACGTACTTCACCTCTTGAAAATCCACAATTGAATGTGACACTGAGCACTACAACGTAACTCCTTAAAGTGATAGTTATTTTGTGGTGGTAAGAGCCCAATTCCCCCAAGTGGTAAAAGAAAAGGTAAAAGTCACCCAACAATAACTAGATTTCCAAGTCTTCGTTTTTGATAATAAGCTCGAACAAGGATCTTGAAGAATCTTCATCCAACCATCCCCGATACCTTCAAATACTAAGTACACTTACCCGTGATATTTCACTTCAATCCTCAAATAAATAATAGTGAATTAACCCCGTTGTCACATCTTCTGGTTAACATCGCAAATCCAGCCTTCTTTGACATTTAAATGAACTTTGATAATGGTTTCATCCCGACCATGGTTAAAAGCACATAACCCCGTAAAACCATGTAATTACCCAACTGCCATGAAGGATATCCAAGCAATCACCCAATTCATGAAGTACACCCTTTTATCCCTTATTTGAAGTGGAAACCGTAGCACCAGCATCAGATAAGATCCCGAAATACACTTTCCTTTCTCCAGGATGGTTCCATCATTACAGGATTTTACAATTCTATGGTTTAAACCGAGAAATAGTTTCTTTCGCGGGATTTTACAAAACCAAGAATAAACTGTAAGATAGATCAGGAAATGCACTTTACTATTACTAGGATGTTTCCATTGTCATGGGATTTTACAAGTCTATGATTTAAACCAAGAAATAGATTCTTTCGCGGGATTTTACAAAATCAAGACAAAACCATACACAATGTAAGTTTGAATGTGTTATGACATATTTGGTTTCGGTGAATATCTGTTTTAGGGGAACATGCAGCGGTTCATCAATGGTTCATTCTCCAACATCAACAATATCATCAACCATCCAATAAACACATTGGTAAACACATCATTCACGCAATCTGTCGGCAATTGCAGTGACAACATGGTGAAGTAAACCCGATATGCCAAACTTGATCATGAAGTAAAATTCCCCAGATTTGTTACTTAAAAACTTGTACTAATCCTCGGGAAAAAGAAACGGTGTACCCTGTAGAAAACTAGAAGGGGGGGGTTGAATAGTTTTACCAATTAAAACTTCCTTTTAATCTATTTAGATTGACTTATGACAATCTATTTGGATGTGTGTGTTGGATGTTGATAAACAAACATATAAAGGTAAGTAATGAAAAGATAAGAGTAAGAAGCACAAAACCACAACGCAAGTATTTATAGTGGTTCGGCTACAAGGTCACCTTCCTTGCCCTACTCTACTCCCCGAGTCACCTACTCGAGAGTTCGTAATCACTACACCAATCTCCTTATGGCGGAGAATCCTTCACAACGTCGCCTACTCTTTTTCCGGTACTAGGCTAACCACCGGGTTCTTTCACTCCAAGGTGAACCACACCTACACAACGTCGCCTACCCTTTATAAGGTACTAGGCTAAGTACCTAGTTCTTTCACTCCAAGGTGAAATACACCTTCACAACGTCGCCTACCTTTTATTAGGTACTAGACTAAGCACCTAGTTCCATTACAATGGAGGAACTACTACCACACTACACCAACGACTAATCCCAAAGGAGATCTACTCCTTTACAACATCATCAAGGATATCAATATCCTTGGATCTAATACTAGTCTATCTTGTACATCGAAGCACACCATATCGAATGTACATCTAAGGAACCTTTCACTAATACCTTTGACTAGATCTACAAGACACCTTTCACTAATGTCTTGTGTCTTCACTTCTAAGCACCTTTCACTAATGCTTCTTTGTCTTGACTTCTAAGCACCTTTCACTAATGCTTCTTTGTCTTGACTTCTAAGCACCTACCACAAGTACTTATCCTATAGACGATAGATACCCTTTACTAATATCTTTGTCTTGACACTTGAGACTGTTAATACAAATATCGTCATTAAACGTTATTTATATTTTTGATCTTTACCTAAGTTTTGTTAACGACAAAAGTAAATTTAATTTGTATAAAAGCTTAAAGCTTGTCAAGTTTAATAGATATTAAAACAAGCTTTTTCAAACAATATATTCATCATTCAAGCATTTACATTTATGATTAGTAACATCTTGATATAACTCTAATCATTATGTATGATAGTAGTTTTTAGAATGTGTTAGGTTCTTAAAACCAAACACTACTTAAGTACTTGCATATTTCTAAAAATAGAAATACAACATATGACATCATGTGATGCATCATGGAAATCATTGGAAGATTTCATTAGATATTTTGTGTGGATTTGTACTCTTCATATCTTGCACAATCTCACTTAGATAGAGTTGACTTTAGCAAAGATTTGATATCTTGACTGTCCGACCGGCGGTACCAAATTGGTACACGGGCGGAACCCTTTTAAGGGTTCCGCGGTCCGTGGACGCTCCTGTCCATTTGGCTATAAATAGCAATGCCAAGCCAAGTAGTTTTTCATCCCTTTCTAACATACTCTCATACATATCTTCTCTCTAACCTTTCTAACTCGGTTTCATATCATATTAGTGATCTCTTTTGTAGCAAAGAAGATCAAGTCACATTCAAGCTTCAAACGCGAAGTTGGAAGTCTTGTTTGTTTAGTGTTGTATGATCTTGTGTTGATTCATACTTCATTGTTGTATTAAACCATCATAATCTTGTGAGTGTGAGTGGTTAGTATTTTAGTCCTCAAAATACGTTGTGTGTGGGAGTGGTTGTACCCTTGGAAAGAACTCGACATCTAGCTTAGTGTCGGAAATAGTGTAAGCGAAGTGTAAAGGTTTTCTCCGCCGGTGAAAGGAGCTTGTTGACTAGTGAAGTTAAACTCTCGAGTGTGAGACTCGAGGAGTGGAGTAGGGCAAGGAAAAAGAGTCCTTGTAGACCGAACCACTATAAACAACTTGTTGTGGTTTGATCATTTCTTTCCTTATTTACTCCTTACATATTGCTTGCATATTTCATTAACATATCTAAGATCAATATCAATTGATCTTTACAATAAGTTTCAAAACAAAGTTTTTAATTGGTAAACTATTCAACCCCCTTCTACTTTTCTACAATTGGTATCGAGCCTCGTTGCTCAAGAATTTCTAAAATAACTTGTATTTTATAAACTTGAAACGATCCATGGATTCTGAAAACTTTAAAGAAGGGCAATCTATGCAAAGACCACCACTCTTTGAAACCAATGGATTTATCTATTGGAAAAACCGTTTTGAAACATATGTAAAATCAAAAGATATAGATCTTTGGTTTATTATTGTTAAAGGGGATTTTAGTTCTACAACAAAGGATATTTCCGTTGATGAACAAAAGAAACTAGTTGCTAAAAATAATGAAGCTAAAATGATGCTTTATAATGCTTTACCTAGAAAAGAATATGAAAGAATTTTTATGTGTGAAACCGCCAAAGATATTTGGGAATCTTTAATTGTTACACATCAAGGTAATTCACAAGTCAAGGATAACAAAATTGATCTTCTTGTTCAACAATATGAACAATTTGTTATTCCTGAAGATGAAACCATTGATTGTGGCTTTGCTCGCTTTAACACTATTATTACATCACTTAAAGCACTTGATGAATCTTTTCGTAGTAAGAACTTTGTCAGGAAATTTCTTAGAGCACTCCATCCCAAATGGAGAGCTAAAGTGACCGCCATTGAGGAATCAAAAGATCTCTCAATAATGTCACTAGACGAGTTGATCGGTAACCTCAAAGTACACGAAATGGTGATGGAGAAAGATTCGGAGATCATCAAAGGAAAAAGGGAGAAGATCAAATCCGTTGCTCTAAAAGCAAAAGCGGAATCAAGTGATGATGACGAATCTTGCTTCGGTAGTGAAGATGAGGAATATGCCATGGCCGTTAGAGATTTTAAGAAGTTCTTTAGAAGAAGAGGAAAGTTCGTAAGACAACCTCGAGAAGAAAAGAAGCCATTTCGAAAAGATCGGGATGACAAGAAGGGTAAAGGTGAAAGAAAATGTTTTAGATATGGTGATGCAAGTCACCTCATAGGAGAATGTCCCAAGCCACCTAAAAGCAAAACTCAACGAGCTTTTGTAAGTGGTGCTTGGAGTGATAGTGAAGACGATGAAGAATCAAGCAAGGAAGAGATCGCTCTAATGGCACATGAGTCAAATGAGGTACTTTCCGACTCTTCTTATTCTTCTATTGATGATGACACTTTGCAAAAACAATATAATAAATTGTGTGAGCTAAGTCTAAAAATCATAACTAAAAATAAATTTTTAAAAACCAAAAGGGAATTTTTGGAAAATGAAGTTTATGAGTTAAAAGAAAAAGCAAAACGACTAGAAAAAGGAAAAGTAAATGACGATGATTGTAAATCATGTCAAGAGCTTAAACTTGAAATAGAAAAACTAAAACTCACACAAGATGTTTTAATCGAAAACAATTCTAAATTTAAAAGGTTTAACAAGAACATCGCTCTTGCCGATGAAATAGTTAAAATTCATAAAACACCAGGAGACATGAATGGGCTAGGTTTTAATGAAGTATTAATTCCAAAGAGTCAAAATAAAACGGCCGAAAAGGACGAACATTCTGTCAAAATTGTTGCAGTACAGCACGGACCAGACGGAACCAAAATAAGGGTTCCGTCCGTTGTGCAAAATGGTGCCGTGGGTACTTCAGCAGAACAGAAAGTTCGCAATACGGACCATCGAATTTGTTAAAATAACAAAGAAAACCAATAATAGTATTAAACTAAAACCAGCTGTTACTTCGGGAGTAGGACTTGTCAAAAATGAATTTAGATCAAAACTACTCAACAACGATATAAAACTCCTTTTGCCAAACGCCCTTTCCTAAGAGCAACCACAACGTACAACCCAACTACCAACACAATGGTTGGAATCAAAACTTTCCTAGACCATATCAAACTCCAGATTACATGCCATGGAACTCTTACCCATCGTTTCCATACATGAATCAAATAAATGGTATGTGTAACCCAAATGGACCCATGAGATATTGGGGACCAAATGCTTGAGTTATTTGCTTCTTAGGTATGCTTGAAAGTTGGATTGGAACCTGATGAATGGATAAAAGATAGTGGTTGCTCACGACACATGACGGGCAACAAAGTCTCTTCTCATCATACCAAGAGTATGACGGAGGTAATGTCACCTTTGGTAGCAATCTCAAAAGCAAAATTATTGGCAAAGGTACGATTGCTCATAACTCCCTAACTATTGAAAATGTTGCTCATGTGGATAGGTTAGGATTTAATCTACTTAGTATTAGCCAACTATGTGATAAAAAGTATAAAGTACTATTTGATGAAAATGGTAGTAAAATACTAAAAGATGGTATCACCATAGCTAAAGGAGTTAGGAAAAATAACATATACGTCATGAAAATAGATAAAACATATAATGACAAACTTTGCCTAACAACATTAGACGATAGCTCATCTCTTTGGCATAGGCGTTTAGGTCACGCTAATATGAGACTTATACAAAACCTATCTTCAAAAGAATTGGTTAGGAATTTACCAAAACTTAAATATGACCAACACTTTTGCGACGCTTGCAAAATTGGTAAACAAACACATAGTAGTCACAAATCTAAAAATATGGTGTCCACATCTAAGTGTCTAGAATTATTACATATGGACTTGTTTGGACCATCCGCTATAAGAAGCTATGGAGGCAACTTATACACTTTGGTCATAGTAGATGATTACTCAAGGTTTACTTGGACGTTGTTTTTGAAAACCAAAAATGAAGCTTTTGATAAATTTGAAATACTTAGCAAGAAAATTCAAAATCTTCTAGGTGTCAAAATTGTGTCGATCCGAACGGATCATGGTCGTGAATTTGACAACGAAACTCAATTTGGAAACTTTTGTGATACAAATGGTATAACACATAACTTTTTCGCTCCACGAACACCTCAATCTAATGGAGTAGTAGAACGTAAAAATAGAACAATTCAAGAAATGAGTAGAACAATGCTTAATGAACAAAACATTCTTCAAAAGTTTTGGTGTAACGCCGTTGACACTTCTACATATATTTTGAATAGAGTCTTAATACGCCCTTTCTTAAACAAAACACCATATGAACTCTATAAAGGTAAAAGCCAACGTTAGGATATTTTAGAGTCTTTGGTTGTAAATGCTTTATTCTTAATACTAAGGATTATCTCACCAAGTTTGACCCAAAGTCTTATGAAGGTGTATTTCTTGGTTACTCTCAAACTAGTAAAGCTTACATTGTCCTAAACAAAGAAACAATGATAGTCGAGGAATCGTTGAACATAACATTCGACGAAAGTCCACCTCCCTCTAAGACATCACCTTTGGTAGATGATGACTTAGTTGAAAGTCAAATGATAGAAGGTCAAGAAATAATTAATAATAAAAAGGAAGATGAACCATTAAATAAAGAAATTGTCAACATCAAAGAATCTAAAAGTCATCCTTTAGAAAAAGTCATAGGACAACTTAATCAAAGAACCTTAAGGTCACAAGCCCAAAATCAAAGTAATTATTTTTGTTTTGTATCCACCATTGAACCGAAAACCATAAATGAAGCAATAAAAGATGAATCATGGGTTATTGCCATGCAAGAAGAATTAAACCAATTCGTTAGAAATGATGTTTGGAAATTAGTTCCAAAACCTAAAGATCAAACTATAATTGGAACAAAATGGGGTTTTCGAAATAAAATGGATGAAAATGGGATAGTATCTAGAAACAAAGCTAGGCTTGTAGCGCAAGGTTATAATCAACAAGAGGGATTGATTATGATGAAACTTATGCACTGGTAGCTAGGCTTGAGTCTATTAGAATATTGCTTGCTTATGCATGTGCCTATGATTTTAAATTATTTCAAATGGATGTTAAAAGTGCATTTCTTAATGGGTTTATTAACGAAGAAGTGTATGTTGCTCAACCTCCCGGTTTCACCGACTTTGAGAAACCACATCATGTCTTCAAACTCAAGAAAGCATTATATGGTCTTAAGCAAGCACCAAAAGCTTGGTACGACCGACTTAAGACTTTCCTTATTGATAACAAATATACTATGGGATTAGTAGATAATACTCTTTTTACCAAGAAAAGGAATCACATATTATCATTGTTCAAATATACGTTGATGACATTATATTCGGATCAACTTGTCAAGAATTATGTGATGATTTCTCTAAAATCATGCACGACGAGTTTGAAATGAGTATGATGGGTGAGTTAAATTTCTTTCTAGGACTTCAAATAAAACAACTAGAAGATGGCATATTCTTTAACCAATCTAAATATATAAAAGACATGCTTAGGAAATTTGGTCTTGAAGATTCCAAACCAACTAAGACACCCATGTCCTCGGACACTAAACTCACCAAGGATGAAGAAGGTGAATCCGTAGATAACACTAAATATAGAGGAATGATTGGTAGCCTACTCTATCTTACGGCTAGTAGACCCGACATTATGTTTAGTGTTTGTCTATGTGCTCGCTTTCAAGAAAACCCAAAGGCATCACACTTAGAAGCCTTAAAAGGATTTTTAGATACATTAAGGGAACAACGTGTTTAGGATTATGGTATCCCAAAGGAACGGGTATAGAAACCATAGTGTATGCCGACTCGGATCATGCCGGTGATTATGTCGATAGAAAAAGTACAAGTGGTATTTGCACTTTTGTTGGACATTGTCTCACCTCATGGTTTGCAAAGAAACAAACGGCCTTAGCCATCTCAACCACTGAAGCCGAGTACGTCTCAGCCGGAAAAGCATGTCAACAAGCTCTTTGGATGAAGCAAGCTCTAGTAGATTACGGAATTCATCTCAACGACATTGTGATACTTTGCGACAACAAAGGAGCCATCGATCTCAGCAAGAATCCCGTTCAACATGCTCGTACAAAGCATATTGAAATCCGCCATCACTTTCTTCGCGACAATGTTCAAAAAGGAAACATTTCAATCGAGAAAGTATCCTCCAAAGACAACATTGCCGACATCTTAACTAAGCCTCTTAAACGAGAACCTTTTAATCTTCTTAGACTTGGTTTAGGGTTAATGGAACCAAACATGTAGGATAAACATAGCCCAAAACATTAGAATAGTCAAAACTAAACAAATTTGTCTTGTATATGCTACTGTAGCCACGGCACCAAACGACAACAAAGACGGAACCAAATTTTTGGTGCCGTCTGGTCCGTGGTGTCTACAGAAGCAAAACTGCTATATACAAATCATCCTCTTCCTCAAAACCCACTTTACCAAAACGTGTAAAACTTAAACCAAGCTCATTATTGTCATCTTCCCACTCACTAATCACTGAAGATAACATCATTGTAAGTATCCTAACTACATTTCATCTCTTAATTCCGAGTCTAGGATTCTTATTTATGCACAAAACTATCACAAATCATTACATGGGGTTTTATGTATGCTTTTATACCAAATATGAATTCAATTGGCAAATTGCATAACTAGTCATTGAAATTAGGTACTACATTATCATATTGCATAAACAAATCATGCTTCCCACTAATTGATAGATAATGAATATAAGGCCCTATTCAAACAACCAAACACCCCATGTCAAAATTTTTGAAAAGCTTCTCACTTGTAGGAAAACAATATTTTCATTGCTAATACAAATAGGAACGTTAAATTTTCATCACTTGCATGCTCTTGAATACTAAAGGTATTGCATAACTAATATGCATTCCCGGGTATATTCAAATGAAGCCACATTGAATTAGGAGCATTTGGGTTATCTCATGGTATTTGCCAAACACCCCACTAAAACCATTTTGTGCATAAAATGAGTCGAGATAACCGCAACTCCAAATTGTTTTCATATAGGCACACACTAGAACCAAAAACGTTAAAACTTATTCTCATTTTTTAACATATTAACTCTTGTCCTTAGGAATAACCATGGTAGCCGCAAGATTCTA
The DNA here is from genome assembly GCA_910596185.1 of Chrysanthemum makinoi. NCBI lineage: Eukaryota > Viridiplantae > Streptophyta > Magnoliopsida > Asterales > Asteraceae > Chrysanthemum > Chrysanthemum makinoi. Next base: position 186,402,040 of record OU343221.1, read on the forward strand.
TGATCACAAAGACACCCTTAACTACATTCCCAAACACCACAAAACCAAAGGACTTACCAAGGAACAAGTAGAAATATTTAGGGGTCTAGAATCAAGGTATTTCCATGAGGGTAGAACCATTCACTCATCCTTCCTTGAAAATACCAACTTTCGTGAAGAACTAGCCGCCATTCAATTCGATTGTCTTCTTGACATCGATGAACCAATTTGTCCTAGGTTTGTGTTAGAATTCTATGCTAGTGTGACCGGCTTTAGTGATGAAGACGATGATGAATTTTGTCTTAGGTTTAGAATCAATCAAAACGACTACACCATCACCTTAGGCAACTTTGCTCAAGTGTTAGGAATTCCCAACCGAGGAACTTGTGTCTACACGGATAAGTGGTCACTCCCGGCTCTTGATGCAATCAATGACCGCTCTCTACCCTACCAAACCCGTTTGGCCGACAAGGATGTCATCCGTGAACACTTTTTTAACCCAAAAGGTGATACAACCCGAGTTACCCAAAAGGGAAAGGAGGTAAACCGAGATCCATATGGAATGGAGCTAAATGAACTTAAGCCCGAATTTAAGAAATAGGAGGAGCTACTTAGAGCCAACGTCATTAGCACCATAGGAAATAGGGATCACATTAACGCTTGCCTTTGTCATATGCTCTACAACTTGTCCACACGTCAACCATTCAATTTAGCCTACTACATAGCTAGGAGAATGATTGATATTCCAACTCAAGGATCGGTTGCTCTTCCATACGGGATGCTTCTCACCCGTCTCTATAGAAACTTCACACCAATTCCACCAACCCCAAGAGGGATGCACCTTCACTATGAGCTCATCCCTCACATCTTTGTACCTTTGAGTGATGCACGAGTTGCTAAGACAAAGGCAAGAGAGCAAAACCTCCAACTCCATCATCATCATCATCAAATAGCTCCGAGGATGGTCTTCCAAGATCTCGTCTTCCGCCTCATGAGTACTATGCGTCTCTTCCCGAAATAGAGAATGAATCAGCGGAGTTCAAGCAAACTAAGGGAATGTTCAAGTGCCTTGGTAGGATGATGAACAAGATTTACAAGAAGTTGGACAAATAAGGGTAATTTTAAGGAGTGTTTGGAACAATGCATTATCGTTAATGTTTGATACAATTTTGTTGTTTTTATTATGTAGGATGATAATATAACTGAAACAATGGTGAATGCTAACAATTTCATGCAGGGGGATAGAGCAAGTATGCTATCAAATTTTACCCATTTTCACTATAATGTGAAAATCAAAAAGCCTTGCTCAAAATACATGCTCCACTATGTTTATATATATGTTATTTGCTTTTCCTAACTAGAAATGTTTAGTATAACATGTTTTGAGAAGAATTTCAGGTTTCGGAAAAGTCCCGACACCTAAAAACGAACTCTGTCCATTTTTCTGCACTTCACCGGATCGACGGCACCATAAATTTGGTACCGTCCGTTATGTAAATTGGTACCCGTGCATGCACAGGCGGACGAGACGGCACCCTTTTAGGGTTCCGTGTATTTTGGTGCCGTGGATCCTTCGGTAACTTTCAATTTCGACTATTTCGTGATTCCAAACTACCATCCAATGCTTATAAATCAATCCTAAATTGCTTATACTCTTATTAGAACTAGTATAATTCACTTAGGTATATAAGAAATCCATTTCCCACCAAAATTCAAAAATTTGAAAAATCCACCCAAGGAGCCCTTTTGCATAAAGGAAGGAACCAAATTTTTGGTACCTTCAAATCCGTGGGTGATCTGAATATTAGGAAATTCCACTCACTAGAACACATTTATTGCAAATCTTTTCTTCTTCACTCCATCTCTCTTGAATGGCTTGACTTGGGTGATATGACTAGCATTCAACCCACTTCCAAATCATTAGGAACCTCATCTCTTCAATGGCTTAACATCAAATCAAACACATTTCTCCATGATTTTTCACTTCTATAAATTGAGAGGTTTTACCATGATCATCCTCACACCTTCTTCATTCTTACTATCATCTAGCAAAGAAAAACCAAAGTCAAAATGACAAAATCATCTCCAAAACCTTGCAAGAAGACCGCTAGAATTAGTGTGAGGCCTTGTTGCTTCGTTAACCTTAGCTCCTCATCCGAGTCTTCTCCACTCACAATCTCATCTCCCATCCGAGATGATACAAACCTTACCTTAGCCACACCTACTCAATCACACATTGTGATCACCACTCCACCACCAACAAAAACACCAACTTCACCTCCACCGGCACCCATCCAAACATCCAAAACACCCTCACCACCTTCACCAAGGTCTCCAACTCTCATTCCTATGGAGTTATTTTCCACTCCACCAACTTCACCAAATCCTTTCTTGGAGGACTTGGATGACTTGCCTCCTAGGCCAAATCATCCACCACCATTGCCATCATTTGGCTCAATTGAGCGGATGGCTCATGAGTCACCTCGGTCATCTCTTGACCCAAACGCCCCATTAGGGCCTAAACCCCTTCTCTTCCACCCCATTCACAAAGACATTCATGGTCCTTTGTATGGGGATCATTCACTTCCCACATCAATGTCCCCTCATCTTGAGGACATTGAGGAGTGTATGTGGGATGCCAATCCCACTAGAGAGGAGATTCTAACGGAACTCCACAACCTCCACCAATTCAAAGGCATGGTGGACTCTCACTTGAGTGAGACAATGCAAATGCAAAGTGCTTTGCTTGCTTCCATCATGACCACCCCAAACATTTCCACCAACACCAACACATCTACCATTCCACCACCACAACCTCCCCAAACATACTACCCCCTAGGCATGGTTGCTCAACTTGTGAGCAAACGGCCCAAAACGTTGATAGGACCCGGGTTATGGTCCATGACTTTCAAGAAGAAATGAGGTTCATCCTCAATCATATCCTTGAGCACCTCAACGCTCTTTCTCATCCACCATCAAATTAGGATGGTCATAGTTTAGCATTTCTAGTTTTCTCTTCTTAGGATTATTTTCTTTTCTTTTCTTCTTGTATTAAAACACATCATTGTGTTCCTATTTCATGATCTTTATTCATGAAAATTTTAACTAATGAATGGTGTTTTTATTATAGTGTTGGTGCTTTTACATAGTGTTTGGAAATGCTTGTGAATGATCATTATTACTGACATTTTTTTGTAGCTTTTATTTTCACAATCCATGTATCTTCCCATTAAGCACCCAATTTAGGGGAGCTTTGATCAAGGGGGAGATAATGGCTCGGGCTCATTACATTCCGCATCGCCTCTTATTTTTGTTGAGACAAAAAGGGGGAGAAAATATAGAACTTGATTACATTTTGACTTTTCTTAAAAGTCAACTGCATACTTTGACTTTCTGAAAAAAGTCAACATCATACATCAACTAGTGAACACTTTGACTTTCATAAATAGTCAAACATCATACACTTGCATTATCTTTCTCTTTTCAAGTTCTAAAACTAATATTTTTATAACTCTTGTACAAACTTTGTATCTTTTATAAAAATAAAATTTATATTTTGTCCTCAACAAAAGGGGGAGATTGTTAATACAAATATCGTCATTAAACGTTATTTATATTTTTGATCTTTACCTAAGTTTTGTTAACGACAAAAGTAAATTTAATTTGTATAAAAGCTTAAAGCTTGTCAAGTTTAATAGATATTAAAACAAGCTTTTTCAAACAATATATTCATCATTCAAGCATTTACATTTATGATTAGTAACATCTTGATATGACTCTAATCATTATGTATGATAGTAGTTTTAGAATGTGTTAGGTTCTTAAAACCAAACACTACTTAAGTACTTGCATATTTCTAAAAATAGAAATACAACATATGACATCATGTGATGCATCATGGAAATCATTGGAAGATTTCATTAGATATTTTGTGTGGATTTGTACTCTTCATATCTTGCACAATCTCACTTAGATAGAGTTGACTTTAGCAAAGATTTGATATCTTGACTGTCAGGCCGGCGGTACCAAATTGGTACCGCGGTGGAACCCTTTTAAGGGTTCCGCGGTCCGTCGACATCCTGTCCATTTTGGCTATAAATAGCAATGCCAAGCCAAGTAGTTTTCATCCCTTTCTAACATACTCTCATACATATCTTCTCTCTAACCTTTCTAACTCAGTTTCATATCATATTAGTGATCTCTTTTGTAGCAAAGAAGATCAAGTCACATTCAAGCTTCAAACGAGAAGTTGGAAGTCTTGTTTGTTTAGTGTTGTATGATCTTGTGTTGATTCATACTTCATTGTTGTATTAAACCATCATAATCTTGTGAGTGTGAGTGGTTAGTATTTTAGTCCTCAAAATACGTTGTGTGTGGGAGTGGTTGTACCCTTGGAAAGAACTCGACATCTAGCTTAGTGTCGGAAATAGTGTAAGCGAAGTGTAAAGGTTTTCTCCCCCGGTGAAAGGAGCTTGTTGACTAGTGAAGTTAAACTCTCGAGTGTGAGACTCGAGGAGTGTAGTAGGGCAAGGAAAAAGAGTCCTTGTAGACCGAACCACTATAAACAACTTGTTGTGGTTTGATCATTTCTTTCCTTATTTACTCCTTACATATTGCTTGCATATTTCATTAACACATCTAAGATCAATATTAATTGATTTTTACAATAAGTTTCAAAACAAAGTTTTTAATTGGTAAACTATTCAACCCCCCTTCTAGTTTTCTACAGAGACATCTTTCACTAATGTCTTCAACACTACACTTCTTTGAATAAAGAAAGGAATCATCAAAAAGAAGACTTCAGTGGCCTTGATGATGAGGAAGCATGGCAACTCACGGACTTGAGCTTGCTCGACTTCAAAGGTGGTGATCTTGCCTTTAAGAGGAACCTAAAAGATCACACAAAAACAAAACTACAAACATAGATCTCTTGGATCTAAGGTTAGTGAGATTTAACTTAGGGGGGAAAGTGTGTTAGAAAAGGGATTGAAAAAGGGTTAGAAATAATGAAGAAATGGCTCACTATTTATAGAGGAAAAATCCTACTGTTCCCCGGATCCCACGGATCCTTACCATAAGGGATCCGGCTAGCACAAAGCTAGGGATCCGTGGTGTTAGCCCTCTTTGCCCATGGGTATTTTAGTTATGGGTCATGGGTCATGGGTTATGGGTTGATCCATGGTTTTCTTTCTAGATACAATGTATCTTAAGGATACAATGAACTTGGTTAAGTGGTATAAATAAAACCATGGGTTATGGGTCAAAACCATTAGCTAGTTTTTACCTATTTAGTATATACTTGTTTTTACCTATTTTTGTATATACTTGTTTTTACCCATTTTAGTGTATACTTAGTTAAGTATATGTTATCTCAATATGTAAACACTAGTTGTTGTACATATGTATATCTAAAGCATTAAATCACTTGTACTGGTTTTAGTGTTTATGTGAAAAGGTAAGTGTGTTAGAGAACTATTAGTTCAAACCATTTACGAATTTTATTTGTTTCTTTAAAATGATTTTACTTTTGTTATCGACAAAACAATAGAAGATCGTAAAATATAAATAAACGTTTTTACGGCTTATTTGTATTAACAATCTCCCCCTTTTTGTTGATGACAAAACATAAAATTATTTTAAGGAAAATTTAAAATTCGTAAAAGTTTAAATTTGTAGTTTTTACTTTCTTCTCCCCCTTTTAGTCGAAACAAAAAGTGTTTGAAGGAAGGCAACACATTGTTTTTAAGAAAAACATGTGAAAGAATTAAAAGTAAAAAGAGATAGAGAGCAAATAACGGGAAAGGATCTCGTCTTTACTCCCCTTGACGAGTCCATCCCTAAGTAAGGGCGTCAAGAAAGTAATACTAATCTAGTTTGTTTGCAAATAATTTTGCAAAAGATATCAGATCTGACGAGACGAATGTGCCCCTTGATGATTGCAATTTTTGCAAAGGGATGTCACGAAATGTAAACCTAGTATTGCAAGTAATTTGCAATGTATTTCTTTGACATAAAGCTCCCCTAGCTTTAGGGTGTCAAAGTCTTCATATGTAAATTGAATAACTACAAAACAAAGGTTAAAAATCAAGTATAATTCACAATTTCCTGCAAATGTGATTCAAGTTAGTAGAAAGAAAGAGCTTTCTGTTCACGGATCCCGGTTCCCTCCTAGTAGGGATCCGTCTAGGCAATTCTGAGGGATCCGTTTTAGTTGTTAAATTTCAGCAAAGGTGATATAACAAGTAATGTTATCACAAAAATGAGATATGAATACAAGGTAATCATATTCTCAGAAAAATAACAAGTAGCATGTAATTTCCATTTAATAAAACTAGATTTATGATATACATGACTTAAAACTTAAGAAAATAAGAAAATACATTACTAGAAATTTCTAAACCAACTATCGCTTGATGCTAGGACACCACTAAAATCTTCTAGCTCAATTTTTGTTTAGGTTTGATCTCGTCGAAACGTTCGAGGAGATGATAGAACATGAAACGTTGGTCTTCTCGTACTTCATGTATCAAACTTTCAACATGTTGACAATGATGGCAATCTTTGTTGGATCGATGTACTCTAACCAAACTAACTTAAATAGCTTGTTAAGGTTTAATAACCTCGGATAAATCCTAAGTTATTAACAAAAAAACACTGAGCAAACTCTATTAAGTATGCGGAATTTACTTAACAAAGCTAAGAAGAATAACTTTAACTTTGAACGCTTTTATTAATAACTCTAACTCTGCTTATTATGCAGATTCTTTAACAACTCTAATAATATCGAACTTCTCTCTAAAAGTCTAATAATGTCACGTATATTCTAAACTTGTGAACTCGTACCTCTAATGCCAATCTAGGGGTCCTTTTATAGGCTCAAGGATATCCCTAGTCGGTTTACAATTTGTATCCTTGTACGACAAGTAATCTAATAAAGAATATTCTAGAATTACAAGACTTTCTATAAACGAATAAAACAGTTCTTTGTTCTTGCAGTACTTTGACTTTATCTTTAGCAGTACTTTGACTCTTTGACTTTTTCCAGTACTTAGTAGTTTACAGTACTTTATCTTTCTGCAGTACTTTGTCAATCTTCAGCACTTTCATATCCCAACAATCCTCCCCTAACTTGAATTCTACTTGCTTGACTTCAAGTTCCTTTGTGAATTTATCTTTAACAGCTCCATCTTTAAGGAAAGATTATGTCTTAGTCTTTGGATTGTATCTTTGTAGTTTCTGTGCTTGTATCAGTATTATCAAAGTATCTTTAGAATTATTCTTTTTACAGCATCATCCAGCAAGCTCCATCTTTTCAGCAACACAGCAACATATGACAATTTGTACATTAATTCAGTTTAAGTTGCAATCTATTCTCATCACTTCCAGGTGTGTTAACTCCTGTGAGAGGTGAATCATTGAAAATTTAATGGATTTAAGTTCTCTTTACCAAAGCCATTAACTCTGGAGTAGCCAAATGTTTTGGTGTGTAAGACCATGGTACATTGATAACCATATGATTTTTAGCAAATCATCAGCTATCAACAGATTTGATTTGTCTTTACCAAAAGTTGTACCCTTATGGACTAGTTAGTTCTTTCATCATGGTGAACTAATTACCATATAATGGTTTTTCCACAGCCTTTACCACAAGCCATTTTCTTGTGGGCTAGCCAACTCTTCACATTAACTGATATGGTGAGTTGATTACCATACAACTTATTAGCAAGTTGTCAACTAAAACGGATTTGAGATATCTTTACCAGAGCCGTTTGCTCATGGATTAGCTAATCCTTTTGTAACCATGGTGGATTGATAACCTATTGATGTTACCATCTCAAAAACCATTTATTTTATTCAAACTTTGTCTCAAAATATTTGTTACTTAACAAAAGATTTCTTTCAAAAATCACTTAACTGGATAAAAGCTGCAAGCAGTACTTTGAATAAGGTATCTGTTTGATCAGCATACTTTGAATAAAGTACTGATTTTTCAAAAAAATTTATTCAATTAAGATTCATACCAGTTATTCATCATCATCAGCAATTGTAGTCCAGGTTGATAAACAAATTGATGACCATACAAGCAATTTCATTGTCTTCTTCAACTTTCATTCCATGCTCTAGCATCCTCCTCATAAGATCTACTGTAAGAGGATATCTTCTATCTGCGAACATGTGAATCATTGTACCATTTTCCAGCTCAAGAACATGAACTCCAGATTCTTCAAAGAATCTCCAGCAAACAATTTCCCAATTTTCTTGTTTCTTCCAAATGTCATCAGTGCTTTGCTCTTCAGTTTCCCATACAGTTGTGAGATCTCCAAGTAGAACTAAACCAATTCCTTCTAATGGATTTTGTTCAAAGTAATTTCGCACCACATGATATAAATAGAATAAATCTACTCTATCTATGATGTGCAATAAATCCCATAGCCTGTTGAACACTCTGAAGATTTCATCTTCTCTATGAACATAGAAACTTCCATCTTTGGATTCCACAACTTCAAAAGCAATAATTTAAGATTTGTTCATCTTCATGTCAGCATCTTCCTTAGAATACTCAAAATCCACTATCCTTAGATAATTTCTTAGTTCATCCCTAGTCTCAGATCTTAGCTCAACTTTTTCTTTCTTTGAGAATTGTACATCTTTAACTTCAGTTTTTCTTTTTCTTTTTAAACTTTTCTTTCTCTCTTCTTCTTTCCATGTAGCTTCATCTCTAAAATCTTTGATGCTTTCAACACTTTTCTTATAAGCTTCTCTAGCATCATCATACAATCGTTTCATTTCAACATAATTCAACCTCTGCAATCCTTTATACCCTTGACTTTTTAGATAAGCCATCATTGCATTTCCGTCTTTAGCTCGATTAGGTCTTCTTGGTAGAAATCTAACATGAATAGGTGACTCTAATGGTCATACTCTTTCACATTCAATCCTCTTGCAACTTCTTAGCTGCTTCTCTATTCTAAGCTTCTTTAGCTTCCTTAACTTCTCTATCTTTAGCATTTAATTCCTCTTGAAGCTTCTAGCTGCTTGTTCATTCAAAGCATCTTGAGCAGCTCTTATCTGTGCTAAAGTTGTTTTCTTTTTTCTTTACTTCTACCAATATACCTTTTCCTTTATCCTTAGGATCAATAACAGGTTGAGAAGCTCTTGGTTGTTCCTCTTCTTGCACTCCTGGAATATTAACACCCATTGGCTGTGATAAACCTTGCAAAATTACAGCAATGGTTTCATCATCACTTGTAGTATGAATAGGTTTGGGTGTAGCTTCTTCTTTTTGTAACAGTTGAAGGACCAACAGCTTCTTCATGTACAGTTGTTGAAGGACCAGCTTCCTCTTCAAAGTCTAACAACCTTGGATTAATCAATTCTTGCTTGTAGGATCCTTGTTGTTGAAAAGTAGTACTTTGATCTTCAGTACCTTGATCATCAGTACTTTGAACTTGAACATCAATAACTTGCTCCTCAGTTTCTTGAATGACATGTTCTTCAGTCTTTTCATGTTCTTCAGTACCTTCAGGTTCATTTTCCTTAACAATATCTTCTTTCAAATTCCTTTCTTCAAAATTCCTCTCCAATTGGACAGAAGATTGTTTGGGAACCTTTTGGCGTTTGGTTTTCCTAGATTGCCTTTGCTCCTTCTTTTTAGATTTGACCCATATACGATGATGTTGAACCAAGGGCCAGACAAATTCTTGAGCCTTCTAAACTTGAGCTTATTTCTTTCTGTTTAGCTTGAGCCTCAGTAGTCTTCTTCAACTTGACTAACTCCCTTTTCAAAACATAATTATCCAATGTTAAACCTTCAGGGGATATAATATGTGAATCATCTCCTTGAATTGGTGAATGTTCCTCTGGTTGAGAATCAGGAACAGATCTTTGTGGAGATGGAGAAGGTGAAATTGCAACATCTTCTTGAACTTCAGTACTTGGGGAAGCAGTACCTTGGGATGCAGTACCTTCATGAGATGCAGCACTTTGAGAAGCAGTACTTGCAGATGCAGTACTTGCAGGTGTAGTACCTTCACTATCTTCATCTTCTGCATCATCAGCTCTGACAGCTTGAACGACTTCCATCATAGAAGTAGTTAAGGGAGTGTCCCTTCCAGTGAATAAATCACTCTTCCTAGCCATAAAGGTGAAAATTTTGGCTTGTTGAACCACAACAGGTAAAAGATTTGTTGGCTTAGGAACATCTGAAAGTTGTTTATTGAGGAATACTTGAACAAACCTTGGATACATCAGCCATTTTGAACCATGAGTAATGTGGGAAAGCATTCCATCTAGAATTAGCCTTGAAAAATTAAAAACACGATCTGTAGCCAAGCCCACAATAGCAGATGCTATGTTAGATCCAAATTGCTCCCATGCGTAATTTAGCACTAATACAATGAAGCAACACATGCACTAAAAACTTCCATTGAGGACAAAATAGTTGTTTCCTGAATGTTTGTTCAGTTAAAGACCCTTCATAACCAATGTGCCCAAAAGTATCCCAAATTAGTTGCTTATCAAAACGAACAGCCCCATCTTCATCATTAAACAATAAATCTTCTCGAATAGAGGCTTCGGTAACCTTGATATTTTTTCCAGCAACCCTAGCATGAATATATTCTTCATCATTCTCCATATGAACCCTAGCTGTTTCCCAAAATTGTTGAATCCATGGTTCTATAACATCTGGTTCTACTAATAACGCATAACTAATGGGCGATCTAGTAAGAAAATCAATAATGTGATGAAAGATTGCATTCGCTTCAGTCTTGTCTAAATTAGCCACCATATTGTGCTTTGAAACTGTATTACGATTCGCCATTGATGATTATGTTATCACAGTAAGAGATATGACGAATAATATAGGTGAAAGTGAGAGAAATATGGAAAAGATTCTAAAGTATCAATATGAGAGGGAAAATCGGAGAGTAGTTATTTATAGGTGAGATTTAAAAAATCACAGCCGTTAATAACAAAGTTACCGTTAGTAATAATTACACCTCAATATTACCGTTGGAACAGTACTTTCAATAAGACAAACAGTACTTCCACATATGCAGTACTTTCCCAAGCAGTACTTTTCAAGCAGTACTTTCATAAAAAACAGTATTTTTCCAAATTCCTCTGTATAACATAAATATCCTCCCCTCAAGCAATGCATAGGACTATACTAACACTAAATATTCCTCCCCTTAAATGTAGCTCAGTAATTAATCATGCCAATACTTACCACCAGGTAAGTAAATCGTGAAACATCAAATCCTTTGGTGAGTAAATCAGCTACATTATCATATGTATGCACCTTGACAACAAATCCATGTGTAACAACTCCAAAGGTTCAAAGGTTCTCTAATAGTCCCCTTAAACAAATCCATGTGTAACAGCTCCAAAGGTTCTCTAATATTCCTCTCCTCAAGCTTCTTGCATGAAGCTTTGTGTTGTTTACCCTTCTTGCACGCCAAACAGGAGTGATCATTGTTGTAAGTCTTTGAAGATAAACCTCTAACTAAATTCCTTTTGACCAGTTTGTTGATATTCTTGAAATTTAAATGGCCCAATCTCCTATTCCACTGATGTGCTTCTTCAGATGTTGCTTTTGCCACCAAACATGTGGCTCTTCCATAGGAAAGTAGACTCTTCATGTCAAACTATACATCATTAGTTCTTGGTACTCTAAGAATTACCAAGTGGTCATCAACAGGCTTGAATTCAGGAGAGAGGATGAGACATTTTGTGTCAGTGAATAACACAGGATGCTGTTGACTGACAATAAGTTGAACTTAAGCTCCTTCACATATCTAACATTCTCAAAATCTATACGCCCTGCTTTGATAGTTCCTTTTCCAGTAATCCTTCCTCCATTGGGATCATTCCCAAATGCAACTCTTCCTCCACTAATCTTTCTAAAATCAGACAGGGATCTTTGTCTCTGTCATACTTCTAGAGCAACCACTATCCACAATCAGATGATCTTTAAGCTCCTCTTCTGGGTTGCCCTGCACAAAGATTAAAGAGTTAGTGATTTTTAGGAACCCAAGCCATTACTGACTTGTGTTCCCCTTGTGGAGTTACAAACTCAAATTACTTGAGTATGTAATTTCCACATTTTTCAAAACATGATCGAAATTATCTTTTGATTTTTAGCATGTGGATTTTCAAAACTTTCTGGATTTTCAACACAATTCTCTTTTATAAGTTCATTCTCTTTTTCTTGTATCACAAAACATCGATTCACTTTTTGTTGAAAGTCTTGTGTGTCCCTCAGTACTTTCTCTCTTACTTCCATGTTTTAACACTTGGTTCCTTGATCTAGATCCCTATGTGAATTATAATACCTTCTAGGTTGATAGTAATGAGATCTCCTAGGATACATGTTCCAAGAAGTGTGAGTAGTACCTTGTTTTGAGGGAGGTACTTTTAAATACTTGTTGTGAAAATACTGGTGATTTAGAAAAAAGGTCTTCTCGGTGGGGTACCTATGATCGGTGAGAAATTGTTGTGATTGACCCTTTTTGAATTATTCCAGACTGGTTTGGTCTCTCTAGGTTTGTGGTTGGCAGACCTGTTCTTTGGGAATTTCTAAGGTATTCGAGTGATGTTCACAATCCTTGATTAAATGGTAGGACTAAAACACACAAAAACAGTTTTTGACCCATACTCCCAAAGTGACTTCTTCGTGTCTATGACCAAATATTTTGCCTTCTAGGTGAATGATTAAACTTGTTTTGACCAAAGTTATCCCCAAAAGGTTTAGCATCTGTTTTGAAAAGATTTTCGAAGATGCTGCTTGTGGAGATACTTTGAGTTGAAGGTACTGCTTGACTTTGAACATTGTTTTCAACAGTTTCTTTGGGGGTTTTGGACCTAGACTGACCTAGCTTTTCCTAAATTCTAGACTGTCTACTCAAAACGAGAAACAACAGGCCTAGGGGTTGATGACTTCCAGTGGGATGGGGAACTGCATGATAACCATTGTCTTTCTTATACTCAGGAGGTAGTTCACTAATTGAATCCTCATTACTAGATGTGTCTATATAATTAATGAGTTCATCATCACTAGTGGTTATATCCTCTAGGTCATCATCAAATTGATTCTCTTCTATGTTATCAAAGTCCATACCAAAACCTAAGCCAGTTTTAATATAAGCTCTTCTCTGTTTTTGAACATAAGTAACATGTGAAAGTCAGATTCACCCCAGCACAAACTTAGCTAACAAATCATCTCTTTCCTTAGTCAGTTTCTCTATTTCAGAAATTTTACAGTTTAATTTCCATTCACTTAGTTTTAACTGATAGTCCTGTTGTGCATACTTTTCAGCCCAAGCTACTTCATTATTTTCATGTGTTAAGATTTTGGCTTCCATATATTCTAAGGTTATTTGATAACCAGCTACCTCAGACCTAGCCCTAACACAATTACCTCTTTCAATCACATAACTGCCAAGTAATTTTTGATAAAAATCATCACAATTTGAGCATACCTCAGAGATAGGAGGTGAACTTGGTGAAGTAGCCACCATTTCAAGTAGAACAGGATCATCTTCACTCTCCATGCTCCAATCAAATCCTCCAAAATCATCTCCAGATTCCAAAGCAGCATGTTCAGGTTCCTCATCAAAAGCAGTGCTCCAGTCCAATTCTACCACTGAATCTTCAGCTGCTTCTTCCTTTGCTACCATACTGTAAGTCGGTTCATCATCAAACTCTTCACTCCAGTCAACTCGATAACTTCTCTTGAGCAACAAAGCCTTTGTTTGTAATTGGAATTTCTTTGAGCTCTAGCTTTGGTTTTAGACAACTTGTTTGCTTGATACTTAGCAAACTGCACTCCTAGCAAAGTGTCAGTTTTTGACAATTGAAGCATTCATCTTGGATTTGTCAAAAGTGATACCTATTTTTGGTTTGAAGTCAATGCCTTTTCCTGTTTTCTTCATGTACTTCTTGATCCTTGCAGTGATCATTGCAACTTGCCAACTGATATCAATTTCTTCTAAAGCATCCTCTTCAATCTGTGAGAGATCTTCTTCATAGGTTATAGGTAAAGAAGCTTGCTGTGCAAAGAAAGAGCATACAACTTCATCTGAGTGCATGGTAGTAGTTTGTGGGACTTGTTGAGGAGGTGTGTAACAGCAGTACTTTGAGCAATAGTACTTTGAGGAGAAATAGTACTTTTGGTGGAAGTACTGCCCTTCTTCAGATAATGACGATACTATGTGATTTGGAACTGTTTGGCCATTCATCTCATGCTCATACACCTTGGATGATTGTAGAGATCATCAAAGTCCATGACATCAAACACTGGTTGTCCTCTTATCATAGTAGCAATCACATGCCATGTGGATGGCAAACTCCTTAAGAACTTCAAATTAGCATCTTCAACAGATACTTCTGCCTTGTATAACTCCAACATGTTGAGGAGATTTTGAAATCTATCATATGCAGCATCAAGACTCTTTCTTTCACCAACAGTGAAAGTTTCAAGCTGTTGCCTCAGTGATTTACGTACATCTTCTTAGAAGCTTCATTCCTCCAAATCTGGTCTTGAGAGCATCGGGCTTAGCATCTTTAGCATCATGAAACTTCAAGAGATGTCCATCCAATTAGGGGAAGAGTTTGGGACAGGGTTGAAAGTCAGGAACATCAATAGTTTGGAACTACCATTACCATTGACAATTACATTCCATAGTGCATGGTTTGTAATGGCAATGTACTGCCTCATCTTCATGCACCATAGGTCATATTCTCCCTTCGATGATTGGAATTAGGTGAGGTGATTGATGGTGGTGGAACAGCTTCAGTCGACATCTTTAGGATTTGTTGTAGTAGGGTTTCTTCCTAGTCCGAGTTTCCACACAAGCTCTGATACCACTTGTTGGATCGATGTACTCTAACCAAACTAACTTGAATAGCTTGTTAAGGGTTTAATAACCTCGGATAAATCCTAAGTTATTAACAGAGCAAACTCTATTAAGTATGCGGAATTTACTTAATAAAGCTAAGAAGAATTATAACTTTAACTTTGGTTTTACTACTACTTTGCTTATTGCAGACTTTTAATAATAATGTCTCGAATTCTAAACTTGTGAACTTCACCTCTAATGCCAATCTAGGGGTCCTTTTATAGGCTCAAGGATATCCCTAGTCGGTTTACAATTTGTATCCTTGTGCGACAAGTAATCTAATAAAGAATATTCTAGAATTACAAGACTTTCTATATAAGCGAATCAGTTCTTTGTTCTTGCGGACTTTATCTTTAGCAGTACTTTGACTCTTTGACTTTTTCGATGCTTAGTAGTTTTACAGTACTTTATCTTTCTGCAGTACTTTGTCAATCTTCAGCACTTTATCAACAATCTTTGTCATGGCTAGGTAGTGGTGGTGGAAGAAATGAGATGGCTTGATGCGAAGGATCAAGTGAAGCGGCTTGCGGAGCTTCAAATGATGGAGGAATTGGTGGAGGTGCATTTGAGAATGACTCAACCAAGAATGATGGTGGTGGTAGAAAGTGTCACATCCATATGGTCGGTTGGTTGACTTTGATGATTTCTCATAATCCAAATAGGATTATATGATGGAAGCTTGGTGAAAAGGAAGGATCAAGTGTTGACTCAACACCTTGATTTTGTACCATTATTCCTCCTAATGATGAGAATGTTGTCGGTGAGCGGATGAGGACGTCCTAGGAGGTAAGTCCTCTAAATTGTAGAGGTGTGGTGATGATAGTGGGGATGTAAATGAAATAGCTCTAGGAACCAATGGTGATGGTTTGGTGGAGATGATATTATTTGGCCTAGGAGGTATGGTGGTGTTTGGCATAGGTAGTTTTGTGAGTACTATCCTTTTAGGAATTGGTTTGATTGGATGATGAAGGATTCTATCATTTGTTGGCTTGCCAGTAGATGATTGGTTGAAGAGATTTCGTGTATAACACGAGCCTTTTCATGGGTGGTTCTTTGGTGGATAGGTTACTACTTGGGGTTTTTCTCATGATGAGATGATTTCAAGAGGTTGCAAGAGCTGAAAGTTATGATGAGAGTGATGACTATGGAGGTCCTAACATAGTGTTTTATAAACTAAGAGATTTGGCAAGTGCATTTAAGCCTTAAGCCACTAGAATTCATTGGAATGTGATGATTGACATGCACAAGAGTCAACTTCAGAGGTTGCTCTGATCTAGGAACTCATTTAAGATGAGATGGAGTGTTTAAGTTAGGAAGATGAGTTGAAATGATTGTTTTAGCAAGATTTGACCTATACTGTCATCCGGATCCCGGTTCCTTCCTCGAGGGATCCGTCAGGCTAATCCTAGGGATCCGGCTTTTCGTGATTATGAAAAGTGGAAATGATGTTTCTAAGATCTAATACCTATATCATCTTGAGTGTTTCAGTCCTCCTAAGTGTTTTAAATGAAGGGGTGTTTGAGTACTTGAAGGTAATGAATGACGTAGCTAATGATTGTTATTTATGGAAGGATTTGGAACTTTCAAGAGTACCAATGGATGAGCAAGGATGACACTAAAGAAGAGTTTCAATTTAAGCTAAATGATCCTAGAGATCAGGTTGTGACTTAGAATTGTGTTTTGAAAAATATCCCAAGGGCTTTGAGATGGAAAAAGACTAGGATTTGATCAACTTTGATCAATTTTGAGGTGAGGATGATTTATGATCAATTTAGCCCTAATCGGAAGATTTCTAAGACTAGATGTGAGGGATTAAGTGGAAAATGAAGTGTGAGTTTAAGAGCATTTATGATCAATTTAGCCCTAATGGATTAAAACGAAACGGTAGATCTACAAGCATTTTTTAGAGTGTGACCTAGGTGAGTTATGTATGAATAGAAAAGATTAACCTATCTTGATAAGGACTTAATTTGCCTTAAGACACTATGTTTAGCTTAGTGTGAGGTATTCTAAGAATGTGTTTGAAATATAATGCTTGTAATTGCATTTTCTGTTCGTCGGATCCCACGGTTCCCTAAGAGTAGGGATCCGTCTAGTATAATCTTTGGGATCCGCCCATCGCTTTCAGCAGGACCTTTACTAAAGGTATTGATGATCTTGACAATGCATTATATCTCAAGGATAGTCTAAAAAGAGTTTTAATACTAAGATATCAAATGTAAGATGTTTTATTTCATGAGAGAAGTTGGATTACATGGATAAAGCACGAGTACAAGAGATTTGATCCTATTTTGGAATACTACTAGTTTCCTTGAGTGTTTACGCTAGGAGGATCATTATGTGATTGATGAGTGTTGGTGGAATCAAGAAAAAAGAAAGTCTTCATGAGGATATGTTTTAGCGGTTCCATCATCTTGTTACAGAATACGTACAACGGACTTTGAAATTGAGGATGGAAGTATAACTAATATGATAGAAGCGTGTCAAGAACATTCCATAAGGGATGAGTTTATTCTTGGAGCCTTGAAGATTTGGCATTATTGCGAAGAAGTAGAGATTATATGGTTGTTGTGTTAGCAAGCAGTACAACATGTGAACACAACAGCGGGAAGGATTTCTCGATTTCCCCTAAGACTCCAAACATTTTCACGTAGGATGAGTGCAAGAGACTTGTACTCTTCTCGGATATCCCTTGTAAAGATAATGTTTGGATCGGAGTAATATGGTCGAGGTTTGCATATTATGCGATTTAAATCTTTTGGAGAAGGTATGTGTGAACAATATGGACTGTTTTCTTCACAAAAGTTGAAGAGAGAATCAAGAGACCAATCTTTGGTGAAGGCACATTGTCCATGACTGGGAATCCGGAGGATGTGAGCAAAATGCCCAAGGGTTAGAGTGAACTTTTGGTTTTTGATATAAAACCAAAGAGATAGAGAGTGATCCTCGTTACGAACGAGTTCGACTTGACGGAAGAATTCCATTATGAACCTTGGACATATCTTCTCGTTGATTTCAAGAAGACATTCTAGTCCTATGGCTCGGAAGGAGGTATTGATACCTTCTTCGAATTGTAGAGAGGTGTCTACAATACGTCCTTCATGGAAGTGACAATTTTCGAGATTATTGAACCCACGGACATGATTGCCAGGTGTGTTGGGTTCGAGAGAGATGTTCGGAGTGTAGACGCTAGTGAGTGAAAAATCAAACTCATATTCATGCGTCATAGTTGAACCTATAGGAATGACAAGTTAATAAAAGGAGATGTTTGTGGTCAACTTATGATAATCTAATGTTTTTACTAGATTTTTATTAACAATGGTTTTTAACAACAATGACACTTAACTCAAGGTTTTGACTTTCTAGTGGATTATTATTTTTAGGAAGATAATGGTTTTTAATCTTGCATGAAAACTTGTTTTCCGATATACGGATCCCACGGTTCCTTTAGAAAAGGGATCCGGCTAGTATATCCTTCGGGATCCGTGGATCTGTAGTAACAGAAACAGTTTTGATAAAGAAATAGGTTTTACAATTTTATACCACGAAATATGTTTTATCCTACATTTTCTTTTAGCATGCACACATGACTTCTAATGTATCACGAAAGAAAATAAAACATATAAATCAAAAGAAATGACAAACACATTATGATAATAATAACCTAGATAAACTAGATCATTAGTAATATTGCATTTCAATACTAAGGATGATACAAAGGATTGGGTATATGATCCCAATGTAGATTAACAACACAAAGTAAATGTCTCCATATGTGAACTTCATCATAGGGAACACAAGTGCGATGAGTGTTAGGGCGATGAGCGCGAGTGCGATTTAAAGCATGTTGATGACAGATCTTCTTGGTTTCGGTTGAGATGAAATGAGGATTTGAAAAAGTGAGGGTTTGGTAGAGTGGTCGACGGTGGGGTTTTATAGGGAAGGAGGAATTTTTGAAATTCGTGTTTTATTATTGGATTTAAAAGAAACACAAAAAAGTTTTATATACCACGACTTTAGACGAGAGATAAAAGCACGTATGTGAGAAAAAGACTTCCTAGTGAGGCTTTATGTAAAACACGTATAAGCACAAAAGATAATCATATAAATACCTAAATAGGCATACTTAATTATCAAGCAAAATAAAAAAGAAAATCATACCTCTAGCGCACTTAGGAATGTCTTTACAAATGACACAACAAATGCACAAAGGTTTGAACTTCGGGACAACATACTATATCGACGCTCTTTCTTGCAACCATGGCTCCGCTGTGTTGGTCCCGTACAAGCAAACTATGTACTGGGAGAAATCCACGAAGGTTCATGCAGCATGCATTCAGGACCACAGTCCGTGGTGGCGCGCGCTTTACGGTCAGGATATTATTGGCCCACCATGCACCGCGATGCGTGGGACTTAATAAGAAAGTGCAGCGACTACCAAGTTCACAGACTCGTTCCCCGCCAACCACAACAGGAGCTAACACCAATTACGGCACCATGGCCATTCTACAAGTGGGGTATTGACATCGCAGGTCCTTTTCCTGTTGCAGCAGGAGGATTAAAGTTCCTCATAGTCGCCATAGACTACTTCACCAAGTGGATCGAGGCAAAGGCAGTGGTAACAATCACTGGCAACCAGGTGAAACGCTTTGTCTGGGAAAATATTGCATGCCGCTTCGGTCTACCTGGGGAAATCATCTCGGACAACGGGAAACAATTCTGCGACAACCCTTTCAAGGACTGGTGCGAGAACTTGAAAATCACACAACACTTCACGTCAGTTAAACACCCACAAACCAACGGCTTAGAAGAACGTGCGAATCGAAGCCTGGGTGAAGGAATTAAGGCACGCCTGGACAAGCACAAAGGAAGGTGGGTGGAAGAACTATCGCATGTTCTGTGGGCGCACCGCACATCAATCAAAACCAGCACAGGGGACACCCCTTCTCTCTAGTCTATGGGAACGAAGCCGTCATACCAGCCGAAATCGGAATGCCAACTATTCGCACTGCTGAAATCAATGTGGCAACCAACGATGACGAGCGGCGTATCGACTTAGACCTGCTAGAAGAAAGGCGCGAACGCGCAGTAATACGTGAAGCAAAATCAAAGTCAAGGATGAAGGGATACTATGACGCTAAAGTGCGAAGTGTTTCATTCAGACCAGGTGACTTCGTTTACCCTACCAATGATGCGAGCCACGCAGAAGACACAGGCAAGCTTGGACCAAAGTGGTAAGGACCCTATGAGGTTACTGAAGCATTAGGAACAGGCGCGTACAAGCTACGAGGCTTGGATGGTCATGAACTGCCACGCACATGGAACATCTGCAACCTTAAGCGATGTTATCTATAGGAATGGCTACGGTCCAGCGCACGGACACTCCTGCACTTTAGTGAAGTGCCCAATAAAAATCTGTGTATTTACTTTTTGTTTTACTTAGGCATATGTCTTATTTATTTTCTTTCATACAAACTTGCAAGTATTAATAAAACGTCGCGGTTTCTAGCTAACTCCGCGACACATTTAATTTGTTATATCCATATACTTTATGTCTTAACATTTTTTTATCTCTTGCCTACATGGCGTGCATGCACTAAAATAAACCCACGATGGTAAAAGGATAAGTTAACCTACTAAACAACTTGTTGAGTAAGAGGGTTGCAAACCCATCAACATTGGATCATGTATCCTTGTTAAACACCTTGTTCTCAAGACGTTGGAATAAGTTTTGTACGCATCCCACGACGGGTGCGCAACAACGCATATGGTGCACGTTTAACAACTTAGGAACCAAGACACTTGATTCCTTGATATGATATTTACAGTACGCCGCATATCACAACATACACGACTATGATAAAAAAGTACTTAGAAATTATTTCTTAAGTATACTATGATCTTCATACATGACTATGGATTTCTTATATTATTCGCGCTTGTGTACAACTTTGACCCTTAGACAACAAACACGTCTTTTACGCAAAGACAAACAGATAAGTACGCATATTACAAGTTGCAATAATATTAACACGCACTTAACAAAAGGAGACTTTTATTAATGACTACAAGTTACTACAAAAGGATGTCTATAAACATAAGCTCCTATATACTCTTAGACCGCTCAAGTGATGAAGTTCCTATGCGGCGTGCAACATCTCCAACCTCGATAAGCCTCTTCAACAGGTCCGAGTCTTGACGAGACACGGTGGCGACACTCACTGGCACCCCGTCAGACCTGGGGAGATGAGCTGCACCAACTCCGCACAAAATCGCTTTACCTGTAATACCTTCCTTTTTCGCAAGTCTGGTAGCATGCGCTTCCAACACTTCCTTCAAAGGCATCTCTTTCTCTAAAGCAAAAGGGTTCAGCAGGTCCCTGGGGCGAGCAAAAATAGGAACTTGCAGCTGAGAGTCATCCGGTTTCAAGAAATAATCCGGCTGCGCTTCTGCATTCTCAGCACGATGGCGCGCTAGGGTCAACCCTTCCATAATAACATTTATGGGATAGTCCTGGTCGCGCTCCATTTCAGCAATCATGGGAAGCTCTAAGGCCTTCATCCTCTCCATAGCAGCAACCAGGTTGTCATAGGACTGCACATCATAACCAGGTACCTTTTCAACAGGTACCTTCAGCAAGTCAGCTTTGTGCAGCGCTTCCACAGCCTCTGACTTCCCTCTCGCCAAGGCACATTGGACTACCCCACCGAATGCGTCCACTACTTCCTTGGACTCAAGGGTGCTCAGAGCAGCAAGGCGCAGGCCATGGTTGATGAGCCACCTGCGCTCGGCAATTGCAGACATGAGATGAGGATATAATTCCTCATCATATTCCAAACTGAGCTTACGCAGCTTCATCTCTTGCGTCTTCAAATGCTCTTCAACAGTTGACCCAAGATCTCCCAACTGCTCGAGTAGCCTGTCCTTACCTTTTTCCAAGTACTTCAGCGCCCAGACCCAGACGCAAGAAGATTTATACTAAACATCTGCAGCGCGCTCCTGACTTATCTGCCCTAACAGAGCTATATTTTCCTCAGCCAGCTTCTGGGCATACACACTCAGACTCTCCGCCTCAGCTTTGGTACTAGCCAACTGCGCCTCCAGCGACGCAATTTTCTGATCCTTTTGCGCGCCTTGGCTGCCTTCACCAGAAACCTTTACCTTTAACTTCTCTACTAGGGAAGCTTGATGCGCAGCCGCTTGCCAACTCTTCGACAAGCTGCTCCATTGGCGCATCTCCAGCCACCAATGGCTCAGATCTTTGGCTATGCGGCTCAGAAAAGGCAGAGAGTACAGGACTCTCTTTGGGTGGCGACTCAACAGCGTGCTCAGACCTGCACACATACAAGTAGATTAGCAATTATTTCATAATATCAGAAGGAATACGACAAAGACTTTTGAAAATAATATTTACTGAGGAGTAATGGTATCAACGGAAGGGGGAGGTGATGCGACATCGCTTGATGACTCCACGGTAAGAACAACGAGACGTTTCTTCCTGGAAGAACTCGCGCCGTCGTCGCCGCGCGTTCTCTTACGCTATAATCTTTGGCTCACTTCCTCCTCCTCCTCTTCAATATCTATGGGTGCCGGCTCCACCAACGGGGTAGGTACCCTAGGGCTCGGCACACTCTGTAGAGGGGTAGCTTCTAACGCATTGAGACCACTGCTCCCAACCTCTTCAAGGTTTAGCTCCGTGACACGCCCCGCAGTTGCTGTCAGTATGGGCTCTTCTCCTTCCTTCAGGGGCCGCGTCCCTACATTCACCTGAACCGGCTTCGCTAGTTGCACAACTGTGAAAAGATCCATCTCTGCGCAAAAGAAGACAACAAATACGCAGGTTACATAATGAGCAGAAAAGGAAAAGAAAGCTCTTACATTAATTAAAAAAGGGGATGCGGAGGAACGAGCACCCACCCTGGCCATCAGCGCCTAAGAAGATTGGCATCTCATCCGGCATACCAAAGTAATTGCGGCTAATGCCCATATGCACCAAAAATTCCTCAGGATAGGAACTAATGGGGATGCGGTTGGCGTTTATTAGTTCCGCATCCTCCGCGATATATGATCCAGGCAGGGGGCGCTCATCCTTCGGCAATGTCCCCTGGGTATAAAATTCAAAACGCGATGGGAAGCACACGTCGTCTACCCAGAAAAAAGTTTCTCTCCAGTTCCTGAGCGCGTCCAGTTTTTCTGTATAACACTGGAGGCGCCCAGCGCGTTTAGCGAATGAGACCCACCCGTGCGACCACGTTGTGTGGTAGAACGCACGGAATAGGGGGATAGTCGGGTTAATCGCCAGTAATCGGCAATTAACCTCGAAGTTGGTGATCTTCGCTGCACCGATGCAGTGCAGCTGGGATAGGTGCAGACTGTAATAATTTAATACGTCGCACAGAAATAGGGATATGGGCACACGTTGATTCTCGAACTCGAAAAAACGTGTGTATACCCCTACTTTCCCTTCGGGGAAGTCCGCAATAGATGCTCGCGCATCTGGAACAACCGGATGCACGTCCAGTGGTATAAAATAATCCGAGGTAAACTCTAGAAGTTCACTCTCGGTGATATCGGAGGTGAAATCAGATAACTGTTTGACCATGGTATCGTTTTTTTTTAATGCGCACGCGCGGTTACCTTTGGAATAGGCGGTTTTCTGGTTTGCAAATGCAAGGCTTCTTAACAGTGGCGGATTGAGTTTTTAACTGTGAGAAACACAGTAAAATGAGGCAGATGGTTATATAAGTTTCCTCATCCACGCGATGAGCGACACGTGGATCACACTGTCACCAACATGTGGTTCAGATCACTTGATGTGACGCTGTTGCAGTTACTTTCCCCCGATTTACGAGGCGTCCATTTTAAAATACTATGTCTAGATACAATGTACAGGCGGCCATCTTTTTTGGGTTCTTTGCTACGCTTCGTAGTTTTTCACTGACTGCAGTTATTAGTCTAGCATCCGTAGTCCGTTACTGCGCATACTAGACTGGGAGGACATGATGACGTATAGTCTATATTCGGGTCACGAACCCGACCAAAGCCCGATACTAATAAGCCCAGCACGAACTGAGCTACGCCGATAAGTGTTTGGGCCCACAAAGGCCCAAGCCCAATGTTAATTATGGAAAACGATATCGGATATTTCCTAATGATGGAGATAATCATTCCCCAACCGACTTAGGCGGGATACGCCGAAGGTTGGGGAACACGGAACCAACAAGGATTCCTTGTGTATATAAAGGGAATCCTATCCCTCGTTAAAGATACGATCTACAAACCCTAACTCTCCTTTAACCCTAAACCGATTACTTACTCTCACGCCGGAGGATAATCGTGAGAGACAATCCCACGATAAGCCTAACGGTGTTTTCTGTTACTTAGTGCGCAGGTCTCAAGAATCAAGACTCAACTGGTACGAGAGCCGGAGCCCCAAACAAAAAATGCCCAACTTTTATATCTAACAGCCGCAAAATTGTATGTATATTTCGAGACTTACCATGCCCCCTAGCGTCAGTAGTCTTAATTCAAAATATCAAGAATATTTATTTAGCATATACCACGTGATGTGCTCATGAAACAACTCAACCCAAGTTAACCTCCCTCCAACCCTAGTCAACCCACACACGATCCTCAGACACCACGTGTCCTAATCCAACGGCCCACACCCCATCCCCAAACCACACCAACCGTCACAAACCCCTATATAACCACACACACAAAAAACCCTAAAACTCATTCCATCCAAACCAAACACTGGGAAACACTATAACCAAAACACCTTTAACACCAACATCAATGGCAAACCCTAAGGTTTTCTTCGACATGACAGTCGGCGGTGCACCAGCTGGTCGCATCGTGATGGAGCTTTATGCTGACGTCACTCCAAGAACAGCTGAGAATTTCCGTGCACTTTGCACAGGTGAAAAGGGCAAAGGCACTTCAGGCAAGCCTCTACATTTCAAAGGGTCAAGTTTCCACCGTGTGATCCCAAACTTCATGTGTCAAGGGGGTGATTTCACTAGAGGTAATGGTACTGGTGGTGAAAGTATCTATGGAAACAAGTTCGCTGATGAAAACTTTGTCAAGAAGCATACTGGACCTGGGATTTTGTCCATGGCTAACGCTGGACCTAATACTAATGGGTCTCAGTTTTTTATTTGTACTGCTAAGACTGAGTGGCTTGATGGGAAACATGTTGTGTTTGGCAAAGTTGTTGAAGGGTATGAGGTTGTTACTGCTATTGAGAAAGTGGGCTCTGGTAGTGGAAAAACTGCTAAGCCTGTTGTTGTTGCTGATTGTGGACAGCTTTGTTAGATTTAACATTTATGATTTAATGTTTGTGTGTTTTTCACTTTGTTTCGTGTGGTTTAATGTTGTGGTGTTTGGTGGATGGGTTTTAGGGTTTCTGTGATTTGGGGGTTTTTTTTTCGTTGACTTTATTGTTGATGGAATTAAAGTACTGGTATAAATAAGATTAGTTTCGGATTAATCAAGTTTTTGGGGTTTTTTGGTTAATTTGTTTGCTGTGATTGTGATTTTGAGCTTGATAGTATCGATAGTTGTGGATGTAGCGTTAAAGTTGGATCGGGATTAACGAATGCTTTTGTCACGCGTGTGGGTGTTGCACGTGCTATGTCTTTTGCTGTGTATGTTTCTTTAATGTTACCAAGACAACTACAGTAATTAATATCTGTTACTGTACACTTTATTTTACTGCTGGCACATTATTCATTTGGATAGCTATAGAAAAAGATTGCAGAGTTAATAATGGATTATAGTTTGTATTTTTTGGTACAATTGTTATAGTGGCCAACAGTCTATTTGTTTTTTGTTCCAAAGTCTTACGTGGTCAAGGATAAGGAGCGGATCTAAAAGCCTGGCTATGTGTGTCACGTACATAAAATTGGCAGCCATGGTTTTAAATTTTTTTTTCTACTCGTATAAAGTTTCTACTAGGCAAATATAGAAAATTAAAAGACAACTATCCCTAGGGCCCAATAGCTAGGCCCAAAAGATGAGCATAAATCTAATTTAGCCCAACCTTAATTGTCAGCTTGTTTGAAAATTGTGAGCATTATCGTAACTTTTTTCTTAAGAATTTAATTCAATGTTTTTTTAGGCTTGATGTAACAAACTTTTCAGTTGTTCAAAAACTTATAACTTTAATGTAGCCAATTTTTTATTTTTATTGATGCTTAGTTGACTATATAAAATCACAAATGAAGTTGTATTATGAAAGACCATTTTTAAGCCTTGAAACGTCATAAGATAATTTGTTAAAAAACCTTGCAACGTCGTAAGATAATTTGTCATACGACGATTGAAATAACTTGGTTAAGGTATTTATCACGAGCAAAAATTTCTACCACACCCATTTCAAAATGTTGGATCCGCCATTGGAAGGATAGCTCATAAAAGTATGTATGGTCGTGACCCTTAATATTTTTTGAAATCGACTTTTATTCAAACCTTTAGTTAGATCAATAATTTTTTTCATTTTATTAATTTTTTTTTTTTTTTTTTTTTTTAACACGAGTCATTCAGACCCGTGCGATGCACACATGTTGTATCTAATTGTTCATTGTGTAATGTTTGTATGAATTGTTTAGTTGTAAGTATTATTGTGAACTTTATAATTGAGATATATTAAGAGATTGAACAAATTGCAAATTATCTGATCTTTGGTATCCTAAATAAACTTTGTCACAAACCACATACCGTAATACTTTCACTAAAATAGTCATGCTAAAATAACAAAACATAAGTATAACAACCTAATACCGATAGACATCTCAAACTCTTTGTATGTGTAAAAAAATCATAGAAGTACTAAGCAAATGACATAATAAATTTATCATAAACTTCAATGATACAATGTAGACAACGGAACATCTACATAGCAAAATTGTCATAATCTTTTTGTCAGTCATTACTTGTAACTTAGTTGATGAATGGTTTCTCTTCATATTCGGTATGCGACCATGTTCAAGTGATAAATAAGTACACCCGAAAAATGCCATTTCAATCTCAAATAAACAATACCGTACAAAACCCCCATGCTCATTTTGTTAAAATAGCACGAATTCTAGCCGTGAAATAATTAAATGCAACATGCTTTTATCAATACGTTTGCAAAGAAAAATATAAAAAATACAGAAATATATATATATATATATATATATATATGTAAAAAGTCACCAAAGTATACAAATCACCCATGTGTACAAAATATGTTTACGGAACAAATTTTAAAGCTGATTAGTAATGATAAAATGATATGCTCATTTTGTATTACTCAAGGTTATAAATAGCGTGAGGCGTGGAATGGTGGAATGACCAAGCCTCACGCCTTTGCGCTCAAGGCGAAGCTTTTGCGTTTATAAGGCGTGACATAAGGCGGCAGAAAGTATGAAAATATTTATATATTCATATCATAATTCATATATATCGAGTTTACAAAAACATGTGGCATAAGGCGGCGTAGCGGCATAGCGTGGCGGCATGACGAAGCCTCACGCCTTGGCGAGGCCTTTGCGGGGCCTTTGCGAGCCTTTTAGAACAGTGGTATTACTTAAAGGTATTGTGCACTTATGCATCATTATCACATATCGCAAATTATTTGTCTAGTAGGCTACACTGCTAAAAGACCGATAAGTTTTTGCTTTTGTCTGACCCAGCAACCCAACTTAAAAAATGAAGTGATACCCTAAAGGCCTAAATTATCTCATCTGCCTCTTATCTAAGAGATACATTATTAAAACCCCCTATTAAAACCCTCCCTACTACTATGGTACTAAAAACCTTCCCTAATAGTGGGGTAAGGTGTATTTTTTTTGTTTTTCAGTAATCATTTAGGGAGGATTATTTTTTTAGTCATGATTTTTCAACTTTTTTTTTTTTTTTTTTTTTTAAGTTTGCAGAGTTAATCCTCCTTTTTTTTGTTTATTTTCTTTTTTTTGCAGAGTATTACTCACGGAAATTGATTCACGGGAATGGTTGTGTTTTCTTTGTGAACACGTTTTTAGTGTTTTCACTATCCATTTTTTTGATGTTATCTAGCATCTTGAAAGCGACTGCCATTCACAGTTTCAAAAACAAGCATTCACAAAACAAAAACAAACACTCACAAAACTAGCATTCAATACAAAAACAAGCATTCACAAAACTAGCAGTTTCAATACAGGTTTTATAGAAGTTTCAAAACTAGCATTCACAAAACAAAAAGAAGCTATTACGGGTTTATAAAAGTTTACGATGAATTCATCACCGTTTTACACGAACGAGAACGAGGTATAATTTTACGCTATTACATATAAAAGTTTACGTTTATAAAAAAAATGACACATCGAGACGGCTCAGATTGTTATTTTTAATCATATGGCTGCAATGCAAAATGTTTCCGTCCATTCAGTTATGCCATGCCAATCGACAATTTTTTTTTTTTTTTTTTTTTAAATCATCATCGCCATCTCGGTTTTTTTAAAACTGAAATCAACTGCTTATTTCATAATAAGCAGTTTCAAGAAACCATTTCAAAAAACCAAGTTTTTTTTATCAACAGCAACCAAAAGCAGTTTTAGAGCTGCTGAAAACTGCTTCTCATAATAAGCAGTTTCAGTTTTTGAAACTGCTTTCAATAAGCAGTTTTTGAAACTGCTTTCAAGATCAAACCACAGATCTAAACCAACAAAACTGCTTTCAATATAGCAGTTTTTGAAAGCGACTGCCATTCACAAAGTTTCAGATAAGCAACCATTACAAAATGCTTATTTCATAAGCAATTTTAGTAAGCAACAATTACAAACCACATATCTAACACCACCATCACAGATCTAACAAATCACAGATCACCATCACAGATCTAACATCACAGATCTAGGGAGGGTTTTCTTTAAAGGAATAGGGAGGGTGGGGATAACTCCTCCCCTTTTCAAAAGTTTTCAATACAAACCACCACCATCGGAAAGATCACCACCACAGATCTAATCATCTTTTTATAAAAACCCACAATTTTTCAAAAGTTTTCAATACAAACCACCACCATCAGAAAGATCATAACTACTTTTTCATAACCGTTTTTTCACAACGAGTATTTCACCAAATCTTGTTAGATCTAAAAAGATCTAACAAGTTAGATCTAAAAAGATCTAACAAGTCATATAAATAAAAAAAACTCGATTTTTAGTTGATTTCATAAAAAGATCTAACAAAGAAACCACATATCAACCAAATATCTAACAAAGAAACCACAAATCAACCAAAGATCTAACAAAGAAACCACAGATCAACCAAAGATCTAACACCACAGATCAAGCAAAAAAAAAACCACAGATCAACCAAAGATCTAACACCACAGATCAAGCACCACATAAGCAATTTCATAACTGCTTTTTCATAACTGTTTTTTCGTATAAAAAAACCACATAAGCAGTCGTATAAAAAAAACCACATAAGCTGTTTCATAACTGATTTTTCACAATGAAATGCTTTACTATCGAATTCGTGGTAAGTATATTAAATTTATGACTATTGTCACACCCCGCTAAGAGCGGAAACACGAGGTGTAACGAAATGTAACAATAAAGTCATGAAATACCAGAGCATTATGAGTTCTTTACGAAGACTTTAACCAATAATAACTTCATTGATTTGTTACAAGGGTAATGATATGTACACATAGTAGTTTACTTTGTACACATTGAATTAATGAATGAAACAAATAATACCCCCATGTAACTTTATGTGTGCAAAGTAAAATTACATGTGTACATATCAATTCCCTTGTTACAAGGTTTCTTATATTTCTTCCTACAACAAGGTTAACAACTGATATGCCTTTTCCCTTCAAATAGTTTACACGATTTTTTTTCATCGTTGATGGTGATTTTTATGTTTTGGTCTTGTCATCAAATAACATGAGCATTAAATTACGAGTGATGTTATGGGTCGGAAAATACCTTAGAGTAAAACAAGAGCAGGTCAAAACTGAAAACGGGCATGAACACCTATTCAAGACACGAATGTTGAAATGCAAAGAAACATGCTGGGAACTCAAAGTCTAACACGAGTATGTACAGCAACTCGAACACAAGCGTCAAAATTTCAATGCGCCTGATCGTAACTCAAACCCCAAAACACGAACAATAAACCTGAAGTGTGATGAAACCCATACGCGAACTCGGACCTCCAGCAACGAAACCACACTTCTTAGCCGAAACTTGAACTGATCGTATGGAGCCCAACAGGAATTGCAAACACGAACACGTGACACCCGTGCCTCGATCACGAATCAGTCTTTAACCCAAACAACCTTGAGTGAGGGCACATCTTCCTGATTACATATGGCGCATCTCTCTCCCTCTCATATTAATTTGTTCTCTCGGTGGAACTTAGAGTTACTTGAATGAGAAAAATAAATGAATAATGCTTTCATGGCAAACAAATCTGGTGGTGCGAAGCTGAGACACCAATCAGTACTGAGACAGCAATCCACACATGAAAATGTGGAACCGAGTCCATGCACTAACCACAACATGAACCCGACTCGATAAGAATGTACAAGCCCTCCCTATACTCTCGTACAAGGTGTAAAAGAACACGCTGATTCGAACATGATGGGAAACTCAAGCAATGTTAGACATAACATGAGATATTGGCTGGGGCATCATCCTTCTCGTTAGGTTTTCTTTTTTTAGAGTTGTGTTATTAATGGTGAGGGGTGATCGATGGGTATTAAACGGAGATTGGCTAATGTTAGGTTTTAGAAGAAAAAAAAACGCATCTGATATGTAGGACCAAATTGAATGTAATTGATTTATTTTAAATACAAATTACGTGATTATAGGCTAAAAAAATGGAAATAGTCGGTTATGGTTTAGGATTAGGGAATGATTTGTACAATTTTTTTTATTAATTATATATATACCTTAATATTCATAATGTATTAATAACATATAACTCATAGTTTAGGTGTATTATTATTTATTATCATAACTTAGGTTAAAGTTCAAATTAGATGTAAAATTAGGAATTCCAAATTTAGGGTTTGTAAAATTTCTAATTATAAGTTAACAGTCGGGTCAAAGGTCATCGTTGACTAATCTGATTTGATGGGGGTTCTCACAACTATCAAGTTATTTTCCCCATTAATATCAGTAATTTGTATAAGTTACTTTTAATGAATGCAGTATGGGTCATTCCACTAGATACAATTGATATTTTTTGGAGAACGTCCGTAGCCTATTATCAATAATCATATGCCTGAAGATGGTCCTTCTTGTGAACCTGAAGATGATCCTTCTTGTGAAAATGACATGCGACAATTCAAGAATGTTTTTAGCAAAGCATCGTTGTTTGTCAAGAAAAATATGTTAAAGAAGGTGAGAGGGATATACCAACCTGAATCTGTTGACATACTTGAAACTATTGTTCACAAAAGTACCCGTAGACGTCCAAGCGCAAAGGACAAAAAGTCTAAGACTACAAAAGTCCCAGACTTGAATGAAGTACTAACCGTAGATCACCGAAGAAGCACAAATTCAAGATCTACAAAAGTACAGGACTTTAACAAAGAACCTGCAAGACATAATTCTTACATGGGTCCTAGAGTTGAACAAAGTATAAGACACAAGTTATACGTTGGAGATGAAGTTAGCGATTATTTGATGGAGCGGATTCCAGAGTTATTCCATCAATACATCATAAGTATTTATAATGTGCGAGGTGATGGAAATTATGGGTTTTGGTGCGTTGCCCACGGTATTGGTCTCCACGAAGATATGTGGCGCGATATTCGAGGTTGGTTACAGATCGAGTTAGACAATCGGAGTGGCTATTACATAAGTATGTGGTTGCAAAATGACTTTAACCAAATTCGGAGATCAACAGATTGGGTCGATGATGGATTTGCACCGCGGGATAGGTGGATGATTATGCCAAACATGGGGTTGGTTATTGCTTCACTGATTAACCGTCCTGTGGTATTTATATCCCGATGACAAAGTCATACATGTTTTCCGCTCTTTTCTGGTCCAAACTTATCACAAGGAATTGACCCCCTTGTGATTGCCCGTGTGGGGGAAGACGCATGTGCTCACTTCATTTATCTGACGCTAGACGGAAATTCACCACTTCCGGATACTCACCCACAATGGGGGGCGTACAACGTTGACAATGCAGCCGAATGGGAAACTTTATATTCTGATCGAAAACTGATGTATACTGAGAAAAGACAAATTCGTGGCTTCAGCTTTCTGGGTCGCAATTTCCTCTTCCTTTTCCTTCAGCAAAATTGACAGACGCCTCCTCTCCATCACATTATACTCCGAGAACATACGCACCTCGGCACTAAAACGTACTTGGCGAGCAGTCTCAACATTAAACTCCGCAAAAAGTCGATCACAGTGCATGTCACAGCTGTAGAAAAAAAGGCAGGGGGAGCAAACTCATCAACCATCCCGTGACACTTGTCAGAGTCGTCAAAAAGAGAACTCTTGGTCACACTCCACTTTGGAACGTGAACATCAGATGAAGAGCTAGAGTCTGTCTCAGCAGCAACACGGATATCCCCAATTGAAAAATCACAATCAGAAAAATTACTAATATTAGGACGCGCACCGCCAGTGAACTGAGAAGCATCAGGAAGAGAAGAAGGGTCGCCTATTTTGTCTTTCTCCTTCTCAATAGTAGAAGAGACGGTAGTAGCAACGACATCCGTCATAACCAGAATAGGAGACCTGTAAAAAACAAACAAAAATAGAAAGTAAACCAAAGTGGAAAATGCTAAAACAATACAAAGGATAAAACTCAAAAAAAGAAGCAAACCTGATAGGAGAACCATTAAGACGAAGTGAAGCAGAAGTATATTTCGTAGGAGTTCCAGGTTCACCAAAAGGAGTGATTGATAATGAAGGAGAAGAAGAGGAATGAGCGGGCAAAGCTTTAAAACAAACTTACGCATGTTGAACACTTTGAGCCAACATTCTCTTAATGGATTATGAATACTTACCACCAACACAAGACCTACCGGAATCCATATGATCAATCCTTAACTTTTTAGGAGGATAGGTAGGTTCAACAAAACCCTTTCTCTTCTTCTGACGAGAACCCGTGGCCATGTCACGAGTAGATGCCGACACAGTCCCAAACGCAACTTCAGACACCAGAACATCAGCTCCGACAATGGAATGAACAGGCTCCGCAACATTAGAACTAGCAGAATTATCACCTAGATGAGGATTATCGGTTTCAGAACCAGCTCCCATATCTCCATTGACTCCCAACCCATCACCTGAAGACGAAGGGTTGAGGGAAACAATCCAATTTTCAGTAAGATCCAGCAACATGGGCTCACCTTCCTTCTGCTCTCGGGCCCCAATTTTCAACTTCATAGGATCCTTAACTTGGATTAACGAAAGCAAATCCATCCCTACAAAAGAAAAGAAAAAGAAGGACCACAGTTTAGAAACTACAAAGACAAAACAACAAATGGAAGGATGAATATATGGCATACCCACCCTGTCCATTCTCATCAAAAGTAGGGGATAAGAATCTGCATCTAAAGTATAGTTACGACTCAACCCAACCAAGCAAAAAAAGGGTTCTAGAAATTTATGAAATGGAGAAGGATTGGCAGCAAGGGAAGCAAAATGTTCAGCAGCAAAATCATCATATCCAGGAGTAGCATCTCTAGGAATGCTCTTGGCGTTATGCCACAGATAAATAACAGGGCAGGCAAAAGCATCAACCCAGAAGAAGTGGTCATTCCAACTCTTAAAAGAATCAATGGGTTTTGAATAACAAACACTAGTACTATCAGACCGTTTGCTAAAAGACAACCAACTGTTACTTTTAGATTGAACATAGAAACACCTAAACAAACCAGCCGTTGGCGTAATACCAAGGGCGCGACAAAGAATGTCAAAGTGTGAAACCTTAGCGGCTCCGATGACCAAAAGTTGGGATATATTAATACGATAATAGTCTAGAATGGATACAAGGAAAACATACAAGGGAAGAAGAAAATTGGCGTACTCAAAAAATAGGGTATATACACCAATTTTCCCATCCGGCTCTTGATGAATGGTATGGTTAGGACCGGACAATTCTGGATGAACGATTAGTGGAATAGAAAACTTGTCACAAAAAAGGTCGAGCGCCCCTTGTGAAAGTTTAGGTTTAGCATGCATAATGGTACCCATAACGGAAGAAAAAAGTGTTAGACTCTAACCTAAAAAAATGGAAGAACCTGGGAAGAAAGGAGCAGTCCAAGAAAGATAGATCGAAAGTCAAAGAAAGATCATTCGCAACAAAGAACATTAAAACGAAAAAATAAAATGGTAGAGACTATGAAGGGTATTTATACACACGGAACATTTGCTTCCAAAGAACCCTAAGGAGAAACACGCGTAAAAAATAGTTTGATCTAACGACCAAATTGAAAGTTAAAGTTAAGGGTGATAGTAAGACGAATGGCCCACTAGGTCAAATCAGCCAGAAGATGAAAAGCTGAAGAGAGCCCACGTCGCATGTCCCACTTACCAAGAAAGAAGCGTCAGAAAGACGCTTCCAAGACGCGAAAAAGAAGCCACTTAGTTACCTTAAGTCTAGTAACATTCACCGTACGCGACAAACAACCGCACATAATGAATACACTAGATTGGGGGTACTTGATGACGTATAGCACGTACAGAAGGCCTACTGGGCTTAGCTCGTGCTGTAAACATACTGAGCCCAGGCCCAACAACAAAATAACCACGAGTACTGGATCAATGATAAGCCCAATAACAAAATTGGCTACGGTCTAGACTCAAAGACGCACGCAGAATGCCTAGCGGACCAAACCTCTGGCCGTGGAATGTATTATGTGTCTGCATCCGCGATTATTACGGAACCTTGCCCGAAAAGGGTCCCACTCCTGCCACTAACTTTTATATGCGAGTTGTTAGGAAACCCTAGCAGTGAGCCTCACCTATAAAAGGGGTTCTAATCCTCTCACAAGGTACAAATTTCTCTCTCATAATAACACACACACTATTATTATCTCTGACAAAATGTATACTTACTCTCACGCTGGAGCTTAATTGTTGGGTCCGTCCCCACGGTAAGGCTAACGGTTTACTCTCACTTGTGCAGGGATTCAATCAATCACTTGGATTAGTACAAGATTAGCCTATCAATAGCTTATTGGCCCAATCCAACAAGCATCATAAACACTCATTATAATCCATCACACTTTTTGTACTAACACCTGGTGTGGTTTACTACTCATCTATAAATTCCGCTACGCACTGAAAACTTCAAAAGTTAGAAGACATGTCTACTACATCAAAGTTTCGAATCTGCTGAAGACGGTTGTCAGTTTGGGGGGAAGCTGATTCAGAAACTTCGCCAAAAATAAGTGTACGAAGAAGCTGCTAAAGACATGCAACTTGAATGGGGGGAAGTTAATCCAATTCATGCATATTACATCATTTGCCTACAAGTGAAGAAAAAGTTTGCAAGTCGAGGTACAAAATGAAGACAAAGAGCGTCAACTGTTGTCATCCTCAGCATTTGAAGAGCTTATGAAGACCTTTCTTTATTTGTTTTTGTAGTTGTATGTAGCATATTGGATTTCATAAATACATAAAAAATCAATAATATGGGGCGTACACTATGAGTTTTAAAGAGAGAAAGTAGAGAGTTTTGGGAACTTAGTGAGATAAAGAAAAATGATATTGAAAGCTCCAACCCTCTACCTTGGGAGGGAGAGGGTATTTATAGTTTCTTACAAGACACGCCTTCTACGGGCTGTGGATCAGGCATACAGTGGGTAAAGACCCGTCCGTCCTCCACGGTGTTACTTAACAAACTACTTATTAACATAACATGACTACGACTACGAGCTTTCTAACGAATACATATACTTGAGGTGATCGACTCTTTAACTACCGGATTTTCTAAATCTTAACAATCTCCCCCTAAGGGAGGTCACCTCAATTTACATTGAATACAAACATATATTACATTTTGATTGTTCTTGGATTCTTGATTAAGATCTTTGCTCTGTAGACCGTAGCCTTTGATTCTTCATGTTCCGCATGTTTTGTTAGCTCAAGTAGAGGTCTTTAACTGATCCACGTGATGATGAGTGTTGAGCCAGCTTTGAGATCATCTGCCACCATAAATCTCTGACTCATCCTTTGTAGCGTTGCCATCGTGTGACGTTGTGACTTTTGGACCGACATGCTCACATTATGGATCATGATATCTTCTCATCAGAGTTGCGGAAGCTTTTGTTGATTCATGATATTTGCAGCAGCGTAGCAAAAGCATGGAGTGAAAATATCAGAGTCGTTGATGAAGATATGCACTTATTATGAATTCTTTAGACATGAATGTGATGTGTGAGCATGCGGCTATGGATTGACGCCTCAATTATGATAAGCTGCAGCCGTCAGTTGTTCCTGAAGACAACAGTTAGCAATAAAAGCGCACGAGAGTGTCTTTGATCACTTTCGTTGAATTGAGGTACACGGCCCACGGTTCCCCATTGATTAGTACAAGTACTGTCTGTGATCAGGTAGAATTCCGAAGAACCTCCTTGACAGGGTTTCGCAGCTGCTCTAGCCGTCTCAAACCGGAACGTCTCAAAGAAGACAACACGGAGTGAGTGAACTAGCAAATTAAGGTTTGCTAATTGAAGAAAATGATTTGAATAAAATCGTGTATTGCTTATCAGAAAGAATTTTTGCAATACAATGAAGGTTTTATAATGGAAATAAATTTTCAATCATAAATACCTTTTGATTTTGAAAACATACTACACAGTCGACGTGCTAAAGAAAAGAATTTTTGTGCACATCGACCGGTTTTTCAAAGGTATCCGTCAATCCATTTCCTGGACCAAGGTTGATTTAAGGTATGAATCGCCCTATCGTTTCTGTCCAGTTGTCACATGTTTGATCTATTGGAAAGATCTCACATGCCACCTACCAAGAGCGTGTTTGATGTTGGCTCTAGAAGGTTTTCCATCTTCATTATGAATATGTGAACATATCACTCAGATGTTCTGGCAATTCCACAAGGGTAATGCGTAGGACTCTTAATTATATTCTTACCTTCCACATTGTGTAAAACAGTAAGTATTCAAGAATAATGTGTCCTAACGAGATTTATTGATGATCTCTTGGCTCTAGACTCAATAGTGCACTTTGGTTTCCTATGCCGGAGACTAGGGAGAGGGTCTCCTTATACAATATCAACAATCTCTAAGAGAAAGTCGATAGAATATGTAGGTTCCCCATGAGAATGAAACAAGCCCTTTTAAGAGGAACTTGAGTAGCTTGGGAAGTTTAGTGCAGTGCGTCACTGGGTCCATGACGTCTTGTCTTCAATACCGGCGTTACCTAAGTAACCACCATTAACATATGCATTGAACCCGGTTTCTGCCCTAAGGTTGAATAAATGGAGGGCTATTTCTTTTCACCCTTTTCTCATACATTTCTTTTTCATTCTTCAACCCCTTCAGTGCTTACCGAGATTTCATCACTAAAACCTTGTTGGGTTTATTCCAGTTCTAGCTATCTCAGTCCGCACTCTTCCCATTTCTCACTTTTCTCCTTTTTCCATCATACCTAAGGACTTCTACACTATCTAGTGGATTGTCCCTGGGTAGATCCCTCTGGCTCTGGCTGGATCGTGGGAACGAATACCTAACCTAACCATCCTTAAATCTCCGTGCATGAAGTAAATTTGGTCGGTCTTTTGGTATTGTATTACTGCCATAGGAACCAATTGAAATCCATTTGAAAATCAATCCAGGCACTTGTGATACAAGATCAAAACATTTTGTACCTGAATTGTTTTTGATATTTTAGAAAAAGCTCCCCCTCAACATGTGCTTCAAGTATTAGAAATTGTTTTAGCACATGGAGGCAAGAGAACATTTGAAATCTTAGATTTAGCATGAAAGATCAAATCTTTTGATTAACATTTTCTAAAATGATCATCATCACTTCCCGATTAAATCTAGTATTTAAACACTTTGGAAAAATCAATTTTGGGAAGGATGAGGTTTTCTTATGATTGCTCCCCCTCAATATGTGCATCGAGATTCGAAAGGGTATTGCACATATTAGAGGGAACCTGCACTTTGATACAAATCAATCACGTTTCAATTCTTTTTGGTTTAAGATAAATGCTCCCCCTTAACATGTGCATGGAAAATTTGAAATCGTTTGGCACATGTAGGGAGGAGAGCTTGTTATTATATTTCTAAACCACTTATTGAATTATCAATATATATCCAATTTAAATCACAAATTCTTCCCCGATCACAATTTTCAAATCCTTTGAGATTTGTGATCTCTATTGATTTAAATTGTTTTTAAAAACTTTTGAGGAGAATTGTGACTTGCTTTTGATAAACATTTTAACTGATAAGGATCCGATTTTGAGACTTTCCATTGTTCAAACATGCTTAAGTATGTTATGAAAACATAACATTAGCCAAGGTCTTGAACCAATTGTATAAAACATAGTAAAACATTGTTATTTTTGATTGTCCAAGAGTAGACCTTGCACGTTTATGTGCCAATTGTTTGAAAGATAACCTTTTTGATTTAATTGAAATCATTCTTCCCCTCAATCAATGACATAAGTTGTTGATTGAGAGATAGAGATTTTGGCAAATGATAAGTCCAGATGATTTTCAAAAATAGACTCCGAGTTATTTTCAAAGCAATCTTGTTTTCATTAGATGACAAATATTTTTCAGAAGAATTTTTGAAGGAAAAATATTTGGAGGGAAACATTTTTCTTTTTGACGACAAGTGTCCCAAACAAACATATGTTTTAGAATCAGAGAATGAGGTTTTAAAATCAGAAAAAGCATGGCTCTGTTCTTTCTTTTGAAATACGGGTTACTGCCTGAAAGACCCGTGTCATTCTTTGAGTGACAAATCAAAGTCCGTAGATGTTATCGAAGAACAGAAATAGATGGGAAAATAATATTTTTGGGCTTTTCCAAAGATTTTCTGATTTTTATGGATTTTTGAAATTTTGTATTTTTTTATTTTCTTTTTGTGGGTTTTATAATTTTGTATTTTGCTTTTTGAATAAATATGTACAAGAGATGGATGAAGAAAAGCCTTTACTCCTCGTCTTCCTCTTGAAGACATTTGAGTGTTTCCGGTTGTAGACTCTTTAGACCAAGTCGTGGAAGGATAAACTCAAAACGTTCTCTAGGAAGAGCTTTGGTGAAGATGTCTGCTAACTGATATTCAGTGTTCACAAAATATAGTTCCACCACACCATTATCCACTTGCTCCCTGATGAAGTGATGTCGAATGTCGATATGCTTTGCTCTTAAATGTTGAACCTTATTGCATGAGAGAGAAATGACACTCTTGTTATCACAGTACAGAGTGATTTTGTTGAATTCAAAGCCATAGTCAGATAATTGGGATCTCATCCATAGGATTTGAGCAAAACAAGATGACATGGCTATGTATTCTGCCTCTGTAGAGGATATTGAGGTACTCATTTGTTTCTTTGAAGACCATCTCACAAGCTTATCACCCAAAAACTGAGCACCTCCTGACGTGCTTCGACGTGTATCTTGACACCCTGCATGGTCAGCATCTGCATAGGCTGTTAGTGATATACCGATGTCCTTCGGGAACCAAATTCCCATGTTGATGGTTCCTTGGAGATACCGAAAGACCCGTTTAACCGCTTCAAGGTGCTTGATGAATGCTTATTCACTCATCATTTTTACCCATCTAAGACCACAAAAACGTCTAAAAACACGGAAATATAACCAATTATTCTGCAGATATCCTTAGAATGTGTTTTTATGTATTTCAGGTACTAAGGATCGAAAACAGGGCCAAAACGGACAGAAATGAGCTCGGATTGGAAAACGTGCTTTAAAGACGGAGCCGGAAGCGGATTTTCTACACTTTCAGAGCCCGGGATACACATTTGGGAGTGAGCTTGGGGAATCAGACGGAAAACCTAACCCTAAACCTAAATCACCATTTTACCCTTTTTGCAAAATCAAAAACTATTTTTTTTAAAACCTCATTTTTATTTTACAACAATTATTTTTTTTAAACCAATTTTATTAAAAGTATTTTCTTTCAAAAAAAAAAAAAAAGTTTTAATCAAAAAAAAAATACATTTACTTTAAAACCTTTTAAACAAAGTTTTACTTAAACCTTAAACTATTTTTGACCCCCCCCCCCCCCACTTAACACTTGAACCCCCTTTCTTATAACTTTTTGAACCCTCCTCTTCCCCATTTAACCCAAAACAGAACCAATCTCACCCAGATACCCTGCTCCAATTTTGCCCGCCAAAACCCTAAACCCCACATCCTTGTCTTCTTCCCCACAAGTCTCTCTCAACCCACTGATTCCCACACTCAGGTCTCCCCCACACCCACATGGTCAAATGCCATGTTGGCAATCCCATAAACTCCCATTGGAGCTCTTAAAGTGGACGGCTCAGATGCTCACCTTGGTGCTTGGATGGTTGAGATTGAAGCTAAAGAAGCACAAGATGTCCATTTCTCTGTTTTATCTCTGTGAACAAACACATAAGCTGCAACCAAGACCTAAGCCTTTAGTATAAATAGTAACCTTGTAGCCATGTATAAGGCAGTAGGAGTTTAGCTTTAAAATAGTTTTTAGTTTTATTTCAATTGTAACTTGTTTTTTTTAATTAATGAAAGTTTTTTTTTTCTGTTCTTTTACTTTTGCTTATTTAGCAAATAAGCATTTTAGTGCTTATTTGTTCTTTACCTATCATTAATTGTTTTTAAGTTGCAATCCAAGTTCTAAAGTAGTTTTAAAAAAAGAAAAAGCCAAAGTTGGTTTTAAAAAGTTCAGTTTTCCAAAGTTAACACCCCATTCAAGGGGTGTTTGGTTCATGCTTATTTTTGTCCAAAACTTTCTTTTTACCCGCTTTTGACTTTATAAGTCAAAGTCTAAGTAAGGATTTCAAGTGAGTATCATTGTTTTTAAACTGTTTTAGTAAGCTTTGTGAAGTTTGGTTAACTAACTAAAAAAAAATATTTCTGTCCTACTCATTAGAACAGCAGTCATAGGCTGCTGTTCATGAGCCTCTTTAATAGCTTAAATGATGTCCAAAATTTGCAAAGTCTATTTTTCTTGCAACCTCACATACCCATTTCATCATAATAGTAGTTTGTTTGCACCTAGTATTACTTTAGCTTAGTTAATTTGCTCATTAAAAATCTGTTTTTACCCATATCAGTTAACTGTTTCAGCAGCCATCATGTCCAAGTAGCTTCACTTTTTGATTTTTAATTTGCTTATTATTAAGCCTTAGATTCTGAATTTTGGTATGCATAGTATTGAGTAGGTTGGCTAGTTAATAGTGATTTTTATAATTTTTAGTTGTAGCTTTTTAGTAGCTTAATGTGCCCTTGAAATAGCCCCCATGAACCTGTGTTGCTATCCCATATCAGCAGCCTAAGGACCCCTTAGTTTTAGCTCATTATCAGGTTCATTTAGCTTATTTAGGACATTTTAGTGCTTATTAGATAGAGTAGGCTAGGATAGTTTGTAGTTTGCTTATTAGTGCTTATTTAGATTTGGTAGAATAGCTTATTATCTCATTGAATGCTCATTTTACATTTTAACTTAGAACCTCAAAACTGCTTATTGTTCCCCTTTATTTTGCTTATTCCTAGTGACATTAGCTTATTATTGTTCCCTTATATATGCTTTAGCTTAATCCTTCTCACTAAACTGCTTATTGATGCCTGTTATGTTTAAAATCTGATAAAAGGGGTGAGTTTGGTTAACTGTTGGAAATAAGCAGTTCCAACTGCTTATTCTTCTAGTTTGATAAGAAAAGTTTTTACAAAAAGTTGTTATTTCAAGTCTCTTGTTAATTTTCAAAAAGAAAAATTCAAAAAAAAAATGTTTGAAAAAAACGCCATTGCTGGGATTTGATCTCTAGCCACCCAGCTCACCACACACGCTCATCACCAACTGCCCTAGGGTCTTTTTCAGAATTATTCTTGCACTATTAGTCTTTTATATACAAAATCAGTTTTAGTATTTTCAACTTATTTGGCTTATTAAGTGCTGATTTCAAAAAGCAGTAGGGTATTTTTATATTTTTCCTAGATCCAGCAACACTTAAAGTATTTTCTGTGAAATTTTCAGATTTTTCCAAACTAGTTTAGTATATTTTATAATTTAATTAGATTAAATTATTTTTTAATTCATAATAAATAATTTAAAAGTCGAAAAAATACCCGGCTTTTTTCTAAAATTATTTTTAGTCGTTTAGAACGTAGGAAAATTAGTTTCATATCCGTAGGCCTTGAATTGCATTATTTTCACTTTTTGAGCTCGGGATTAGCCCGGGTTTTCACGTTTTTGCATATTAGCACCCTAGGACTTAATTTAGCTTAGTTTTATTGTTCCGTATGCTTAGTAGTAGTTAGTTTGTCATTTATTAGGTTTCCCTTGCCTTAATTACTTTCCCGTTAATTAATTCGTAGATAACGTAATTCAAAACAATCAAATCTCGAACAATTCAAGCATTTTAATAACAAACCTCAAACGACATCCTCAATTCACACCTCGTTGGGACACGACCCGGGTAACCACTTACCCGGTATCACTTATATCACATTCGTGAGTTTTGGCACGTTAACCCTTTTCCTAAAAGGTTGATTTGTCGATTCTCGCGTATATCGTATATTTGGTATATTTACTTACTACTGAATCAATTTTTGGCGCCGCTGCTGGGGAGGTTGTGTTGCGACAATATCGTTACGGTTTGACGATTAGTGACTTGAAGAACCTTCCTCGCGAAGTTATTGTTTTTATAAAAATCAAAAAAGTAAAAAAATATTTTCCTTTTTCTTTGTATATATATCTATAAAATTAAAAATACAAAAAGATTTTCTCTTGTGATTTTGAGCTTAAATAGAATACATCAATTATATAACATTCTCAACGGAGGTGTTATCATTAGTAAGTTCCCGAACCAAAGATTTAAAACTTGCCTTTGTGTCGCTTGTGAGTCGATTTATTTCTATTCGATAAACAAACTGTGTGGTGGGTATAAGGACGGCCTGACATTAAATTGCGGCTGAAAAGAAGCGGGTTTTTAATAAGCTTCGCGCTGACCTAAAAAGCTTCTCCGCTCGCTTGTGCGTTTGTCTTATAGAAGTGATTTATTCACTTGGGATTATTGGTTTAAGTTCACTGTTGTTTTCGAATACCGTTCTCATTTAATTGCCTTGGTTTTTAAAGTGCATGCGCACTCGCTCTCGATCTAGACGACTTCAGAAGTAGAATCAGAACATACCC
The DNA here is from genome assembly GCA_910596185.1 of Chrysanthemum makinoi. Lineage (NCBI taxonomy): Eukaryota > Viridiplantae > Streptophyta > Magnoliopsida > Asterales > Asteraceae > Chrysanthemum > Chrysanthemum makinoi. The sequence goes on from OU343221.1 coordinate 186,445,262, forward strand.
GAGTTACGTACTATGGTTGGTAACAACGTACCACCCGTTCCCGGTCCCGATCCTCCTCCCGTTAATCAAAATGCAGCTCCCGATCTCCGAACGATGGAGGAGCTTTGTCAACCTACAATGTACGGGAGGGGAGGACCCATTGCACCGACTAATATTCAAGCTACCGATTTTAGCTTGAAACATCATATGATAGAACAAGTAAAAAACAGTTGTCAATTTCATGGTTTACCAGATGAAGATGCTAACAAGCATCTTGATAAATTTCTGACCGCTACTCAGAGTATGAAACAAAATGGGGTCTCCAATGACGCCCTTCGTCTCTATCTCTTCCCATACTCTTTGACTCATCATGCTACTTCTTGGTTTGATCGACTCCCGAAGAATTCGATTCATACCTTCGAGGAAATGGTTTCGAAGTTTCTGGCAAAGTATTTTCCACCGTCGATGGTGACGAAGTTGAGAAACGATATCAGTAATTTTCGACAATATCCCGACGAATCTTTGTTTGAAGCTTGGGAACGTTATAAGCTTGCAATTGATCGATGTCCGAATCATAACATGTTGCTTGTCACTCAAATTGATACGTTTTATAATGGTTTGACGTTAAGACACCGTGACACAATCAATGCTGCTGCCGGTGGAACTTTCATGAAAAGACGTCCCGAGGAATGCTACGATCTTATTGAGAACATGACCGCCCATCACAATTATTGGGATTCTACCGCCGAAAGGGGTGAATCAACTCGAGCAAATACGTCTTCTTCTCTCGAAATAGCCGCCATGAACAAAAAGATCGACGATATCTTACGGATTACTCAGATGAATAATCAGAATCAACAACAACAAGTGAAAGCGGTTCAACCGACTTGTGAGACTTGCGGAGGTCCACATTCTTATTCCGAGTGCCCAACCATCGGTGGCTACGCACATGAGAATGTTTATGCTGCTACGGGAAACTACAATCAACCGCAAGGAGATCGAAATCTTCTTAGCTACCGTTCAAACAATTATCTCGGACCTCCCGGTTTCAACCAACCTCAACACCAAAACCAAAATCAAAACCGTTTCAATGGTAACCACAATGTTAATCAGAACCGAGGAGCTAATGTTAATCATGGTAATCAACAATACCAAGCTCCTCCACCTCAAGTTTACCAACAACCACCTCCTCCTCAACATCAATATCAACCACCTCCTCCTCAACAACCTTATCAAGCACCTCCTCAAGTTGCTACGAATGAGTTTCTAACTTACATGAAGAATTCTGATTACACCATTAAATGTTTGCAAACTCAAATTAACGGCATGAGGACGGATTTCAAAAAGGAAATTGAAGCTACAAGTAATAAACAGATGACTGAAATGAGGAATATGATGGCTAGTTTCTTTCAATCCAATCAACCTTCTACTTCTTATTCTCAACCCTCGGGTTCCGGTTCTCTTCCAAGTAATACAATTCCTAACCCTAAGGGAGAGTTGAATGCTATTGCCACCCGAAGTGGTAAGTCATATGATGGACCCTCGATGCCTACACCCTCTCCGGTGAGGGAAGTAGAACGAGAAACCGAGGTGACCAAGGACAAGGTGCATTCTACAAGCCCACAAAGTACCGCACACGTCCAACCTCCGGTAGTCCACATCCCCATTCCGGAGCCCGATGTTCCGAAGATTAAGCCTTCAATTCCTTATCCTTCAAGGCTTAATGATCAAAAGGCCCGCGACAAAACTAATCAAAAAATGGAAAAGCTTATCCAAATCTTTCAAGATACGCACTTCGAGATTAGTTTCGCGGAGGCTCTCCTTCTAATGCCCAAGTTTGGTCCTACGATCAAAAGCTTGTTGAGCAACAAAGAAAAAATTTCCGAGTTGGCTAAAACTTCCTTGAATGAGAATTGTTTGGCGGTTATCCTTAAAAAACTTCCTGAAAAGTTAGGAGACCCCGGAAAGTTCATCATCCCGTGTGATTTTCAAGGACTAGTTCAATGCTCCGCTTTGGCCGATCTTGGCGCGAGCATTAACTTGATGCCACACTCCATGTGGAAAAAGCTTTCGTTACCCCCACTCACACCTACATGTATGATCCTCGAGCTTGCCGACCGTACAAATTCTCGTCCGTTAGGTATAGCCGAGGATGTCTTTGTGAAAGTAGGAAAATTTCATTTCCCCGCCGACTTTGTTGTTGTCGATTTCGATGCCGATCCCCGAGTGCCCCTCATCCTTGGGAGGTGTTTCTTAAAAATGGGTCGTGCATTGATCGATGTTGATGAAGGGGAAATCACTTTGAGGGTAAACAAAGAAGCCGTAACTTTCAATGTTAACCAAGATTTGAAATCTATGCCTACCATTTGTGGTATTGATAAAGTTGAAAGCCGTGAAACCAAGGTGACAAAGGACCTGGTGCTTCCTACTAATAACGGAAGTACCGAAAATGTCCAACCTACGGTTATCCAAAATTCTTCATCTAGGATTGATCAAAGTCTTTCACGATTTACGGTTAAGAGATCTTCGAGTAAACGTGTTGAGCTTAAAACGATTACCCAAAAACCGGAGACCATAACGAAGTGGTGGAAATTGCTAGCTCTAAGAGCACACCACTTGTCCCACCTCCGCATTCGGTTAATCGAATCGATCTTGTTGAACCTTCTTCGAGTGGCAATCCCACTCCCACTTCTGACTCCATTATTTCCGACTCTTCCCCTTCCCTCACTCCGTTTGAGGGAAGTAACTTGAATTTGGAAGAGATCGAAGCTTATTATTTTCCGTCAGGAATTGATGACGATGAATCTGACCCGGAGGGAGACCGTGTTCGTCTTGAACAATTACTTAGTGAAAATGAAGATCCGTTGTCTTCACTCCCTCCGGAAGAAATTGAAATTAAAGAAGTTGAGCTTTTGACCAAAAATCCTTCGAAGCCCGAGCCCGAGGATTCAGCTATTGATTTACTTCTCGAGGAGTTCGCCGATGAACTCGCTCGCCTTGGTCCTCTCCCACCGGGAATTGACAATGAAGTCTTTGACTTTGAAGCCGACTTACGTGAACTTGAGTATTTGTTGTATGGAGATCCGTCACTTGATCCTTCAATTGATAAGGAGTTCTCCGATAAACTTGCTCTCACGGACTCGATTCCATCTAAGAATGAAAATTTGAACGATGATCCTTTGGAAAATTTTGATGATCCATTCTTTCCCAAGAAAGAGAAGAACTTGAAAGTTTCAATTGATGAACTTGTTGATCAAGATGTTCTTCATTCTTTTTTAACCGAGAGTGACTCCCCTTCTCTTGAGGATTTTACCGTGGTTGACACTTTGATTCATGCCTCTCTGAGGATAAAGTGTTCAAACCCGGTATAATACCTTCCAAGGGAGTTCACTCTAAGAGAACTCAAATTTCTGAAATGGGTACTTTACCCGATGTGATGTTTCAAACTCTTCGACCTAACCATGAACTCCTCTTCTCTATGGAGTTATTTGTGACTGAGACTGTGCTTCTTGATGATCCATCATTCCCTCGTCTTCCCGCTAAACTGCCGGATGATGGATTCATCTTTGTTTTTAAACCCGATACGGGTACTGGGATCTCTAAGGCGGTGGGCAAAGATTTTGAACACTATGTTCTCATGCCTAAAATTTTGCCCACCCAACCCACCCGTGCTACCTCATTCGGAAATGAGGATTTCATTTTCGACCCCGGCATCTCCATTCATCATTCTTTTGAGCCGGATATATCTCATCGAAGTGGAACTTTCAGCACATTCAATGTTTATCCAAACCATTTGAATGAAAGTCCGATGGAGATCTTCTCTTCCACTTGCTCCCCCATGGACCAATGAATTCGGGGTCGAGTCAAGCTAGCGACTCGGTTAACAAAAATAGTAGCATTTCATGGGTGTCCACCCATGTTTCTGACTTCTTTCTACTTTCTAACACTAAGTGTGGGGTAAACCCCCACTATTGTTTGCTTGTTGTGTATTTGCTCTCTGTTTTCAGGATTCCCGTAGATCGTGATGATTGATGCGCCTGTTTTCAATCCAGCCGCCCAATATCCGATCTTTTTGCTAACGTTTATCTAGGGATATCTTTATAAAATCATTTTTTGTGAAAAAAGATTTCGTTCCCACACTTGGCTAGTAGTATTACCTTTTTCCGTTCTATAGTTTCGGCTACGGCCAGTACTTTGAATATTGAGGGCAATATTCAATTCTAAGTGTGGGGGGAAATTCTTAGCGAATTTGATCACATGTGTACCTTCTAGTACCCTAGCACCCCCGTTTTGACCAAAAATTTTAAATTTTTATCGCTTTAAGTCAAGTATTTACATTTACAAGAAGTGCTTTGCACAAAAATAATTCATTGATACTTCGGTGTTAATGGTAGTTTAGTCTTGATTCGGCTAGAACAAGGGGAATCCCGACTCTGCTAGAGTGTTGATCTAGCTGCTCTCTTAACATTAGGCTAAGGTTTTACGCGTTGTGCAAATTAAAATGCTAAGCGTGGAGTAGTTGGTTCTCTTTAGAGCTTATATAAGTAATCTATGGCTTTTTCTCCCAGAAGCTAACTAATTGGACTAAAATACGTGCTCATTGTCAAATTTTTGAACATTCAAATTGTCTTGTTACAATAAAAAGTTTTTAAGCAAAATTGATTTAGAGTCCGAGTTCAACTTTTTACTGTATTTAAATTTCCGAGAAAGCATACTTTCTTTAAATCTGAATAATGTTGCAAAATGAAAGTATCGAAAGTTGCTTGAATGATGCAAAAAGTTGCAAGTTTAAAGTTCAAAGTCAAAATTAAAAAAAAAAAAAAAAAAAAAAAAAAAAAAAAAGGTTGAAAAATGAAAAGTATGAAAAATATGAGTTGCGTGAATAAAAGCATTATGTTGCTTATGAATAAATGTGCGAAACTTGCTTTTTCTTAAATTTAAACGGAAGTTGAACTCGTATTCGTCAAAGTTGTCTAAAAGTTTGACGGTAATTTGGAAATCCTTGATTTCAAAGATCCCGAAAGCTCCGATACTATTCTCGAGGGTGAAAACCTAGCCTCCTTAAAAAGGACAAGCTGAGAAGAAAGTCGCAACATGGAGTGATCTCACCTTTGAATCTCGAATTTCTAAATTGTCGTCGGTTGTAATCCATTTAGATTTAGTTTTAACTTAATGGTAGCTTCGTAAATCTTTGGAATCGAATTCCCGCTAATTCCGGTACTATTCTCTGTGAGGTGTCAAAAGCCCGGTCACTTAAAACTTATGTTTTGGGATGTGCCGAGAAGAAAGCCGCTACATGGAAGAGGCCCTTTCGATCCTTAGACTTTCATCGTTTCCGGTGAGTTAGTACTTTAGTTAAGTGGATAACAACCATAACAAATGTCGATTTCAATGGTCAAACTTTTGAAAATGAGCACACTCACTTAAATTTTATAAATTGCGGGAGTAAAAAGTTAAGTCTCGACTTACATAGATTATTGATATAAGTAGTGTTAGCATTTTACAAAAACGTTTGCACAATAAGTTTAAGCTTGGTTTGAGAGTATAAAAAAGAGGATGACGATTACAATTCCCCGGAGACACCCATTTTGTGTGAATCCCGTTCTATGATGCCACGTTTTGATAATCAAGCATGTTATTTATTTACGTTCAAGTTTAAATTTCTAGTAGTGGAATAAAAAGTCGAAACGGGGTATTCTTGGTATTTTTGATCCTTTCATTACTTTATATGATCGGATTGCTAGGGACTAGCAATTGATAGTGTGGGGGATTTGATGAGTGCTTATTCACTCATCATTTTTACCCATCTAAGACCACAAAAACGTCTAAAAACACGGAAATATAACCAATTATTCTGCAGATATCCTTGGAATGTGTTTTTATGTATTTCAGGTACTAAGGATCGAAAACAGGGCCAAAACGGACAGAAATGAGCTCGGATTGGAAAACGTGCTTTAAAGACGGAGCCGGAAGCGGATTTTCTACACTTTCAGAGCCCGGGATACACATTTGGGAGTGAGCTTGGGGAATCAGACAGAAAACCTAACCCTAAACCTAAATCACCATTTTACCCTTTTTGCAAAATCAAAAACTATTTTTTTTAAAACCTCATTTTTATTTTACAACAATTATTTTTTTTAAACCAATTTTATTAAAAGTATTTTCTTTCAAAAAAAAAAAAAAAAAAAAAGAGTTTTAATCAAAAAAAAAAAAATACATTTACTTTAAAACCTTTTAAACAAAGTTTTACTTAAACCTTAAACTATTTTTGACCCCCCCCCCCCCACTTAACACTTGAACCCCCTTTCTTATAACTTTTTGAACCCTCCTCTTCCCCATTTAACCCAAAACAGAACCAATCTCACCCAGATACCCTGCTCCAATTTTGCCCGCCAAAACCCTAAACCCCACATCCTTGTCTTCTTCCCCACAAGTCTCTCTCAACCCACTGATTCCCACACTCAGGTCTCCCCCACACCCACATGGTCAAATGCCATGTTGGCAATCCCATAAACTCCCATTGGAGCTCTTAAAGTGGACGGCTCAGATGCTCACCTTGGTGCCCAAGATCATTTGGATGGTTGAGATTGAAGCTAAAGAAGCACAAGATGTCCATTTCTCTGTTTTCTCTCTGTGAACAAACACATAAGCTGCAACCAAGACCTAATCCTTTAGTATAAATAGTAACCTTTTAGCCATGTATAAGACAGTAGGAGTTTAGCTTTAAAATAGTTTTTAGTTTTATTTCAATTGTAACTTGTTTTTTTAAATTAATGAAAGTTTTTTTTCTGTTCTTTTACTTTTGCTTATTTAGCAAATAAGCATTTTAGTGCTTATTTGTTCTTTACCTATCATTAATTGTTTTTAAGTTGCAATCCAAGTTCTAAAGTAGTTTTAAAAAAAGAAAAAGCCAGAGCTGGTTTTAAAAAGTTCAGTTTTCCAAAGTTAACACCCCATTCAAAGGGTGTTTGGTTCATGCTTATTTTCGTCCAAAACTTTCTTTTTACCCGCTTTTGACTTTATAAGTCAAAGTCTAAGTAAGGATTTCAAGTGAGTATCATTGTTTTTAAACTGTTTAAGTAAGCTTTGTGAAGTTTGGTTAACTAACTAAAAAATATATATATATATATATTTCTGTCCTACTCATTAGAACAGCAGTCATAGGCTGCTGTTCATGAGCCTCTTTAATAGCTTAAATGATGTCCAAAATTTGCAAAGTCTATTTTTCTTGCAACCTCACATACCCATTTCATCATAATAGTAGTTTATTTGCACCTAGTATTACTTTAGCTTAGTTAATTTGCTCATTAAAAATCTGTTTTTACTCATATCAGTTAACTGTTTCAGCAGCCATCATGTCCAAGTAGCTTCACTTTTTGATTTTTAATTTGCTTATTATTAAGCCTTAGATTCTGAATTTTGGTATGCATAGTATTGAGTAGGTTGGCTAGTCAATAGTGATTTTTATAATTTTTAGTTGTAGCTTTTTAGTAGCTTAATGTGCCCTTGAAATAGCCCCCATGAACCTGTGTTGCTATCTCATAACAGCAGCCTAAGGACCCCTTAGTTTTAGCTCATTATCAGGTTCATTTAGCTTATTTAGGACATTTTAGTGCTTATTAGATAGAGTAGGCTAGGATAGTTTGTAGTTTGCTTATTAGTGCTTATTTAGATTTGGTAGAATAGCTTATTATCTCATTGAATGCTCATTTTACATTTTAACTTAGAACCTCAAAACTGCTTATTGTTCCCCTTTATTTTGCTTATTCCTAGTGACATTAGCTTATTATTGTTCCCTTATATATGCTTTAGCTTAATCCTTCTCACTAAACTGCTTATTGATGCCTGTTATGTTTAAAATCTGATAAAAGGGGTGAGTTTGGTTAACTGTTGGAAATAAGCAGTTCCAACTGCTTATTCTTCTAGTTTGATAAGAAAAGTTTTTACAAAAAGTTGTTATTTCAAGTCCCTTGTTAATTTTCAAAAAGAAAAATTCAAAAAAAAAATGTTTGAAAAAAAACGCCATTGCTGGGATTTGATCTCTGGCCACCCAGCTCACCACACACGCTCTTCACCATCTGCCCTAGGGTCTTTTTCAGAATTATTCTTGCACTATTAGTCTTTTATATACAAAATCAGTTTTAGTATTTTCAACTTATTTGGCTTATTAAGTGCTGATTTCAAAAAGCAGTAGGGTATTTTTATATTTTTCCTAGATCCAGCAACACTTGAAGTATTTTTAATGAAATTTTCAGATTTTTCCAAACTAGTTTAGTATTTTTTATAATTAAATTAGATTAAATTAGTTTTTAATTCATAATAAATAATTTAAAAGTCGAAAAAATACCCGGCTTTTTTCTAAAATTATTTTTAGTCGTTTAGAACGTAGGAAAATTAGTTTCATATCCGTAGGCCTTGAATTGCATTATTTTCACTTTTGGAGCTCGGGATTAGCCCGGGTTTTCACGTTTTTGCATATTAGCACCCTAGGACTTAGTTTAGCTTAGTTTTATTGTTCCGTATGCTTAGTAATAGTTAGTTTGTCATTTATTAGGTTTCCCTTGCCTTAATTACTTTCCCGTTAATTAATTCGTAGATAACGTAATTCAAAACAATCAAATCTCGAACAATTCAAGCATTTTAATAACAAACCTCAAACGACATCCTCAATTCACACCTCGTTGGGACACGACCCGGGTAACCACTTACCCGGTATCACTTATATCACATTCGTGAGTTTTGGCACGTTAACCCTTTTCCTAAAAGGTTGATTTGTCGATTCTCGCGTATATCGTATATTTGGTATATTTACTTACTACTGAATCAGTGATTTTTGGTAGGCTTAGCCTGGTATCTAGCACACATGCATACAGCGAACAAAATGTCTAGTCTACTAGCGGTAAGGTACATCAGGGATCCAATCATACTACGATATTTAGTTTGGTCAACCATGATCCCTTAGTGGTCCTCATCCAGTTTAGTACACTCCACCATGGGAGTGTCAACTGGGTCACAAGAATCAAATCCAAATTTCCTTAAGATCTCATTTGCATATTTAGATTGATTGATAAAAATGTCTCTGGGACTTTGTGAAATTTGTAATCCCAAGAAAAATGACATTTTTCCCATCATTGACATTTGAAATTTGGAGCCCATATCCTTAGAAAAACGGTCACATTCATTGGGGTCAGTCGAGGCAAAAATAATATCATCAACATAGATTTGAACATGAGTTAAGTGTTTTCCTGACTTTCTGGTGAACAATATCGGATCAACTGCTCCTTTGATGAATCCATTAGATAGAAGAAACTTTGATAGCGTGTCGTACCATGCCCTTGGAGCTTGCTTCAAACCGTAAAGGGCCTTCTTCAAGCGATAGACATGAGTAGGATGCTATGGATTCACAAAACCTTCAGGTTGGCTGACGTATACAACCTCTTTCAGATCTCCGTTAAGAAAAGCAGTCTTTACATCCATCTGATAGACTACCATGTTCTTACTAGCAGCGTTAGCCAAGAAGATTCTGATTGCCTCGATACGTGCAACTGGAGCAAATGATTCTTCAAAGTCAATACCTTCTTCTTGACGGTATCCTTTCGCAACCAGTCGAGCCTTGTTCTTTAGCACATCACCATGCTCATCAAGTTTTACTTTGAAGATCCATTTTAGAGCAATGATCGTAGCACAGTCAGGAGCAGGTACTAATTCCCATACATCTAGTCGATCGAACTCATGAATTTCTTCTTGCATGGCATTGAACCAGCTGTCCTCAGTCATGGCTGTTTTAACATCTTTTGGTTCGACCTTAGATAGTACAGAGTTGAAGAAGCACCATAAGGCATCAGTTGCAAGTTTTTTACGAGTGGATACTGGACGAGAAGGGTTCCCAATGATGTTGTCCAATGGATGGTCATGTGTCCATTTTCTAAGGTGCTCGTGTGGTTGTTGTTGAGGGACTGAAGTAGCAGAGTATGGTTCTCCTGATGAAGATGGTTCTGAAGTTGGTTCAGGAGCAAATATGTTCTCAAATGGAGCATATTCGGGAGTAGCAAAAGGGTTATCTTCATCATAATTTGCAGCTTCATTTCCATGATGTACAGCTAAAGATTGAGGATTTGAGGACGACGATGAGTGATCTGCAGTTGGCGCTTCTTGAGACAGTGTCATTGAAACAAATGGATTAGTTGTGTTGATTAGATTAGAAGTCGCCACTGTTGATGGTGTAGAATGATCATTAACAATAGGTTCATAATATTCATCAAACATCGGATCAAACAGTTTCTTCAAATCTTCTTCAGAAGGAGGTAAATATGGAACTGCAGGTGAGGGATTCAATACAAGAGAGGAACTGATAGGACTACAAGATAAATGTTGAGATGCGGGTCCAGAACTTGATTGTCCTAGGGCCATTTGCTCAGACAGCTCATCAAACGTGACGTGAATTGTTTCCATGATATCTCGGGTTCTTTTATTTTAGATTCGGTAACCCTTCCGGTTTGGTGCATAACCAACAAAAACACCAATGTCCGCCTTAGCTCTTAACTTTCCTAAGTCTTGACCATCATTCATTGGATAACATAAGGCACCGAAAACATGAAGGAAAGATAGATCTGGTTTTCGGTTGTGGGCAAGTTCGTAAGGAGTCTTTCCATGAGAGGTGTGAATAATAGAACGGTTTTGGGTGTAGCAAGCAGTTGCAATTGCTTCAGCCCAGAGAAACATTGGAAACTTTGAGAAAATTAGCATAGCCCTTGCAGCTTTGACAAGAGTCCGATTTCGTCTTTCAACTACACCGTTCTGTTGAGGAGTACGTGGAACACTTCTTTGATGGCTGATTCCAATGCTTTCATAGAACTGACTCATTTCTTTGTTAACAAACTCAGTTCCATTATCTGTTCGGATAATTCTGACATTTTTATTAAGTCGAACCTGTAGCTGTTTAATAAGTTTGATGATGACATATGGAGTTTCATCCTTTAATCTCAAAAACTTAACCCAAGTAAACTGAGAATAGTCATCAACCACGGCTAACACATATTTATTCCCATTTATAGTTTGCACTCTCATGGGTCTACACAAATCCATGTGAAGAGTATGAAGAACTTCCATTACTGAGTTTGCACGTTTGGGTTTATGGGCATATTTCTTGGTTTTTCCCAATTGGCATGCTGAACAAAGATGATCTATTTCATACTTCAATCTGGGTAAACCTCTTACGAGGTCCTTTCTAGACAAATCATTTATGGTTCCGAAGTTCAAGTGATTGAGACGACGATGCCATAACCATGACTTTGTTTTAGAAGCCTTTGATAACAAGCAGATTGGAGAATACTTCATCATGTCTTCGATAAAGATGGTGTACAAGTTTGTTCCACGTTTTCCTCTTAAAAGTTCCACACCATCAAGTTCTCTAACGAAACAAGTATGTTTTCTAAAGGCCACTTCTAGATCAGAATCACAGAATTGACCGACAGAAAACAAATTATGACCAAGACCTTCAACATAATATACCCGGGAAATTACACTATCACCAACCACATAATCTCCATAACCCATAATTTCCCCAAAATGGTCGTTCCCGAATCTAACAGTCCCGATAAATTTACTCACGAAGTTCATGAGCCGCGAGCGATCTCCAGTCATATGCTTGGAACAGCCTGAGTCCAGGTACCACAGAACGATTTGAACGACCTGCAGTTGAACACAGACAAGAATGGATGACTGGACAATTGGGATCCCCATGCGAGAATGGGTTCCATTTGGTTAGTAAATGAGATTGGAACACCCACATCAGAAGCAGAAACAATGATATAATTAGAGGTAGATGCCGAGCTAGTAGTAACAGTAGATCCATTCAAAGTATGTTCACTTCTTAAAGGTATAGTTCTACCAGCAGGCATCCATTTCCTAATGGGCATTGATCTAGATAATTTAGGGCACAACTCATTAAGATTGAATTTACGGCCAGTAGGTATCCATTGATAACCTACATTACTAGTATTAAGATTTTTTACCGGAGATTTGATAGCATTACTCAAATCATTCACAACACATTCATGATTAATACCAGAAATCAAGCATTCATTACATGTTTCGCAAGTAGTAGCAGAATTCGAATTAATTACAGTACGCTTATAGCTAATACTAGAATCAACACGATTCGTCTTATTCAACACAAACTTATTGTTCCTAGGGTAGTCTTCTACTTTCTTCCATTGATCACTCTTAGCTTGCGAGGTCCTATCTTGCTTTGTATTGCCTGGAGGCTTTGACCCGCTTGCCTTAGTGTCACTGATTACTCCTGTAGAGGGAATGATGGGAACATTAGTTGGTTTTGCTACTTTTTGCGTTCCTGATCTAGAAGTGCTGGGATCTGAAGTACTAGCAGGCACATCAAAGTTCACATGTTTAACTTTAGGCATAGAACAAGGCATAATGACTTTATCTTTAGTACAAAAGGATTTAGGGCATGTTGCTCTTGAACATTATAAAAGCTCCTGAGATTGTTTGGCATATAAGCATGCATACCTAACTTCTCTATCAAGTGTTTTATTTATGCTATCCTCTTCGACAATCTCACGAAGGCATTATAGACTATCCTTAAGATACGAAAAATATTTTTGACACACACGTTCGTTATTTCTAAGACGAGGGGGAATATACTTTACAGTCACAGCATACTTAGAATCCGCAGATGCCTTTGATACAAAATTCTCATCATAGACAAGTGTCATTTTCCATTTTACCTGACTTTTCAGATTCTCAATTTCCTTTTGTAAAGAATTTATTTTTTCATTGTTCTTATCACGAGTGACTTTCATTGAATCATATAACTCTTTGAAATTTTGTTTAACTTTTTCATTTTCTTCAAGAAAACTCTCATTTTATTGTTGTAAAACATTAATGATGTTTTGAAGATGAAAGTTCTGAGAATTCTGAGAATCTAAAGGAGGAGGCATTTGGGAGCCATTCACATTATTCTTATCACCTTTCAATTGTGAAATTTGGGTTTTCAATCTTTTGATCGTGTTACAATGAGCTCGAATCTGTTAATCACGTTTACTTATTTCAAAAACTGCATCAAACTCAGGAGCATCCGAGGATGTCTTGACATTTTATGTTTTAACATTTTCTTTGAGATGTTGATATTTTAATTGCAAAACAAGATGTTCAACTTCCAATTTAGAAAAAATTTTAACCAAGTTATCATGATCATCCTGTTCAACTTTATCATGCAATTTTGAATTTGTGGTTTCAAGCTCAATGACACGATCATGGGAAACTTTTAATGCAACAGTTAATTCATGAAATTAAGACGCAGTAATAGAATAATTTGTAACAGTGTAGAACACATCTTGAGCAACACATTGAGATATCAAATTATCAATTATGATGTGCAGATTCTTTATCTCAATTTCATTACTCTTAAGCTCACGTTCATACATACTGACCTCAAATTCCATATCATTAAACAACTTTTTCATTTCTTTAATCTCTGTGTCCATTCCCTTTTGAAGACTCTCAAATTGTTCTTTAAGTTGTTTAAAGAAATGCATGACTTCAGTTAAATAGCATTCTTTAGTTTGTTCAAAACCCCTTTCCCCTTCAGTTATCCCAGTGGGTGTGATTCTCTTCTTACACGTTTTCTCAAAATCAACAAATAGTTGGTAAACTACATAAAGGCTGATTAAGGTCTTGATATTAGTGGGAAGATTTCTAGCCACTAAATGCATTGGTGTATTTGGAGGATACACATTTGCTGGAGGCAATTTCCAACAAGGGGGATTCTTTGTAACAAGATTATCTGCCTTTTGCTTATCTATATCTTTCTTCTAGAAAACTTGTTCAGGGGTTAGTAGAGTTTGAGGTTTAAACATGTTCAAGGAAATCCAGTTTTCCTTAGTGTAATCATGGGGTTTATACATTATATTATACTTTGTACACTTAGGATCATTTAACTTCTTTGCCATTTTCACCCTAGAGGCTTCAAATTTTCTATCCTCATCAGTGCTTCCTATACATGATGGTGTTTGCCTAGGCTTAAGAATCTCATTACCATCATAGACTACCTTTTGTGCAGCTCTAGCAACTTTTCCATACTCCGGATTGGGTACCTCTACAAGGGGGATGCTATGTTTATCGCTTAAGACTCTATGCTTAGTGATCATGTGAGCAGTCTGAATGGTGTTCCCTTGTATGTACAGTTTGTTTTAAGTTTGTTTTTCAAAGTTTTTAGGTTGGAAAAGTCATTCAAAAGTTTTGATTCCTTAACATTAAATTCCTGTTTAAGCACTTTTACATTTTCTTGAAGTTCTTGCTTTTGCTTAACAGTTTTAGTAGGCTTTTCTTGTAAGGAGTTTAACTCTTGTTTTAACATTTCTTCCCTAAAGTTACCTTTTCTAATGACTGACGTATTTGGTTATCCATCTCCTGCTCACGGGTGGTCAATTCAAACTTAGCACGTTGTTCATAAATGGCAACTTGTTCCTTATAGGCATTAAGTTCAGAGGTTATGGAATCATCAGGAGCACATGCAGTGTATTCATAAAAAACATAGTCATCATTGACTGCAGAAGATGCATCACTTGGTACATATTCACTTCCATCTTGCTTCACATATTGATCATATGGGACAACATTGCTATTACCCATATTTTCAATATCTGATTCAATAATTTCAGTTGAATGTACTTTGTCATGCATCTTTTGCACATCAACCTCATCGTATAGTTTTAACACCTCTGAGATGATAGATTCCCTGGAAGGATTGGCCTGTTTTGGGGTAGAAGCCCTTGGAGTGACCATTGGTGAGATGCTAGCCATGAAGATGGTCTAGGCAGTTGGTTCATCATCAACATCTGAATCAAATGCATCACAGTCTGCAACTTGAAATGCATTGGGATTGTTCTGACCCATACCCTGCACTGGCTGTTCATCCACATCAGCATCATAAGTTCTGGAATTTCCCTCAGCAAGGAATAGCAATTCTTCCTCATTCAACACAGCTCCACTGTCTTGAGCTTGCACCAGCAGCATCTTGTCCCTGAAGTACTCTGCATTTTGTGGACGTTTTGGAAGAGTGCAATTCCTTGCGATGTGACCTTCTCCACCACAGTTGTAACACTTGATTGGCTTTACTTGACCCTGAGCCATGTTCCTTCCACGATTTTGATTACCCACATATCCACCACCACCGCCAGCATTCCCATATCCAGCAGCAACATTCCCATATCCAGCACCAACATTCCCTTGCTCATTATGTGGAAGGTGTGCATTCTGTCTTCCTTGCACATTTTGCACCACTACCTTTCCGTCTTTAACCGTAGCATGATTGTGAAGATTGGATGCAGTTCTGAGGTGATTGTTGGTGTGCGGGGTGAAGTTCAAGTTCTGCTTGACCATTAAAGCCAGATGATTGACAAACTGTTCCATGAATGTGTCTAATTCTAGAGGCTTATACCCTGGATCCGGAATGAGTTTGTGATAACCATTTCCAGTAGGTATGACTTGAGATTCTTTGGTAGTTATTCCTACATTAGTGTAGAATGCAGTTGAATCGTTTGAAGAGCTTGAATTTCTAGCATTGTTGTTGAACTTTTCAAGGATCATCCATTCAAACACAGCATGCTTATCATTTTGGAGCAAATATGCATACAACTGCTCATAATTGGTGTTTTTCAAACCTTTGTTTAGCTTGACTGCAGTGAAAAATTTGTGCCATTCGGGATTCATGTTGTTCACAAACTTTGAATGAGCTGAATATTTGGTATTGTCATTTTGATATTCCTCATATCATTCACAAGCTTGTGGAATCTTACATGATATTCAGTAACACTTTCCCCTGGATTCATCTTAAAGTTCTCAAAGTCATCATACAGCTGAGACTCCCTGTCTTCTTTAGTCAATTTAGAACCAAAAAGAAGCATCTTAACATTGTCCCATACTGCCTTAGCTTCAGTGTTGTGATTGATCAGCTTGTAAATGTCCTTAGGTAAACCCTGAAGTATGATGTTTGAAGCCCTGATGTCTGCATCATATCTCTTCTTCTCCTTATCAGTAAGTTCATCATACGTCTTTGGTCTATCCAATCCTAATATCACTGAACCATCAACATCAGTTTCAAGAATGTCTCTGGTAGTCTCAACTTGATAAGCTCCTTCATCAATTGACTTAAGTATATTAACCCCATTTTCTTTTCCTAAGCAACACAGTCTGATTCTTTGAGCCCAAGATTCATAGTCGGTTCTGTCCATCATGGGAGGACGAGTATCAGATCCTGCAGCTTGAACGTCGTCAGCAACAGAATAAGTAAATGTAGACATGATTACAGATTCTACGGGATTTTACTATTCTTTGATTAAACCGGGAAATATATTCTTTCACGGGATTTTACTAAATCAAAAGAAAAACCATAAAACGTAACACGAAGAAATGACAAGTCTCAAAAGACAAGTTGCACACTTGACAAGTCGCACCCAAGACAACTCGCATCCAAGTCAACTCGCACCCTAGACAACTCACAACCAAGACAAGTCGCAGTAGGAGACAACTCGCAGTGCAAAACAACTCGCAGTACAAGACAACTCGCACCCTGTTTAACAACTCGCTTAAACGACAACTCGCTTAACAAACAACTCGCATAAGACGCAACTCGCATAGTCTGACAACTCGCATAGTACACAAGTACACCCACTACTTTGTCCTTTCTTGTCGTTTTGTCTCAATAGACAACTTGCATATAAGACAACTCGCTTCAATAAGCAAGCTCAGAATAGACAACTCGCATCAAAGAAAAGCCATTCGAGACACAACTCGCATCCAACAAACTTACAAAAATACCACTTTTCAATCCAAAAAAAACTTAACCACGATGATTCAAGCCTTCCAAATCAAAACCTAAACACATATAATGATTCTAAACAAAAAAGTACAATCAAAATCCAAACTTTAACACTAGAAATGATCCAAATGATGCAAACTACTCTAAACTCATTCAAACCCAAAAACCTTACGAAAACCACTAGAACTCCAAGAACATGAAAGATGAGTGATCAAACCATGGATCTTGATACCAATTGTAGCATATTGGATTTCATAAACACATAACACATCAATAATATGGGGCGTACACTATGAGTTTTAGAGAGAGAAAGTAGAGAGTTTTGGGAACTTAGTGAGACAAAGAAAAATGATATTGAAAGCTCCAAACCTCTACCTTGGGAGGTAGAGGGTATTTATAGTTTCTTACAAGACACGCCTCCTACGGGCTGTGGATCAGGCATACAGTGGGTAAAGATCCGTCCGTCCTCCACGGTGTTACTTAACAAACTACTTATTAACATAACATGACTACGACTACGAGCTTTCTAACGAATACATATACTTTAGGTGACCGACTCTTTAACTACCGGATTTTCTAAATCCTAACATTGTAGGAAATATTGTATGTAATCCCTTATGTCGTCCCATTGGGGGAAGATTGTTGGGATCGCTCCTAACACGTAAATGGAACGACATTTACAGGATTACATTATCTATCTTATTTAGCCAAAACACATGGACTAGTTATGTCATAGTGTAATAGTTATGTATGTGTTAGGCTATAAATACCCTCCTAGACTTCACTAGGAAGGTGAGACTCTTTGTGTAATTTTCATTTCCTTATCAATAAACACATAGTATTTCCCTTCTCTCTTTACTTCCTCTCTCTAACAATGAAGATGGTATTCTACCATCATCTCTGATCTCCCGAATCACCATATCAACCGATACTATGATCCTACAAGGGTATTGGGTATTTTATGCATGCATGAAATGAAATAAAATGCAAGACTTGAGTATTGAGTTGAGAAGTTATTCACCATTTGCTTTCTAATCTATGAACCTCATCATACGAGAACACCATTGTACATAACTACCCATGTAGAGCACTAATGGACGGTTCTCTAAACCTGCTGTCATGACATCATTTTGATATGAAGTAAACATGATGATTGTGTGTTAAGTAAACCTTGATAATGGACTTGTTATAAATAAGAAGTGTGTTTTAATTACCTCAGTTGAACAATGATGTTATCTCGGTTGTTTTGATGTTTAGGTTATTTTGGTTGTGTTTCGATAAAGTTATCTTGGTTGCTTGACGTGATTTGGACAAAGTTTTTTTCGTAAAACTAATGAGAGAACCAGAATAATTAATGAAACTTGATGCTTATCTAATTCAGTGGAACGATAAACTATTGACGCTGTTGTTTAGTGTGTTATCTTAGTTACAAGTCTTGAATTGGACAAAGTTTCATTTAGAAACTTAAGGGAGAACTGAAATAAACCTAGAACCTTGATAGAAATTATCTAGGTTTTGTAATGAACTATTGAGGTTGTGTTATCTCAATCACTAAACTAAATTTGGACTAAGTTTTGTTTAGAAACTTGTAATGGATAATTGAATTACACTTGAACCTATAAAGTATGAAATTAAATCAAAATACAAACTGAGGTATGATCCTATATTGGTGTCACGTATGCAAGTAGTGGATTTTCCGAAGTTAACATGGATCGAAATAGTTTAACAAAAATACCAAGGTACTCAACCGGGATACTAATATCTTGGTAAATAGTATAGCGATAGTAGTGAAAAAGTAATTTTTGGACACCAAGGTACAAGGTACTAGTAAAACACAAAACTTTAATAAAATCGACCAAATCTTCAATTTTAATGCTTCTAACCCAATTCCAAACCGATTGAATCTAACCAAAACCCATTTAAATGCTTTCAAATGTAAAAGTTTTAAACTTTCAATGTAAAATCTAAGTTTTTGATTTTATGACCTATCTCGGTTTGGGTCATAAGTTTGTAAAAGGTTTCATAAACAGTTTTGATCGTGTTTTTTTAAAGCTTTCACTCCAAAATCATGTATTGGCTCTGTTACCAATTGTAGGTCATAATAATATCAAGATCCAAACCATACAATTGATAGATATGAAGTTTAGATAAGAAGGACAAGAGAGAAAATTGAAAACCTTTTGTTACTTGCACAGTGGAACCGAGATACACATTATTAGAATTCCCGCCCCTCATATTGACATGAGGGGATTATTTATACTACTATAAGGCTCTAGATTGACTAGTTGACCTCTTACATTAAATTACTAAACGATCTTTATACCTAACTAGGTATGGTCATCACCTAAAATCTATCAAATAGGTTCGTACATGTTTTGTTAAGTGTTACATATGATCAAAAGACCTTAAAAGCCCTTTAGAATATCTTGAGTCATTTTTATAAACTCCAACCCAAAATATCTTATGAAAAAATTTTGGCACTTGCAACTAATATATGTTTTATAAAATGATCAAATGCAATTAACCAAATGAAAGTAATTTTCTTTAAGTTTAATTGATTTGCAAACAAGTTAATATCAAGCTTTAGTTCAAACTCTTCTCATGTATGGTTAGTAGTTTGCTAAATTTTGAAAAATAATTAGCTTGGTTTATGCATCAACTATATTAAAAAAAAAAACTTGGAGGACTAAATATTCTTCCATTTGTAACCTTGATGACGTATAGTCCGTATTCGGGTCATTGACCCGGCCAATAGCGCTACTAGCAATTAGGCCCAGTACGCATGGGCTAAGTCAGTAACGGTTTGGGCCCACGAAGGCACAACCCAAAGAAATGTATGGCTAATAATATCGGATATCCCCTATCTTAGGAGATAAGCATCTGATAACCGATTTGGGCGGGATACCCCGAAGCTTGAGGAACACGAAACCAACAAGGATTTCGTGTATATATAAAGGGTATCCAAGCCCTCGTTAAAGGTACGATTTACAAACCCTAATTCTCAACTATACCCTAAACCGATTACTTACTCTCACGCCGGAGGATAATCGTGGGAAACAATCCCACGATAAGTCTAACGGTGTCTTTTGTTTTCTTAGTGCGCAGGTCTCAAGCATTAAGATCTAATTGATACGGAATCAGAACCCAAATAAGGAACGCCCAACTTTTGTATCAACAAGTGGCGCCATCCGTGGGACCCAACACTAAGAACTAGAATGACGAAGCAAGGAAACCAAAACCAGCGATCGCATGGCGACTTACAAGGAAAGAAACAGCAGAGCGGATCAGCCTCCAAGCAAGCCTCTGGGACAACCAGCGTGGCTAAAAACCAAGGCTCAGATCTGGTCTTCCCAATAGTGGAACCGCGCACGGGGACAACCCATGCCACCACAACAACAACCAACGTGGAGAATCCGCCACGTAACCTTTTCACCACTCCCCTACCAGAAAAAGATCTCACAAAAACGCCAGGCGCACCTATCTGAAACCGGAGCCCAGATGTCGAAATAGATGCTCTAGCGCTGGAAGGGGTTACGCCTGAGCTAGCGCCAGGTGACTTCGTATCTCAAAACTATGAAGCCTTGGCCGCCCTTATGCAGGAGGAGGTGAAGAAAAGGTTAAGTCAGAGCTTGAAATCCCGACTAAAATTTGACACAGAGTATGAGGTATCTCTATCGCACCTTCAGAAGGAGAGGCGCGGGAAAGATAGCCGCAGACTTCCAGTGTTTACCAGGATTGGGAAAAGAGTTGAGGATGACGCATCAGTTGACCTGCAGTACCTGGAAGAATCTGAAGAGGACGGACGGCGTACCAATATCCACGATAGGCTTGGAAGCCGCAAGATCCATGACAGACTGGGACGACGACACTCCCCCAGTGGAAGCCCTTCAAGCTCAGATTCCGAAGACAGTAGGCGTAAGCACCGAAAGAGAAGAAGTTCATCCTCTGAAGACTCCTTAGATGGTCGGCGCAACCGCCGACAAAGTGAAACCACGTTCTCTGGTGATTCCTCGGACAATGGGGATAGTGAAACAGGACACTGGAAGTCTAGAGGAAGATATCGCGACCAGGGGGAGGAAGATCTATCTCTTCCCTGGCGTCGCCAAAAAGTGGATGCGTTCACTCAGCGCATTAGTGATTTCTCAGAGAATAAGAGAAGGCGCATGCCCGCCAACGTGAAAACCTATGATGGAACAGGTGATCCAGATGATCACTTAAAAATTTTCGAGTCAGCGGCTACCATCGAAAATTGGCCACAGCCTGTGTGGTGCCATATGTTCAACTCCACATTAGTGGGCAATGCACGAAACTGGTTCAGCAAGCTTCCACGAAGAAGCATATACGGTTTTGAAGAATTACGAAAGGCGTTTCGCCTGAACTTCACTCAAAGGAAAAAGTGCACCAAAAACCCTGTCGAACTCGCTAGAGTAAAACAGCGCTAGGGGGAATCTACACGTGCTTATGTGGAGCGCTTCAAAGATGAGTGCATACAGGTTAAAGCATGCCCAGAAGTACTGAAGTAAGGGTGTGCACGGTCGGAAAACCGGATCGGACCGGCCAAGACCGGACCGGACCGAAAACCGAGTTTAGCGAAAAGCCAAGACCGAGACCGGACCGAATGTGGTCGGTCCGGTCGGTCTTTCGGTCGGTCCGGTCCAACAAGGCCAAATTCGTCGGTTTTTGTCCGGACCGGACCGAGACCAATTGCCAAAAGCGAGACCGCGGACCGGACCGAATGTGGTCGGTCCGGTCTCGGTCCGTGTCGGTCCGGTCGGTCCTTCGGTCGGTCCGGTCCGGCCGGTCCGTTTGCTCACCCTTATACTGAAGATCTCAGGGTTTATGAATGTGATCAATAACCCAGAACTCATAAAAAGGTTAAATGACAAGATCCCCCAGACCTTTGATGAACTTATGAAACGGACAAGGTCCTTTATCCAAGGAGAAGCAGCCGAGGCGGATAGCAGGAAAGGCTACTCAAACTATAGGTCACAAGAACAGTCCCGGAGACAATCCACTGACCAGATAAGCAACCGTAACAAAAACTACCGCGGCCAAGGCAGCGGATGAGATAATGACAAATATACACAGCTAACCAAAACTCCAAAGGAGATATTCGCAACCGAAGGCGCAAACTTCCCTAGGCCCCCGCCGATGCGCACCCCAGAAGATAAGCGCGTGGGAAATGGATATTGCGACTACCATGGACAGAAGGGCCACACTACCAATGAGTGTGTCCAATTGCGCCAACTAATTGATAAATTGGTAAAAGAAGGCAGATTGGACCATTTAGTCAAGAATATTAAGGAAGGAAAAGATAAGCAAAAAACCGGGAACAAGAAGGATGTCGCACCCAAAGATAAGGCTGACACCATCTACATGATACAATCATGGCAGCGGGTAACCAAGCAGAAGGTCAGCCAGAGATTTTCCCGTGGAAGTGAAATCTCTTTCCCCACCCTGACTGCAGACAACGCAGTGGTAGAGCCGCTCACCATCGAAATTAATGCGGGGGGTCACGATATCCACCGCATGTATGTTGATGGAGGAGCATCGGCAGACATAATGTACGAACACTGTTTCAAGCGACTGCGACCTGAGATACGTAGTCAGTTAAGCCCGGTCACGACAGCGCTGACTGGTTTTACAGGAGAAAAGATATGGCCTATGGGGCAAATACGCCTACTAGTCAGTGTGGGTAATAAAGAACACTCCGCGACAGCCTGGATGAATTTTATGGTGATCAAATCCCCTTCGCCATACAATGGCATTATCGGAAGACCAGGGATATCAACCATACGCGCGGTACCGTCTACAGCACATGGGATGCTCAAATTCCCAGTGGAAGGTGGTATCGTTACTCTCTACAACGCCACTGTACCACATAGAGAATGTAACACGATTACATGTGAGACGACACCCATTCCAGAGCAGCGCGCAACCAAAGTTCCAAACCTGAAGGTTGCAATCCACCCTGATTACCCAGAACAAGAAGTATCGATCGGAGGATCTCTGTCGGATAATGGCAAGGCAACCGTGTGCGTACTCTTGCAAAAGAACCTGGATATCTTCGCATGGGAACCAAAGCACATGACTGGAGTACCACGCTCGATCACAAAACACAAGCTGAGAATCCGACAAGGATACTCACCAATACGCCAGAAGAAGCGCGGCCAAGCTCCAGAGCGCGCGCAAGCATTCCTGGCAGAAGTACACAAACTTGTGGAGGCAGGTATCATGCGAGAATTCTACTACCACGACTGGCTTTCCAACCCAGTAATGGTGAAGAAGAGCGACGGTAGCTGGCGGATGTGTGTGGACTTCACAGATCTCAACAAGGCATGTCCACAATACTGTTACCCACTACCGGAGATAGACTGGAAGGTAGAGTCTTTGTGTGGATACCCACTTAAATGCTTCCTAGACGCATACAAAGGATACCACCAAATCCAAATGGCTAAGAACGATGAGGAAAAAACGGCCTTTCATACAAGCCAAGGTGTCTACTGCTACACTAAAATGCCCTTTGGCTTGAAGAACACAGGTGCCACCTACCAACGATTAGTAGATAATGCATTTGAAAAACAGGTGGGCCGCAACCTAGAGGTTTACGTTGACGACTTGGTTATAAAGAGCCATACTGAGGATGAATTATTGCGCGACTTTGAGGAAACATTTAGGACTCTCAAAGAGATCAACATGAAGCTAAATCCTAAGAAATGCACTTTTGGCGCTACAGAAGGCATGTTTCTTGGATACCTGATAGAACCAGATGGCATTAAACCATGCCCAAAAAAAACTAAGGCTGTCATTGAACTTCCCTCACCGCGCACGTTGAAGGAAGTCCAATCTCTCAATGGAAAACTGGCAGGCCTAAATAGATTCTTGTCCAAATCAGCAGACAAGTCACTCCCTCTCTTCAAAACACTCAAGAAGTGTATAAAAAAGGGAGATTTTCGCTGGACTACGGAGGCAGAAGAAGCCTTTACACAGCTTAAACAACACCTGGCAACGCTTCCCACACTAGTAGCACCCCGACCAAGGGAAGAATTAATTATGTACTTATCTGCGACTCATGGAGCAGTCAGCGCGGTACTGCTAACGGATAGGAATTCAGTACAAACACCTGTGTACTTTGTAAGCAAAGCGCTAAAGAAAACAGATATCAATTACAGCGCAATGAAGAAGTTGGTCCTGGCATTAGTGTTCGCCGCCAAACGGCTGCGCAGGTACTTTCAGGCGCACCCCATAGCAGTGATCACATACCAACCGATCAAGCAAATCATCTCCAAACCCGACGCATCAGGATGACTGCAGAAGTGGAGTGTGTTTCTAGTTGAGCATAACATTTCCTACAGACCACGTACTGCAGTTAAAGGGCAGATACTAGCAGACTTCATTATCGAAAAACCGGATACTGAAGACTTACCTTCACAAGGCAAGGTGGCACTACAAGACCCATGGATCTTGTTCACGGACGTATCTTCATGCGTGGATGGATCAAGAGCAGGCCTTATACTCACAAGCCCAGAAGGAATAGAATTCACTTACACACTGCGTTTTGAATTCACTGCGACAAACAATGAGGCAGAGTACGAAGCCCTAATTGCCGGACTACGCATTACAGCTCGAATGGGCGTACGCAACCTGGAAGCAAATGTGGATTCTCGGCTAGTAGCCAACCATGTGTTAGGCGAGTACGTGGCTAAGGAAGAAAACATGATCCAATACCTAGACAAAACGAAATCACTAATTCAGAGTTGCAATGAAATGCAAACCAAAAGCTTCTTTACATGGCTTAATCTCTTAGATAATCAAATGTTACATGCTTTTTTCCTTTACATAACTTAATCTTTTAGATAATCATGTGTTGCATACTATAATTCAAATCTAAAGCCCCTTTACATTGCTTAATCTCTTAGATGAGCCATTGTTGAATGCTTTCTCATTTACATGGCTTAATCTCTTGGATAATCAAGTGTAGCGTGCTTATTTCAAATTAAAGCCCATTTGCATGGTTTAATCTTTTGGATGTGTGTGTGAACCTTGGTGCTGACACCAAGTAAAGTAAAATTAGAATTTGAATTATATGTGTGTACGTTTGTAGTTTATTCAAAATATACATGAGACAAAGAGAGGGGCTATTTTTTCTATTCACTTCTATAAATACCACATTTATGTGAAGTAAATACTTACCACTCAAAAAAACTTTTTAATACCAAAACAGTCTCTAGTCTTTTTAACTCAATATACATATGCTTATATACACTTAACCATCCATTGTTGAAATCAAGCTCATATGGCAAAACATGAACATATGAAAGAGCTTGGTCATCTCCTTCGAATCGACACCTCAAAGAAATTTTTGCATCATCACCTCTTCAAGGAAAGAACACATAGATCTTGGAAACCTCCTTTGTGTTATCATGCAACAATACATATACATCCATACCTCTTCAAGAGAATAACATGTCAAAAACTTTTTTTCCTTCTCCAAGGTTTTTCCCACTGGGTTTTTCTTGGAAAGGTTTTTTAAGGAGGCAATCTCAGCTGGCGTATTATACTACTAGTGTGAAGCTGGTGGCCTTGTTAGGTGTTGCTTGCTCGTTGAAGTGGTTTTTTCCTATTGGTGTTCTTGTTACTATATTTAGCTAGTTGTTCTCGGGTTGTGGTATGTTACAACCGAGTTTTCATTTTTTGTAGTTCAAGTGTTGCTTGAGGTTAATGTGGT
Organism: Chrysanthemum makinoi; assembly: GCA_910596185.1. Taxonomy (NCBI): domain Eukaryota; kingdom Viridiplantae; phylum Streptophyta; class Magnoliopsida; order Asterales; family Asteraceae; genus Chrysanthemum; species Chrysanthemum makinoi. Next base: position 186,470,809 of record OU343221.1, read on the forward strand.
ATCACAGCCACATTCTATTGTACTTCAACTTTCTGTGATTAATATATATTTTACCGGGGTAATCCCCTTTACCCAAAAAAACAACAACACTATCATCAATAGAGCTTGACAAGCTCTTGTTAACAACAAATGTTTTTAACATCCACAACCTTTGAACCTTACACCTTTATTCCCAAAGCATTCAATAATGCAAACAAACCTAACAACAACATCCAAAACCTTGTAACCACATTAAGACATATCATGTATCATCTTGTCAGATTGTTTTTAAGTCTTGCTCCTTGTGTGGACAAGTAATTATAAAGTCTTTCTCCTAGTTTAGAAAAGAAAGGGTTGAAGTCTTACTACTTGTATGGATAAGCAAATTGTATTAATCTTGCTCCTAGTATCGACAAGCAAAGGGTTTAAGTCTTATTATTTGTATGGACAAAGAAAGCGTATTAAGTCTTGCTCGTAGTGTGGACAAGAAAAGGTTTAAGCATTACTTCTTGTGTAGACAAGAAAATTGTATAAAGTCTTGCTCGAGGTACGGACAAGAAAAGTGTGTCATGTCTTGCTCATAGTGTGGAAAAGCAAAGATGAATCTTCTTTCCTAGTGTGGAAGGAATTAAGTATATAAGTAAAACTTGCAAGATCTTATGTGGTGGTTCCTAAGTGAGGACTACGTCCATAATTAGCTTGGATTTAGGTGAGAAGAAAGTTATTGCACAGTTTATCCACCACAAAGAGTTGTTACTAGTGAATGATAATTGGCGTTTGCGTCGCTAGTTTGAAGAAGTGGTTGTATGGGTGAACAAAACATCACCCTGAACCACTATATATAGTTATATGGTTTTCTTCCGTTAATTATTTATTGTCATCTTTCATGATCATCACATACTAATTGTCAAAACATAGTTTTTACTAGAAATGTTTTAAAAGACCGTATGCCCCCTCTCTACGGCTCTACATTTATTTTCTAATAAAATGATATAGTTGGCATTGATTAGAAGACGCGCATATGAAATGGGTTTTATTTTAGTTTCTTTTATGATGTTCTTGGTATTGTGAATAACAAACTTATTTTTTTACATTTGGTTGAACATTTGAGGATGCGTTAAAGATTCAAATTTTTATATTTGATGAAGGTTCCAAGGTGTTTTTCATGCTTTATTTTTTAGTGTAAGATCAAAATTAAAAATAAAGTGTGTAGGATATTGGATATCATAACACACACAAGGATTTAATGCTTGGCCGAATCTAGAGAGAGAAAGTGAAAGATAATGGGATATTCCAGAGAGAGAAAATGAAGTTGTATGATTGGATTCAAATGAACATCCAACCCTCTCCTTTGGTGGGATAGGGCTTATATACATGACATAATAACACCCTTACTTGGGCTGTGGAGCGAGTTGACAATGGGGAAAGTCCCGACCCGACTCCACGGGTGTTAATATAAGTAGTCTAATAATGTAAAGCCTACAAGCTAACTTATGCTAGACATAACATGGCGTGACCGAGTATTTCATATGGATGTTCATAATCCTAACAATCTCCCCCTAAGGGAGGTCACCCCAGAAATTACACTTTGAATCCTAGCATTCTATTACATGATTTTAATATTCTAGCTCGTAAACTTTGATTCTTCAATGTATGCAAACTTTGTATTTTCAGTAGGGCTCTTTTGGATGAATGTTCCTTGACTTGGTGATCTTTGAGCTTTCATCGAGATCATCATCCATAGTAAATCTCTAACTTTTCCTTTGTATTATTGCCTCTATGTGGTGTTGTGACCTTCGGATCGATATGCTTACACTTTTTGGGATCATGATATTTTTGCCTCAGAGTTGCGGAAGCTGTGTTGTACGTCATTCAATTATCATGATTTCTTTAATTGTGAGTATGAAGTGTGAGCATGTGGTTATGAATTGACATCTCATCGGCCATCAGCTGCAACCGTCAGAACTTCCTGCAAACACCAGTTAGTAATAAACACACGAAAGTGTCTTTGTTCACTTTCGTTGAATATGGTTGCAAGAACCACGGTTCCGTGTTGATCAGTATAAATACTTCCTGTGATCAGGTAGAATTCTTAAGAATCTCCTTGACAGGGTTTCGTTGCTATACTAGCCATTCTCAAACCGGATCATCTCAAAGTAGACAACACGGAGTGAGTGAACCAACAAATTGGGTTTCACTGATTGAGGATAAATTGATTTGAAGAACAATTGCGTATTGCTGAATAATGAGTTTTTGCAATATGACGAGAATTTTATGAGCAAAATCAAGTTTCAATCACAAATAATTTTGTTTGAAAATTTATGCGCAGTAGATGTGCTTGAAAAAAATTGTTGAGCACATCGAAGGGTTTTCCAAAAGCATACGTCAATTCCTTTACTGGAACAAGGTTGATTCAAATGCGAATCACCCCATCGTTGTTTTCCAGTTGTCACAAGTTTGATCCATGAAGGATCTCACATGTCACCTACCAAGAGATTGTTTGATGTTGGCTCTAGAAGGATTTCCATCTTCATTGTGAATACTTTACGTATCACGTGGCAATAGCACAAGGATAATGCATAGGACTCTTAATGTATATCTTCTTGCTTTTCCTGGTGTATGAAATAGAAAGCACATTGGAATTGTGTCCTAATGAGATTTATGGATGATATCTTGGCTCTAGACTCAATAGTGCACTTTGGTTTTCCTATGCGGAGACTATAGAGAGGGTCTCATGTTTCAATATCAACCATCTCTAAGATAAAGGTCGATAGATTACATCGGTTCCCCGTAAGAATGAAACAAGTCCTTTTAAGAGAACTTGAGCGGTTGGGAAGTTTAGTGCGGTGCGTCATTGGGTCCATGACGTCTTGTCTTCAATACCGAAGTAACCTTGGTAACCACCAATAGTATATGTATTGAACCCAATTTCTGCCCAAAGGTTGAATATTTAGAGAGCTATTTCTTTTCACCCTTTATCTTTATATTTCTTTTTCATTCTTCAACCCCTTCAGCGCTTACCGAGACTTCATCACTAGAACCTTGTTGGGTTTGTTGGAATCACTTGTAACTAGTATTATCAAGTGTTAGTCATTTCAATGTAATAGGTTGCGTAATTATGGCTTTTATGTTTGTTATTAGTGCTAGGCTTATGTAGAAAGCCCATAGGCCTATGCAAAGGCCCAAAAGGCCAAGGCAAGGGGATGCCCTAATCCCTTTGCCTATAAATACATTGTAACCTCTCCTTGGAGAGGTGTTGCTCACTTTCATAATACACTTATCCTTTCCTTAGTATCATTCGTGTGAATTGTGTGTAACCATCCCTTCTCATCTCTTGTTTCTATCATCTACATACTTGTGTTCATATTATGGTGACCTAACAGTGGTATCATACGCCATCTAGTTTGGTGAAACGTTTGTGTATTGAAGATCTGTACTCGTACGCGTAAGTTGCTTCGTTCCATACATTTCTCACGCATAAAACTTTGATTTTTACACTTGTAAACTCAAGATTCTTATGGGTTAAGGTTTATATAGTGTTAAGGATTCTAGTTTTTGCAAAACGTTTTAAGCTTTACATGTTTTAGATTGGTTTTAAACTTGTTTTTTTATTGTGGTACTAGTTTACGCATAAGCTCAAAAATCATCTTAGCATATCAAGTTCAAAACTTTCTTGTTATTTTGGTGTTTTTGAAGCTTTTTCATCATTAAAAATGAGTGTACAAAACGTTTTAGTGATAAAAATACGTTTTTGGTAAATTCTGTTGAGTTTACGCCTAAGAAAACCCTCTTCTTACGCCTAGTGAAAACCATATTCTTACGCCTAAAATCTTACGCCTAAAGTCAGAAGTTACGCATAAGCTGTTTACGCGTAAGGAATTTTCATCACGTTCTTCGAAGCTGTTGGTAACTCGGTGTTTTTCTTGCTTGGATAAGCCTGAAAAACACTTCGATTTGTGGATATCTCTCACACTTGGACAAGTGTGAAGGATTTTGGTTTAAAACCTAATCTTACGCCTAAAGCTAAAGCTTACGAGTAAGCCCTTTACGTCTAAGTTAAATCTTACGCCTAAGGTTCCTTACTTCTAAGAGTTTAGTTTACGCCTATGCTTACGTTTAACATTAAGTTTACGTGTAAGAGGGAGTTTACGCATAAGCTTCAGTTTACGCTTAAGGAAGTGTTATGCTTAACTTCAACAGTTTACGCCTAAGCTTATTGTTTACGCCTAAAAGTACTTCTTCAACAAACAACAACAAGTTTCATTCGACTACAAAGATCCATCATCTACACAAGTTTCAAAGATGTCTCAACCACCATACTCCAGCTACTTTCCTCATGAATATCCTCAACAACAACAACAACAACAACAACAACAACTACAACTACAACTACAACAATATCCTCAACAAAAATTTCAACAACAACCACAACAATTTGGAAATTACTTTCCTCCTCACATTGCACAACCACTTCCACCAAAACAATTACTTCAGCAATACCGACAACAACATCAGTATGCTAACTACTTTCAGTATTAGTTTCCACAGAAGTATGCTATGAATGTAACAACGCAAAAGGAACCCACTTAGTTTTCAAAGATGTGTGAAGCTATAAGTAGCCAACAACCTATTCATGAAGCTGGATCCCTTGATAGACCTCCAATGCTCACTCCTGGAAACTATGATCAATGGGTGATGCGCGTCTTTAGGTTTTGTGATCTCAAGAAACCATATAGTAAGTTTTTGAAGAAGGTCATCCTTGAAGGTCCTTTTCAAATTCCTACTACAACTGTACTCGAAGATCCAAATGCTACTCCACCAAGAGATGATGTTACTTCCACTCTCAGAATGGATCAGCTCACTGCTGAACAAATACTTCATTTTGAAGCTGATGAACTTGCAATGCAATATATCCTTTTGGGTTTACCCAATCCGATTCTTCGCAGTGTTGATGCTCAGGAAACTGCAAAAGCAATATGGGATCACATCCATCTCGTAATGGAAGGCACATAACTCAATCAAGAAGACATGGAGTCAAAACTTTACTTATCATATGATAACTTCATGATTGAACTAGGGGAATCATTAGAGTCATACTATCATCGGTTTACAGACATCATCAATGACTTGGACAGACACAACATCATTATGCCAAGAATTGCAATCAACACAAAGTTCCTAAGTTGTCTTGGCCCTGATTGGGAAAAGTATGTTACATTCATCCGTCAAGCTAAAGATCTTCACAAAGCAAAGTACGGGTTGTTGTATGACTACTTGAAGCACCACCAAAAGGAAGTAGACAAAGATAGAGCTCTCCGTGGAGTCACTGCACCTTTACCAAATGCTAATGCTCTTGCTTTGTTTACTCAAGCTTGTTATCTACAATTTCCACTACTCCCTACTGTCTTTACTAATCCACCACAATCAGCCTAGATTACACCATATGATTCATCACAACAATCATAAGAAGCTCAACTGGTTCCTTACAACAACAACACTGATTCAGCACTCTACAGTAAGACACCGAATGAGGATGCAAAAGCTTTCGATACGTTGAATCAAGGATTTTCGTTAATTGCTCTAGCCTTTGGGAGATTTGCTAACAAATCCAACAACCGTATTCGTACCTCATCTAATACAAGGAATCAAGCAGTTGTTAATATTGGAAGGGTTGAGGTTCAAAATCAAGGAAATGGTCGTCAGATGGGTAGTGGTAAAGGATTTAATGCTACTGGAAGGAATAACATGGGTGCTCCACATCAACGGGTTCAAATTTTTGATCAGGGAAACTTTCAGAATGGGAATAACGGTCTACGCTGCAACAACTGCAATGAGAAGGGTCATTTGGCAAATGCTTTCCCAAAGCCGAGAACAAGAGGCAATGCTTATCACAAGGAGGCTTTACTCTTGGCTCTCAAGGATGAAGCCGGTGGAACACTTACCAACAAGGAACATAGCTTCATGGCTATTGCAAATTCTGATGATGACATGGAGGACTTGCAAGCTAACGCAGCTGTAATGTTGATGGCCAACATGTAAGAGCTCCACATGAGTGATACAGGCCCAGTGTATGACACTGATGGCTTGTCTCAGGTACCAGATCCTAACATATGTATTATACATGATTTGATATCTCCGCCTACATCTGCATCCGATGAGGAACAGAGTGTTTAACATGAGCCATCTACATCTCATCACGAAGAAAATCAAATGGATCCCGTAGTTACATTTGACGATCAAGATGACCTTACGGTTACCATTGATAATCAAGTTGACCCAGTGATTACATTTGAGGATGTAAATGATGAATATGTTGAGACTCAAGTTGAACAAAATGAACCTTTTTCTAATCCAGATCCAGAACTCATGACCTTATTTCAGACCACCCAATCTCAATTGGAGAAGTGCAATGAGATTAATAATAATCTTTGAGAAAAAGTGGCACTATTGACTAAGGATATTGAATGTTATAAGGTACAACTCAATAATTTTGAAACTAAAGAGAAACATGAATATAGTTTTGAAGTCGCTTTTTCAAAGTCATACCAAAACGAACAATCTTTAGAAAAACAGATACGTGATCTAGTTGTTTCCAAGAATGAATTGATTTCTCAAATAGAACAACAAAAATTTGAACATAAATAACAAGTTAACACTCTTACTTCTGAAACTCAAAAAGCCAAGTCTGAGTTGTTATCGTGTCAAAAAGAATTTTTAGAATACAAACAAAATTCGAGGAAACGAATAGATCAATATCTTGACGAAATTGTCGATTTGATAAATAAAATCAAAGAGTTTCAAAATGTTGTCTATAAACATGGTGAGTCTATCAAAATGATTCAAAAGTTTTCTTTTAAGTCAAATCCAGATGTATATAGACCAAATCTTGCTGATAAAAAACTATGTTTCTTCAATAGAGCATTCAAATCAAATCCAAAGTTGTATAGTGTCACACATATGCTTGATGAATCTGTTGTACGTGTCATTGATATAATCGTGAAGAGGAAATCGATGCAGAAGAAGAGAGTAGATTGAAGATGGAAAATGTTGAATATAACAAACCATTTGATTATTCAAAAGGACGTATCATAACTTTTGTTAAACAACATGATAATACAAACATACCTTGGGTTATTACACCAATTCCTAAGTCCTCTTCTAATGTTAGTCCCGTCAAACAAGTTGCACAAATTAATGGTCCTTTACCTTCTTTGAGTGAAATCACACCATTACCCGAAAGATGTCAAATCCTTAAATATTTACATTCATGTCTGACATTAATCTTTTGGAACGTGAAATTGAACTTAATTTGGAAATAAAAGTTGAAACTTTTCAATCACCTTATGCGCGAAAACAAAGAGATATTTTTCAAAAACAACTTTTACCCCATGTTCGAAATTTTCGTATGTGTGCAACATATTGGGAACGGGATCTTCAGAAGGAGATTGGGCACTTGAAAAAAAATTTCAATGCAACAGAGGCATTCAAAACCAAAAATAAAAACAAAATATTTTGAAACCATGTTGATCGACTCTTTGAAGATGTTATATGTGCTGATACCATGTCACTTGTGTTGTATTATACTGTTGCTTCTGCTTCTGATAATATTGCTGTTAATACTGTTGATAATGTTGATAATGTTGAGATTGTTGATAATGTGTCTCAAATCAAAACATTGAAAGATGAAAATGAGCGTTTGTTAAATGAACTTTCAATTGTAACACGTCGTCTTCAATGGTGTCAAAAAGATTGTAATATTCGAGAACTTGCTTTGCAAAACAAACTCAAACAATCGATAACTTTTAAACCAAAACTCGAACGACAGGATGAGGAAAACGTGACTTTAAAGTGTCAAATTTTTAAATATGAACAAGAAATTGCCAAAGTCAATACAGAATATGGTGTCATATTTAATTTGCTCAAAAAGACTCGTGCTAAAGCGTCAAAAGATCTTGATGATCATCTTGCATTCACTTGTGAAGTCTTAAATGTTAACGGAAACATTCGCTCTGAAAACCAAGATTTGTTACACATTGTTGTTGAGTTGAAAGAGAAATTGGGGAAATATGAGAGTGATAAGTCTAGTAACACAAATGTCCTTGAACCTAGAATGTTTAAAATTGATTAGGATGCCTAATGAAAAACCTGAAGATACTATTGTGCTTCCTTCCACTTCTACAGGAGTAGTTGCCTCTAATCCTAGCGTTAGCACTTCCCAGCTTAAGAGTACAAACAGGAAAGATAGGAAGTTGCAAGGTAAGAGAAGATCAGTAAAGACCCCTGCAGTAGAAGAACACACTAGGACTTTGAATAAAACACATGTTGCACCTACTTTAGATATTTCGTTAGAAAAATGTAATAGAAAAAGTGATGTAACGAATGTTGAATCTTCAAGTACTTTGAATGTTTTGTTTGAAGCATCTTGTATTGTTTGTCGTAAAAGCACGTTTTCTGGTTGTCATGATAATTTTGTTGCTAAATCTATCTTATCTCGTAAGCGAAAACATAGAACTGAAATTACCTCTAGACCCTTGGTTTAAAATTGCGTTTTGCGATCCGATGCGCTAAAGGTCCCAGAGGCCGATGCGTGATGTGTGTTGCAAATGCGAGCGCATTTTGGACGCGATGCGTTTTGTATTAAAAAAATATAAAAATTGTCTATACACAATATATTAAACAAAGTACCAAGTAAATGAAATAAATTTACAAATAAGTAACATATATAAATGTAGGAAAATAATCTATTTGTAAAACAAATAAGTCATAAAGTTACGACACAAAATACTTTGAAACAACATTATAAATCCCAACTAAATCTTATTTAAACGAGACCCTCCTCCTTTAGTTACTTTCAAACGGAACGAACATGTAAATTTATTTTTTAGTTTTTTTTATCTTGATTTCTATAATTTCTTCATGGATCATTGTTATTGTTACTAGTTAATGTGGTTGAACGTGAACGATTAGAGTCCATTCTATACATATACATCATGGCATGATGTTATAATATATTAAATGTATACTTATAAGTTATACCAGTGGCTAGCATCATAATTCATTCATAACTAAATCAATAACAAAACTAAAAAAAGAAGTTAAATTTGAGTTACACATATGATTTTCATCTCAATTGATTAACAAATATGATTACGTATGATCAAAGAAAAATATAAACTCTTGCACAACATGAAGTGATGAAATAGGAAGAAGATTATTGTTTATGGAATTTCAAATTATGTTAATGGTGCATGATCTTGAACCAAAGGGTAATTTGGATGTTGGGTAAGTTGGATGTCATTATTGTGTTTTTTTGGACGTCTTTAAACAATGTTTATTTTTCAAAGTTCATTAAAATATTCTAGTCTCTTCTATATGGTTTAATTTTTCCAAAATGACCTAAAACTTATATTGCGACAATTGCGACCGTTGCTAGCATTACACAGATGCGAAAAATTACGGTCTAATGCGAGCGCATTTTGGGATGGCCTCGCATTAGGCACCTTAATGCGAAATCCTAAACGCAATGCAATAATGCGCGCAATTTACGCAATGATGCATGCATTTTTAAACCAAGCTAGGCCCACTAATGCTTCCAAGTCAGTGCTAGATAAACCGCCTTCTAGTGTTTCTGCGAATATCATTGATGTACCCATAGATCCCATTTCACCTCCTAGGAAGAGAATATCACCTAGTGCATTCACTAAGACTAAAGCACAGACTAGTTGGACTTGGCAGAGATGGTTACAAAATACATCTGGATTTAAATGGATTCCCAAAATTATAAACTTGTGTGTTTCATCTGTAAATGTAACGAAACCCTCTAAATCTTCGGGTTCCACCTCTACTTCTATTCCACCTGTGTCATCTGTGAGTATTGCAGGTAATACAGATCATCCTTTGGATTGTTGATATTGGATGTTCCCGGCACATGACATGCAATCTTAACTTCTTACAAACTTTGTTTCAAATTTCATTGGCACTGTCATGTTCGGGAATGATCACTTCACAGCTATCATGGGCTACGGAGACTACATCAATGGGAACATCAAAATTAACAGGGTTTATTATGTTGAAGGTCTTGGACATAGTCTTTTCTCAGTCAGCCAGTTTTGTGATGGTGATTTGGAAGTTGCTTTTAGGGAGAAAACTTGCTTCATTCGTGATCTACAAGGAAACGATCTCATGTCTGGAAACCGCACATCAAGATTTTACACAATTTCAATGCAAGACATGATTGCTTCATCTCCTATCTGTCTACTTTCTAAGGCAACATCTACAAAATCATGGCTGTGGCACAGAAGACTTTCACATTTGAACTTCCAAACCATAACTAATCTTGCACGACACAAACTAGTTGAAGGTCTTCCAGGGTTTAGGTATTCAAAAGATTACTTATGTTCAACTTGTGAACAAGGGAAAAGCACTCGTGCTTATTTTCCTTCAAAGGTGGAAAACAGCTCTCAGCATGTTCTTCATCTTCTTCACATGGATTTGTGTGGCCCGATGCGTGTGTAGGCGATTAATGGCAAACACTACATTCTCGTAATCGTTGATGACTACTCCAGATGGACTTGGGTTTATTTTCTACAAAGTAAAGATCAAGCTCCACAAATGATCATCACCTTTCTCACGAAAATTCAATTTCAGCTCTGTAACACGGTTAGACAAGTCAGAACAGACAAAGGAACTGAATTTGTGTAACAAACTCTTCGAGATTACTATGAGAAAGTGGGAATTGAGCATCATACATCAATTGCATAGACACCAGAACAAAATGGATTTGTCGAAAGACGAAACCGTACGTTAGTGGAAGCTGCAAGAACGATATTGATCAAGGCAAAACTTCCAGATTACTTATGGGCAGAAGCCGTGTCAACTGCAAGCTACACTCAGAACCGTTCTATGATAACAAAACGCCACAACAAAACACCTTATGAGCTTATCCATAACAGAAAACCGAACCTCAAACACTTTCATGTATTTGGCGCTCTCTGTTACCCAAATAATGATCGTGATGACTTTGGAAAGCTCAAGGCCAAAGCTAATATTGGAGTCTTCGTTGGATACTGTGAAAAATCAAAAAGGATATCGGATCTGGAATCGTCGTACAAAGGAAATTATGGAAACCATTCATGCCAATTTTGATGAGCTCACAGAAATGGCTTCTGAGCAAAACAACTTAGAACCCGAACACAACCGTCTCAACTTCCCTCAATCATCAGCTGATCAAACCTTTCAAATCACTCGTCATCAAATGGAAACATTGTTTGATCTTCTGTTCAATGAAGACTTTGAACAACGTCCTCTAGATGTATCAACTGTTTCCGCTGCTCAACCTGATAATACTCCAATACCTGATACACCTGAAACAACAACAATTGTTGCTGATGCACCTCCGATTGAATCTCCAAGAACAGCCAAACAAACCGCTTCTAATGACTATGACCTAGCTGATGATATTCTTAATCAAGATGTACCTACACCAGCGGATTATGATGGAAATGCGTTCTTTAACCCTTTCGCTACTGAAACGACAAATCCAGATGTTGCTGAATCCTCTACCAGCCATCTGAATCCACTAAATCTGCACAATTTATAACAACATCAACCCTCCACACACCGATAGTCTAAATACCATCCTCTTGTTAACATTATTGGCAACCCAAACCAGCCTGTCGTAACTAGAATCGCCTTTAGACTGACGGAGAACATTGCATTTATGCACTCACCGTCAGTCAAACTAAACCCAAAAGCATTAAAGATGCAATGACTCACAACAACTGGATTGAATCCATGCAAGAAGAGCTGAACCAATTTAAACATTTAGAAGTATGGGAATTGGTTGAAAGACCGACACGGGTCTACGTCATAGGTCTCAAATGGATTTGGAAGAATAAGTTAGATGCTGAAGGTACAGTTATCCAAAAAAAGTCACGTCTGGTGGCTAAGGGTTATAGACAGGAAGAGGGTATTGACTTCGAAGAATCATTTGCACCGGTTGCTAGACTTGAAGCTGTACGGATTTTTCTGGCATTTGCGGCTCACTTGAACATCACCGCTACCAAATGGATGTCAAAACGGATTTTCTAAATGGTAAAGTAAAGAAGACAGTGTATGTTAGCCAGCCGGAAGGATTCGTTGATCTAGAATTCCCTAATCATGTTTACAAACTGAACAAGGCTCTCTACGGTCTCAAACAAGCCCCTCGGGCGTGGTATGATAAGTTGTCATCCTTTCTCCTTGCTAATCATTTTATCAAAGGATCGGTCGACCCAACACTATTTATTCAATATCATGGGGCACGCATTTTAATTGTTCAGATTTATGTGGATGATATCATCTTTGGTTCTACCCACAAAAAGTACTCAAACGCTTTTTCACATCTAATGAAAATAAATTTTGAAATGTCAATGATGGGTGAACTTACGTTCTTCTTAGGACTACAAGTTCATTAATCACCCCGTGGTATTTTGTTAAGTCAGTCCAAATATGCTATTGAAATATTGAATAAACATGGAATGCAAAGTTGTGACACCTATGCAACACCAATGGCACATACCAACAAACTAGATGCTGATTTGCATGGGAAATTGGTTGACCCTACCAAATACCGAAGTATTATTGGGTCTCTCATGTATCTAACGACCATAGACCCGACATAGTATTTTCTGTATATCTTTTCTCCCATTATCAGTCAAGGCCAACTGAAAGACACCTCTCTGAGGCTAAAAGAATCCTCCGATACGTCAAGGGAACCGTTAACTTGGGGATCTGGTATCCGAAGGATTCTGGTTTTGAACTAATAGCTTTTTCAGACGCTAACCACGCAAGATGCTTAGATTCATGGAAAAGTACTTCAGGAGGTTTACAATTCCTTGGTGATAAATTGGTGTCATGGCAATCAAAGAAACAGGATTGTACATCGCTGTCATCAACTGAAGCTGAATATGTAGCCATGTATGCGTGTTGTGCTCAAGTCATTTTGATGAGAACACAACTCAAATATTATGGTTATATATTTGACAGAATTCCGGTGTACTGCGACAACAGAAGTGCTATTGCGATCTCATGCAACACCGTTCAACACTCAAAGTCAAAGCACATCGATCTTCGATATCATTTCATCAAAGAGCATGTGGAAAATGGTACAGTTGAATTATACTTTGTAGGTATAGAACACCAATTAGCGGATCTTCTCACTAAAGCCTTGCCTCCCGCAAGATTTACTGATTTGATTCACCGTATTGGTATGCGGTGTTTAACTCTAGAAGAATTGGACGAACTTTTAAAACACACTTGAAAAGTCAAACATGTGACAACTCGTAATTTCAGGTCATTTCTCAAATTTACTATTCATCTCGAGAATTTACTATTCACTGATTACTATTCATCGTTTTTGAAGTCGGTTTGAGACTTTGAGAGGTTATTTTAAAATTTTACTATTCACAAAACACTATTCATTCCCGGAGAAAAATCACTATTCAAGATTCACTATTCATCATTTTTCGTAAACTAGGTTTACTAGTATCAAATACGCTTAACCTTGAAGGTAAAGCTGCGTATTCATGGAATATCATTGAAAACATTTCATATAGACTAGAGTTAGTCTACATATCATCAGTAACATCATTTCATATCAGTTTACGCATGGGTTTGCATATTCCATTAACGTATATTTATTAATTAAATAAACGCTATCGCACGATCATTTATTTTGAATAATTGATCCAAAACTTACGAAAATTGTCCTAATATATTTTTATACTCATTTTAAGACTATAAAAATTATATTATTAGTTTACCTGACGTTTTGAATTTATTTTGTATATATATGGGTATATATATATATATATATTTACGACGGTTTTCGTAAATTCTATTCGATAATTATTTATTCACTCAATACTTGCGAGAAATGCATTTTTATAATTTTTATGACTTCGATATATTTTATTTTGTTCCGTTAAAATCGATTTCTAGCTAACGCTACATTTAATAATTAATTATATGTACAAAATACACATTATACATAACTTTATACACATTTAAATCATCAAAACACACAACCTACTTCCCCAATATTTACTTGCCGACCACCCCCCAAGTCATCCTTTTATTAAAAATATCTTGACAAAAAATGTACACATACACCAAAATGATTATATATTGTAATATACAAGAGTTCTACAAAAATAAAACACCTACAAACACATACTAAAAGGTGAAGACTAGAGAAAACTCTTCCATTTTTGTTGTGATGATCGACCAAGCAAGAAACCATATATTTTTCAAGATCCTAGTGTTTAACAAGTTCATTTAGTAATCTATTTCAAGGTTTTGAAATAAAAACCTAAAGATTAATTAAGTTTCTAGTTCCAAAAACTCTTCAATCACTCAAATAAGTGTTCTAAATAATTTTCCAAATCTTTTATACTATTATTTGATTTATGTTTATGATCTAGTAAGAAAAACATGCAAATATTCTACGAATCATACCACTTTATACTTGATTTTACTACTTATAATGAGTTTTAACTATCCTATATTTATTCCCATGAACCTTATCATTGTTGGTGAAGTTTAGGAAGCCATGACACCCTAAGAAGGTGTATGGTAGGTTTAGAATAGTTTTGGTATTGATTGGAAGGGTTTAGAACAAGTATTACACTAGAAAAAACATTTTCAACAACAAATAATTAAGGGCTGTCCATTTTTGTAAAATCTAGAAATTTCGACAGGTCATGGATTATTTTGGTTTATATTTTCAGAAAATAGACTTTAAAACGAAACCGTGGTCGCTTGAACGGGTTAAAACGGATTTATAACGAAGAAGTTACGATATTTTCAAGTTTAACGACGAAAACTAATTTTCTGAAAATATACAAACTGTCAAGGATTATTTAAGGGGCAAAAAATGAGTTTTAAGCATTATCTAAATGAGTCGATTTATCAAAAATATATTAGTATATATTAACACGAAACTAAGGATATATAAATCGTAGAAAACCAAGCTTTAACGACTAAGTTACACGCGTTTTAAATATGGCTATCGTAACTATTTTACACAAGTAATAACACTTATATATTTTCTATTAGACCAAAATGGTTATCGCAAGTGACCATGTTTGGAGCCGTTTTTCATATCGATAGAGTATTTTTGAGAAAACGATGTCTACAAATAAAAGTGAGTTCACCTAGCCCATTTTCCAAAATGTTCAATCGTTCGTCAAACGAAGTTATAACGAATAATATATGATCACTCAAACTTTTCCTAAAACTACTCATAAACTATATTTTTAGCTCGACTACCTTACTTCATCTATATTTTTCTCTATGATCGAGACTTCTATGATCAAAAGTTAATTGCTAAGACTTTTAGATATCGCTACAAGCTTTCCGAAACCATTGAGTTGGTTTCTAACACTCGATATTCACTATTTTACGACTAGCTGTGCGAGGCTACTTAGTCATTTTCATGAGTTGTCTAAGTATATTATTTTAAGACGAAAAACTAAAAAATTCTTGTTCTATTTCTAAACGACTATCGTGGGATGTTGTTTCAACATATATAAGCATAAAGTATTTTATAACTTGACAAGACGTTATAAACTTATTTTCGACGATAAACTTTATTTTCAAATGCACAAGTGGTATGGATATCATATGAGTTTGCATGCACAACATTAAATCATGACTTATATTAGATCATATCATTCATAATAGGTTGCAGTTAGAGATTGCGCCTCATTTCAGTGTATCCACTTTTGCCATCATAATCATTGTATCAAGTGAGTTTTTCATAGCCCCGTTTTACAAGTTTATACTTTATTTCAAACCTACAGGGGAGAATATATTGCACATCATTTTATTACGAGCCCAAGTACATCAAATTCATTTACATTGTTTAAGTTACCTCATTGCCAATTGAATGTCCCCATTTCATAATCATGAACCGTTAATTCCGGAAGAAGCGAGAGTGAGTGAATAGATCTATTGAGGGTGACTCCTCCATCCGGTTTGGTGGTTCCAACTGGTCAAATGGATGCATTTCATTTAATATCATAATTTGAGTTGTTTGGCAAACACTCTGTTGGGGCGAACATCATGATCAGTCTAGCTTCGGTGTCATGTGCTTATAGCAATTGTATCATTTTTATGTGACATATTTGTCATACATGACTTATACTTGTGGTGGTCGTATAAAACATTTTTATAAACTCTATGAACTCACTCAACCTTTGTGTTGACACTTTTAGCAATATATTTTCAGGTATCTAAGGCATATACTTCACGGCATGCATAAGGACTTATCATATAGTCGCGGTGACGACGCGTCTTACATGGGTTTTATGCACTTTAAAACATCGTTTGGATTGTAACAAACTTGTTTCCGCAAATGTTGACTACCTTTTGGGACCTATCTTTTGTAAACTCTGAATGTTTTATTATATCAAACGATGTGTTTTCAAAACGACACTTTAGGTCGTTCAATATAACTGTAACTGTGATACTATGGCAGTCATCCCCCAGGAATTCCATTCGGCTGCAAAACTGGTATTTTGGGGGTGTGACAGATTGGCATCAGAGCAAGAGTTATAGAGAACTAGGTTGTATCATTGACCCTAGACTATAACTACATCATCATAGCATCTCATCATTTCATCATAAGTGCATATTCACAATACATGCGGTTTTATACGCACATTTTGCGAGTTATTTACTTTCATTTCAAATCGATTGTCACATAGATGTCTTCAGATACCCATTCCATTATCCTTTATTTAGACTCCAATGTAGAGAATGCCTTGTCATTCCCTATCACAATTTTAACATCAGTTGACTCGGCACCGATAACATCAGATGCTGAGACTGAACCCTTTGAGGAGGACAAAATTGCACCTACACCACCACTGTCACCATTGATTCGTCGTAGGAACAAGGCAGTTCCTATCATTCTGCCAGGACAGACCATACCATTTGGTATGACTTATAGGCTTAGTCCTAATGGACTTATTAGGATGCTTACTGTAAGGAAGAGAGTACATTCTTTTACCCTCATTCTTAGATCACCTGCTACTCATGTAATACAACCACCATCAGCTACTCATACCACTATTAGTCGTCCAATAGTGCATACTCTAGTTTTACCTCTGAAACGTCGCGAGACAACACGGAAGAGGGTAGTATTTCATTCACCAACATTTCCTAAATCACCACTAGGATTTCCATCATCATCATCGTTATCATTTTCATCATGTTTATCATCTAGAGCACCATCCGTACCATCACATCTCATAGACACTACTCATACATATGACTTGCAGCTTGGGAAGCATGCATGATTTGACACACGATTACCATCTATCACTAAGACTATAGACACTACACCATCTTATAAGTTTGAGGACGATGATTGTTTCAGAGTTGCTGCTGCTAGACAACCTACTGCTCCTACATTTGAGACACGATTAGACCATCAACAGGAACATATAATAAGTACCTTTCTATCTAATGTAATCTTTATCTTTTATTATCTCCACGATAATCACAACCTTCAATTATTTAATTCCCTATTCCAATTGCCCAATTTTCAATCATTTCACAACAATATAGTGTTATCTTACTAGGGGTTAGGCCAACTTTATTCTTCACTAATTAGGAGACTATTACCATTCTATGAGGTTCTCCCATGTATTCTACAAACCATTCAACAAATTTTATTTCAAGTTATTTTGCTACCACTTCATGAAATTATTTCACTTAATTTTATTCCAAGCTATTTTACTACCATCTTAGGAAAATTGTTTCACAGAGTTCTAAAACAAGTTTGTGAAAACGTAGAGGGGGGGGTGAATACGTTACCGTTTAAAATCGTTAGATCTTTTGTATCAAATCACTTATGAAGCTTGTTATTATATGAAAGTATCAATTATTGTTTATGACTAATATAAAGCATAGTAAACCAAGTTGTCACACAAGCATCATCATCAAACCACATCATAAGCAATTATAAAAGTAAAGAGATGAAGAAAGGAAAGTGCAAACCGAACACGAGGATTTATAGTGGTTCGGTCACGGATCTCCTTTCCGCCCTACTCCACTCCCAAAGTACCCAACTCGAGAGTTACTTCACTAAATCAACAAGCTCCCTTCTCGGCGGAGAAAACCTTACAATCGCCGCTTACACTTTTTCCAGTACAAAGCTAAATACCGGGTTCTAGTTCGAGGTAGAACCAACCTAACATCGCCTATACAATATTTCCGACACTAAGCTAGATGTCGAGTTCTTTTCAAAGGTACAACCACTCCCACTATGTTTTATGGCCCAACATAACAAACCTTGTGTTTTATGGTACAAACACATAAACCATCTAATCTAGTTTGGTGAAAGTGTTGTGATGATGCAATGATATTTACAATGATGATCCATGACATAAATGTCTAATGGATATGAATGACTAATCTAAATGATCTTCTTAAATAATAAGTCTTCAATCAATGAGGATATCAAGAGATCTTGAATCTTCATATGTTGATATGCTTTGGTGAATGAGGATGGCTAGATCTCTAAACTTTCCTTGGTTGATCAAAATGTAAAATATGCTTACAACAAAGATGAATGTTAGAAATATTATGATCATGTGATGGTGAGGGTGATTGATGTATGCTACTATATGTTTATCTATAGATCTAAGTGATGAAAGAATGTTAGAGAGAATATATGTTGGAAGGGATGAAGATATGAGAAAACCATGGGATGGTATTTATAACCAAAAGTGGTAATCAAAAATATAATAATTTATTAGATTTGATATCTTAGAATATCTTCCAAAATCTTTCCAAAATCTTTTAAAGATTTAGATGACACCATGCATGAGGTAATAAAAGTGTTTCCTTTTTTATGAAAAAACATTTAAACAAATGTATATACTTATTAAAAAGGTAAATAAAATGTAAGTAACCTTTTGTAAAATAAAATATCTAGTTGAGTGCTTGTCAAAATAAAATATATTTTGTCAAGTGTAAGTAAACTTTAGTACTTGTATGAATATTATAGTTAGTTTACTTGTACAAATAAAAGTATATATTTGTTAGACATTTTACAAAAGATGTATTTGTATAAAATACTTGTGAATGCAAAATGTAAAATGAGGTTCGAAATAGAATGGTTAACCTATTAAAATACTTAGTGACTCTAAACGTATTTTAAACATTCTAAATGATTTGTTAATGTGTTTGATCATAATGCCACATAACAAACATGTACGAACCTGTGTTGTAACATACAAGGACTTGAGACATCGAGAGGTGTTGAATGTATGTTGAGACAAATGTAATTACAAGTAACTTGTACATTTTACGTTATGTATTACAAGTTACATGTTTGTCATCAATCAAAACAAACGAGACTGTATAGATTAAATATCGTAATATTTGCACTAACAATCTCCCCCTTTTTGATGATGACAAAGATATGTAATCGTAATAGAAAGTAAAATGTTAAAAGTTACTTGTATCCTTACTACCTTTACATTACCTTCTCCGTTTACACTCTTCTCCCCTTTTGTCGAAACAAAAAGGGCGTGTCCTTAGAGTTTAACTTAATTTCTCCCCAAAAGGCGAGCTTGCATCATCCCTAGTGAAGTTAAATCGTCCACTTCAATCCGTCCCTTGTTTGGTAGCGGATCCATGGATCAAATAAAGAGGCTTAACCTACATCAAGGTTAGTTTTATGCAACAAACATTATGAGAAATATATGAAAAAGAAAAATGCATAGCAATGTTAGACTATTTTCTCCACTTTTTATCGAAGCACAAATGCTTGTTGAAAAGTGAGAATGATGCTAAATGCGTGCATGCTCCCCCTTGTTTGAGGCGTCGGGGTATGATTAAAAATCTACAAAACAAATATTAGTGAAAAACTATATTCGTCATTGGACAAGTAAGTGATATACAACAAAGTGTGTATAAGATGCATTCAATAAATTCTTGATGGAAGCTCCCTTGCTCTAGGGCGTCAAGATGAACCTTCAAAATAAATATTAGTATAATAGAAGCTTTGTCTTTAGACAAATATGTCATATACAACCAAGTGTATAGACGATGCTATATGAGTGCTTAAAGGATATTCCTCCTTGCTCGAGGGTGTAAAGAAGCACCTAAAATAAGAAAAATAATTGATGCAAACTTCATCCTTAGATGAGTAAGTTATATACAATCTAGTGTATATGATGATGAACCTACAATGAAGATCATTAGTGCAATATATTTCATCTTTTTGACAAAGAAAAATAAGATGTATATATGTGATATATATAAATGATATAATCAAATATCTCATGAAGTGTAGTCTCCTAATTACAATCATAAGAAAAGTGAGAATATAATATGATAAAAGTCTACAAAATGGTTCCTAGAAAGAAGATATGAAGTGAAGTTGGAATATAAAGAGTTAAAGCTAGTGGTACTAGTGTTGGTGTCGGTTTACTAGTAGGATTCATGTGGTGATAAATTGGTAGATGACTCATGATTTATAATGACAAGATTTCGCTAATCCATGGTGGTGATGATTAGTGAAAGATGTGATGGAAGGTGGTGGTGATTAGGTAGGAAGCTATTAAGGAGTTAGAAACTCGTATGTATAGCAAATATAAAAAATATGGACTCATGCAATCCTTTCATAATGTCAAGTGACCAAGACGAAGAGGAAAGAAAATATGAATAGACATGAAGATAACTTCGTTCATTGATTGATACGAAAAAATGATCTATTCTAGGTGACAATGGGAGAGATAGTATTAACATGGTTTTGACCGACATGGATGAGTATGACATTGAAAAGAAGTGAAGACAATATGTAAAATAACTAATAATAATGAGTACCTATATGAGGATGAGAATGACATCATATAAGTGAGAGTTGGATAGACCAACGTGTTGAAAAGGTGTTGGGAATGGCGGGTTTGATTAATATATCATTTAATCGACAATGACATGCATGACATGTGTCAAGCGAGAAAAGGATAAGACCCTATGATGGTGTTCTAGATAGTGAAGTTGTAAGGTGCTAGTTTAAGGAAAATCCTAGATTTGTTGATTGTGGAGATGAAGAAGTTTGTAAAACACATGATGCGTTTTCACTTGATGAGGTATTGGTGCAAACTTGTGATAAAGAGTTAAAAAGGATGAACTAGTTGTGGTTTCAGTGAACGGTTTTTAGCTAAGTGGTGTTTACCTATGTGTTGGTATTTTAGAGTCTAAGAGACATAAATTTTGACAAAAGACAATTATGTGAATGGATTTCTCTCCCCTTAATTGGTGGACATCCAACATAATGTGTAATGTATCAAATAAGGAATGACAACAAAGTGTTTAGGAGGTTATTCGGTTAACGAAAGAGATGAGCTTAGTGATGTTTTTATGGATGATGGTTAGCATACAATGAACTTCATTCTTAAAGTCACGTACCTCTTCTCGATTAATACGAGATGATCGTATGATGAGGCATGTGGTTTCCTAATAGGAAGTGAAGAGGATTAGAGTATTGTTATAACTAAATAATGATGGAGGTTATTTTTGGAAAGCGGAAGCAAAAATGAGATTTGGAAAGAGGTCGGTTGAAAGACCAAAATGCAAAGCCAACCCTCTAGAACTTAATTCTATATGCTTTTAAACTATATGCAAGTGTAGGGGTCCCATAAAGCATAGTACTAATCTACGTAGCAATAAAGGGATTATGCAAAATGAGCATATAAAAGTTAGAACCAATTGAGATAACAAATAATTTGTTATCAACCTACAAAACAAATTTGTTAGTGACAAAAGATGTTAACATGATAGAAATCAAATGATAACATATTATATAAGCAAAAACAACACATTGCACTTAAGTAGACAAGAAATCACCATACAAGATAGCATCAAGACAATCATATTATGCAAGAATACAACTTTATTCAAGACATTTCATTTTGAGATTGTTTTGTCGTTAGACTTAGACGCTTAAGCATACTTGGCTTATAAATTAACACAACAATCTATGTGATTAATTTGTAAGATAAAAAGGCTTCTAAAAGTTTGTCATACCAAAAGCACTTTGACATATTATATGTGCACACGTAGCAAACAAATAGTGTGACAAGAAGAAAAAGAAACAAGATGAAAGATTCATGCAAGCCATGTTTAAGACATAACAATTTGGAACATGTATCATTTGGATCGTACTACACATAGATATAATGAATGCCAACTAATAGCTTTCAAACACAAACATATCATATCAAAATTATCACGTATTAAAATGACATATTATGATTTCATAAGTAACATGTTAATCATGCTAAAATTAATTCAAAAGTAAGTATCATACAAATAAAGTTTAGGTTTAAACGTTTAGTAGCATGAAACAAGAATACAAGCATTATAAAGATAAAACCGTACTAAGGTTTACACATTTGACTTGTTATCAAACACTAAGATAATGTCAAATCAACTTATCATATTAAACAAGAAAATGTAATCAACACACGAAGTGCAATGCAAGTGGTTTTACTAAGGTTTACACATTTGACTAGTTATCAAACACTAAGATAATTTCAAATCAACTTATCATATCAAACAAGAACATGTAATCAACACATGTAAGTGCAATGCAAGTGGTTTTGAAAGAAAAGTCATATATACTACTTGTTTGATTAGTATTCCTAAGGCGAGGCAAACTATCAATGTTTTAACACTTACTTTAGGCAAGTATAGGAAAACAGATTTTTCAAGTTGGAGAATGAATATGAGACTATTACTAGCGGTGCTCAATTAAGGCTAAACACGACCATTTTTACGGGTGATTCCACATACCCAACTTCTCTCCCGGAAGCAATTCAACCGTTAGGTCAAATTGAGTTTCTAGTGCAATAGGTTCTCCAGTAGTCATTCTCATGTTAGAAAGATGGGAATTCCTACTTTTGCCTATTAAAGTGTATAAAAGATGATAGTTTAACTATACTTGGCTTAATGTGACTTGACTAATATGCAATATAACTAAGGTGATGAAGACGTCATGTTATACACATGAATTTTAACAATATGTTTTAATCTTGTGTTTAGAATCTAAGGTTGTAAGATCTAATGAATGACATCTTTTGTGTTGAGTTGAAATGTATACTATCTAAGACTAAGGAGTGGAATATGTTAAATTAAGAACGTTCTCAAGAAAGCTCCTTTTATTTAACAAGAATCTAAATAAGGTTACCAACTTCAATAGATCATGTGTATGTTCTAGAGATGTGTAGTTTTAACCTTGGATGTGCACAAGGTTTGAGCAAGGTTAGGTTATGATGTATGCTTGAAAGGAAATGGATACAAATAGTATCTTTCAACAAATGAGATTATCTCATGGGATAAAGTTATCATGCTTATGAAAATAAGTATGACAAGATGAATTGGATATGCTAGTTCATAGAACTTGTAGATGTTCGTTTCAAGATCATTTAGCCAATGAGGTGTAATGAAATTTCTTGTAACACAACCATTTATGTCGCAAGGAGAGAATGATGCATAGGATATACAATATCCTTTTAACAAGATGAATACTTAACGCATGATTTCTTAGGCATAATGTTTTTCAAAACATCATGTTTTCCTAAATGAAGATATGAAGCCAAAGTGTTTGAATCGGATAGTCCCATCTAAATATACTTGGTCTCAAGATTATATTCACTAGATGATGACAAGAGGAATTCACTCGAGTTTCTTATGTATACTCCTCAAGAGTCATTGTTGCTTGGGGTGTATGATGTTGGCTTTGAGATTGCATTTTAACACATGTTGTTAAAATGTTGATTTGAGGTTTAACAAAATTTATGCAGAAGTTTAACAACAAAGTATTACTAATACTTTGATAATTTGTGAAGGTAGTACTACTTATACCTAGTGGAAATTGACAACAATTACCAAGAGCACCATGCTTATTTGATAGTTGAGATTCTAGCCATAATGAATTATCTAAGTCCTTATATGTAGGAAAGGATGTTTGAGTTTGTTCAAACATGCATTTGATTCAGTACAAGTGTTGGACACAAGGGCTTTTTGAGCAATACACTCAATGAATTCAAATGATGGTAAGGATGGTGGATTGGTTGATCTAGGTGGTAGGTCTTCTAGTGTGTCTAAATAAGGATGTGGTGATGTAGGGGTTTGTTGTGCTATGGGAGTACTTAGGTTGATTATTTGTCCATAGATGTTGAACACACAAAAGTACGGATACTAATTCTTATGGTTCATTGGTTGCTACAACTAGTGGGTGAAGTGCTTGAAGTTTTGGTTATGTCTATGAAGCTTAGGGGCTAAGGTACAGGTTCACCTTGAAAGGGCACCTTTGATTTAAAGGATGCTCTTGGAAGTTCATGAGTAATACGCTTAATGGTGCCAAAAGATGGAAGAGGGATAGTAGGTGTCAGAGAGGGATAAGTGGCACAATGGGTTGTTTGTTTTGGATAAGTGTTTCAACATGTGTTGTTAAAATACTTGGGTGTTGATTTTTGGATATGACTTTTAATGACTACAATCGTAAGTCGCATATACTTGAATATTTCGGATGAAATACTTAAGTTGTCAATCCTAATTTGTTGAGATTATAAAGCTTAGATTGAACTTCAAGGATAACAAGACTTGATAGTATGTCTTTAACATGCGTGTGAGTTATGACTCGATGTAAATACTTATCTTCTTGAAGGATGACACATTATTTTCATGTTAACCAAGTGAGGCAATACATGTAGATACAAAACAATATCTATAGTCATATGATAGACTTGTGTATGATATCTTTGCAAATAATGAGTCCATATTTGTTAGTCTCGGTAAGTCATCTAAGTCATCCGCAAACGGGTGAGGAGATGTTGGTGGTGTTTTGGATGGTTGTGAAGTAGTCATAATGATGGGTGATTTTGGTGGTGGAGTTGGAGTACTTAAGTTTAGAAAGTTCTCATTTTGAATGGGTGATGAGATGTTGAGAGGTAACGAGTCCGAGGATGAAAAGTTCAAGTTTAATGAAGCAACAAGATTGAATGCTAATCCTAGTGGTTTATTTGAGGTTGAGGATTTAGTCATTTTGACTTTGCTTTAAGAAATGCTAAGCTTAAGGAAAAGTAATAGTGTAGGTGTGAAAATGACCATCCTGAATGTGTCGATTTATGGAGCTAAGGATTCACGGAGAGATGTGTTTTATTTGATGTTAATCCATACAAAGATGGTAGTTTCTAATGAGATGGAAGTGTCTAAGATCATGTCAAACATCCTAAGTTAATCCATTGAGGATGTGTTGAGTGAAATATGAAAGATATGCATTAACAAGTATCCTAGAAACGAGATTTGGTAAATTAGATTGCGGGATTTAGTAAAATTAAACAACTTACACAGTAGGATCCACGGCATTTCTTTACAGGTAGGAACCCTTAAATTGGTGCGCCTGGTCCGCCCAGTATGGTATGGCGGTACCAAAATGCATAACAGACGGTACCAACATTTTGGTGCGTCGATCCGTGGACACCGAGAAAAGTTCACAGACCCATTTTTAGATGTCGGGAGTTTTCGAAACCGAAATTTTGCTTAAAACATGTAACATTAATTACTTCTAGTTAGGAAAAGTCGATAACACATATACAAACATAGTGGAGCATAGACTTTGACCAAGGGCTAACAATTTTCACATAAAAGTGAAAATGGGTAAAATTTGATAACACACTTGTGCTATCCACCTGCATAAACCGGTTAGCATACAACATTTTTTTAAGTCATATTATCATCCTACAAAGTAAAAACAAATAAATTACATCATACAACATTGTTTTTGTCCTTGTACCAAACACTCTCTTAAAACCTCCATTTTTCAAAGTACTTGACTAATTTACTTAGTACTCATTGCTAAGTGAGTCATGACATTTCATAAGTTATGCGAGATGTTAGTATAACCTATGCAAAGGAAGTGATCTAAGTCTATAAGTGATGGTAAAACAATTTTCCAACTAAGTGCACAAAATCTAGCAAATGTCCTATTGTGCATAAACAAGAAATCGTCAAGCAAGCGAATAAATAACATGGCAAGATTGACACTTTTATTATGCAAACAAACAAGTGTAAACAACAATTTGAAAATAAGCAAGCAACATATATGCAAACAACATAAACAAGTGGTCATTTAGCATAGCATAACAAGAAAAACAATTTTCGTCATTTATAGTTTAAATGTGATGATGTTACCAAGCTTGATTAGTTTTCTTTAAACATATTACATAATTATTTAGTTTCAAAATAAATTATATCAATGTTCTAAGAATACCATCTTAAATTGCTTGATTCAAAAATTTGAGTTTTTATGTTAAAGCGAAACTTAATATCTTGGACATACTCATAGTATTTGGTCTATTTCACTTATTTAAATTTAGACTCAGGACATAAGAGTATTTTTAAATGAAAGTAGACTCAATTCCCTTTAAAATGATAGGTGGTTCGACTCCTAAGGACTTACGGTTAATAAGTTATGAATTTTCTAAGTTGGCAAAAAGCTGCGCGTGCTGGAACCAAAGGAACCAAAAGTTTACAAGGAAGGAGCCCTTTTTTGGTTCAGCCCAAATCCGTGGTCTTACAAAGTTAAAAAAATGTACTTACTCATGGCGAAAAAGTGTAGGACTTACTAGATTTGATAGAAAAATATAATACACATATTTTGTTTATTATTTTTACTAATGTGACTTATCTAAACATTTAACAACAAAATTTCTAAGTATAATTAGCAAAACATTTTTCATATTATATTTCGCTTCAATGGTAATTTGATACATGGATCGTGCTCCATTTTTAAAACCATTTGTTTTGAAAATAAGA
The DNA here is from genome assembly GCA_910596185.1 of Chrysanthemum makinoi. NCBI lineage: Eukaryota > Viridiplantae > Streptophyta > Magnoliopsida > Asterales > Asteraceae > Chrysanthemum > Chrysanthemum makinoi. The sequence continues at coordinate 186,497,668 of OU343221.1, forward strand.
GCTACGAGGCTCTGGTACCAATTGTGAAAACGTAGGGGGGGGGTGAATACGTTACCTTTAAAAATCGTTAGATCTTTTGTATCAAATCACTTATGAAGCTTGTTATTATATGAAAGTATCAATTATTGTTTGTGACTAATATAAAGCATAGTAAACCAAGTTGTCACACAAGCATCAACATCAAACCACATCATAAGCAATTATAAAAGTAAAGAGATAAAGAAAGGAAAGTGCAAACCGAACACGAGGATTTATAGTCGTTCACGGATCTCCTCTCCCCTACTCCACCCCGAGTACCCAACTCGAGAGTTACTTCACTAAATCAACAAGCTCCCTTCTCGGGCGGAGAAAACCTTACAATCGTCGCTTACACTTTTTCCGGTACAAAGCTAAATACCCGGTTCTAGTTCGAGGTAGAACCAACCTAACATCGCCTATACAATATTTCCGACACTAAGCTAGATGTCGAGTTCTTTTCAAGGGTACAACCACTCCCACTATGTTTTATGGCCCAACATAACAAACCTTGTGTTTTATGGTACAAACACATAAACCATCTAATCTAGTTTGGTGAAAGTGTTGTGATGATGCAATGATATTTACAATGATGATCCATGACATAAATGTCTAATGGATATGAATGACTAATCTAAATGATCTTCTTAAATAAGAAGTCTTCAATCAATGAGGATATCAAGAGATCTTGAATCTTCATATGTTGATATGCTTTGGTGAATGAGGATGGCTAGATCTCTAAACTTTCCTTGGTTGATCAAAATGTAAAATATGCTTACAACAAAGATGAATGTTAGAAATATTATGATCATGTGATGGTGAGGGTGATTGATGTATGCTACTACATGTTTATCTATAGATCTAAGTGATGAAAGAATGTTAGAGAGAATATATGTTGGAAGGGATGAAGATATGAGAAAACCATGGGATGGTATTTATAATCAAAAGTGGTAATCAAAAATATAATAATTTATTAGATTTGATATCTTAGAATATCTTCCAAAATCTTTCCAAAATCTTTTAAAGATTTAGATGACACTATGCATGAGGTAATAAAAGAGTGTTTTCCTTTTTTATGAAAAATACATTTAAACAAATGTATATACTTATTAAAAAGGTAAGTTACTTGTAAATAAAATGTAAGTAACCTTTTGTAAAATAAAATATCTAGTTGAGTGCTTGTCAAAATAAAATATATTTTGTCAAGTGTAAGTAAACTTTAGTACTTGTATGAATATTATAGTTAGTTTACTTGTACAAATAAAAGTATATATTTGTTAGACATTTTACAAAAGATGTATTTGTATAAAATACTTGTGAATGCAAAATGTAAAATGAGGTTCGAAATAGAATGGTTAACCTATTAAAATACTTAGTGACTCTAAACGTATTTTAAACATTCTAAATGATTTGTTAATGTGTTTGATCATAATGCCACATAACAAACATGTACGAACCTGTGTTGTAACATACAAGGACTTGAGACATCGAGAGGTGTTGAATGTATGTTGAGACAAATGTAATTACAAGTAACTTGTACATTTTACGTTATGTATTACAAGTTACATGTTTGTCATCAATCAAAACAAACGAGACTGTATAGATTAAATATCGTAATATTTGCACTAACAAAGTTGTTTTGTTACCACCCTACAAATTGATTTTCAGTCATTCTATCAACTATTTACTACCATTGCGTGAAAAGATTTTCATGTTACTCTGAAAAAAACATTGTTAGGCCATTATCTTACAAAACAACACGTTGAATACCATCTAAAACTTCGGAGAAACATAATACCATTTCAACAAAACCGAGCATCACATCATTTGTCCTCGTTATACATAGCGATCACCTATGTATAATTCAGGAAGGATTATGTCATGAAAGAAACAAGCATCATTTCAAACTTCCTAAAACAATCTTCATTCAAAAACAAAGTTTTGTAATCAGATAAATTATTCAAAAACATCTCTTATTGTTAACACTCTATAGATACCTACGCCACTCATCACTCACTCAACCGATAAGTTAGAATTTTACCTGTGACCTTTTTAGGAAAGACTTTCCATACCATCTATGAGGAGGATTCCTCGATACAAGAAAACAATGAAAGGATTTCAGAACTACCAATAAGGACTAGAAGTATGTAGTAAGATGTTTCCAAACTCAATAGAAATTTTAAGACATCACAAAACAATCTGAACCACTATCTTTGGACTAGAAGCCAAATTCTATCATTTCTAAAGTACCAGCTAGACCGAGTTACAAGATTTAGTACAAAGCGAATACACACTAAGCAACACAGAGAAATAAACCAAGCCTCCTAAGCGAGACTACGAACATTCCATTAAATGGCATGGCCTCTCGAATATGTAAAATTCCTTACAATGAGTTTCCCTCAAAGGAAAAATTGAGTTAAGTTAAGGTTATCGATATAAACTTCCCTTAAGGCATTGTGTTCTCTAGAAATTACTGAGATGACCTCACTTCCATATCAAGAGAGGCAAGCGATGTGTCCGAACATATCGGACAATCAATGACTCTCTATCTACAAGTGAAATCAGAACAAACATTCTTCGACATAGTATGAGCTGATATCTATGTTTTTACTAGCATGATAACAATCTCAGTGATGAACTATTTTAGAAGCACTCAATATCGGAACAAATCTTGAAAATCAACCACCATATCACATCACTTAAATATTTAGGGTTTTGTGACTTGACAACATAGAGCGTGGAAATATTTCGATAAGAGAAATTAAGAGAGACACCATCAAACAATAAACATTATAGTAATGGAGACTAATCACCTTAGGCAAGGAAGACTCAAGTCATGACATTCACTAGAACAAGAAACGCGAGGAATCACAACTGTTACCCATAATCTATTCTTTTCAATAATGTCCTTATCGACAGAGACCCTGACATTTGAAATTGCACGAGACACATGGTATCAATTTCAATCATACCTAATATAAGGTAGCCGATTCACCTTAGACTTACATCAATCATTTCAAGATTCCCATGGAACCTACTAGGACATGAGTACGCTTATTATCCTCACTCAATGGTCGAAAGGCGAGAGAACGATTCAAACATCAGAAGATATACTCAAAGCATATGTGATTTTCTGGAAATGATAAGGCAAATCATTCTTCATCGAACAAGTTCCCTTACAACAATAGTTATCACATGAACATCTTGACCGCACCATTTGAGGCACTCTATGGTTGAATTGTCAATCACCTATTGACAGGCCAAAATCGAGAAAGTCCAACTCACTAGTCCATAACTTATTCATGAAACAACAAAGACATCGTATAGATCAAGAATCGCCATTACAAGCAACAAATAGATAGAAAAGCTACGCCGATATGCGGCATAAAATATTGGAATTGTGTTCCATAAGTCACAAACCATTAGAATTTCAAGTTGGCAATGAGTTATGTTGAAAGTCTCCTTGGAAAGGCTTGGTACGATTCTAAAAGCGCGGAAGCTAAACTCGAGGTACATTGGGTTATTTAATATTCGGGATAAAGTATATCCCTAGCATACAAACTTGATCTTTTGTCAACTTCGCCAATTTACTTAACACATTTCATGACTCAAATATCCCCACCTCACCAATAACACAGAGAAACAACATGAATCGAATTGGGACTGAATTCCTTTTTGGGTGGGCGAATGTGACAACTTGTAATTTCAGGTCATTTCTCAAATTTACTATTCATCTTGGGAATTTACTATTCATCGATTACTATTCATCATTTTTTAAGTCGGTTTGAGACTTTGAGAGGTTATTTCAAAATTTTACTATTCACGAAACACTATTCATTCCCGGAGAAAAATCACTATTCATGATTCACTATTCATCATGTTTTGTAAACTAGGTTTACAGTATCAAATACACAAGTAACCTTGAAGGTTAAGCTGCGTATTCATGGAATATCATTGAAAACATTTCATATAGACTATAGTTAGTCTACATATCATCAGTAACATCATTTCATATCAGTTTACGCATGGGTTTGCATATTCCATTAACGTATATTTATTAATTAAATAAACGCTATCTCAGGATCATTTATTTTGAATAATTGATCCAAAACTTACGAAAATAGTCCTAATATATTTTTATACTCATTTTAAGATTATACAAATTATATTATTAGTTTACCCGATATTTTGAATTTATTTTGTATATATATGGGTATATATATATATATATTTACACGCGTTTTAAATATGGCCATCGTAACTATTTTACACAAGTAATAACACTTATATATTTTCTATTAGACCAAAATGGTTATCGCAAGTGACCATGTTTGGAGCCGTTTTTCATATCGATAGAGTATTTTTGAGAAAACGATGTCTACAAATAAAAGTGAGTTCACCTAGCCCATTTCCAAAATAATCAATCGTTCGGTCAAACAAAGTTATAAAGCAATAATATCGATCACTCAAACTTTTCCTAAAAACTACTTTATAAACTATATTTTTAGCTCGACTACCTTACTTTCATCTTATATTTTCTCTATGATCTAGACTTCTATGATCAAAAGTTAAATGCTAAGACTTTTAGATTTACTACAAGCTTTCCAAGACGATTGAGTTTGTTTTCTAACACTCGATATTCACTATTTTATGACTAGTTATGAGGCTACTTAGTCATTTTCATGAGTTGTCTAAGTATATTATTTTAAGAAGAAAAAATATAAAATTATTGTTCTATTTCTAAACGAATATCGAGGATGTTATTTCAACATATATACATAAAGTATTTTATAATCCTTGACAAGACGTTATAAACTTATTATTTATAAACTTTATTTTCAAATGCACAAGTGGTATGGATATCATATGAGTTTGCATGCACAACATTAAATCATGACTTATATTAGATCATCTCATTCATAATAGGTTGCTAGAGGTAAGATTTGAGCCTCATTTCGTTGTATCCACTTTGCCATCATAATCATGTATCAAGTGAGTTTTTCATAGCCCGCTTTACAAGTTTATACTTTATTTCAAACCTACGGGGAGAATACATTGCACATCATTTTATTACGAGCCCAAGTATATCAAATTCATTTTACATTGCTTAAGTTACCTCATTGCCAATTGAATGTCCCCATTTCATAATCATGAACCGTTAATTCCGGAAGAAGCGAGGATGAGTGAATAGATCTATTATAGGTGACTCCTCCATCCGGGTTGGTGGTTCCAACTTGTCAAACGGATGCATTTCATTTAATATCATAATTTGAGTTGTTTGGCAAATCTACATGGAACATCATGATCGGCCTAGCTTCGTGTCATGTGCTTATAGGAATTGTATCATTTTTATGTGACATATTTGACATACATGACTTATACTTGTGGTGGTCGTATAAAACATTTACATAAACTCTATGAACTCACTCAACCTTTGTGTTGACACTTTTTGCAATGTATTTTCAGGTATCTAAGGCATATAATTCATGGCATGCATGTGGACTTATCATAGAGTCAGGTGACGACGCTGTCTCACATGGGTTTTATGCACTTTAAAACATCGTTTGGATTGTAACAAACTTATTTCCGCAAATGTTGACTACCTTTTGGGACCTATCTTTGTAAACTCTGAATGTTTTATTATATCAAATGATGTGTTTTCAAAACGACACATTAGGTCGTTCAATATAATCAGAATCGTGATGCTATGGCAGTCATCCCCCAGGAATTCCATTCCGCTGCAAAATAGGTATTTTGGGGGTGTGACAAAACACCAAAACCTCTTTTATAAATATTTCTCAAAAAAACAAAATACAAAAATATAAAAACGTATAAAATCCAAAAATATCTGTAAAACAAACATTGCAAGTACAAAACTTTCATCAACACAGTGCTCTATCAAACGTTTCACCATTTTTCCCGAACAAGTGTTGACGGGGAGAATGTAAATATTTTTCCGTTTCATAAAACCTTGTACTTGCATATTACCAAAAATACGTTGTTTTCTATTAAATGGTGGATATTTATCTTGATATATACCCTCCTCGGACTCAAATGTTTACAAAATTCATTATTTCAAAAGTCGAGGGGAGTATCGTTAAGTTTCTTGCCTAAAATGTGTTTTGTCTAACCAAAACGGGAGTTAATGGGTCTTGGATGAAAATGTATAAGGTTGAGGGACTGAAAGTGTCAATTTTGAAAAATAATTTTGTTGGGATATGAAAGTGCTGATGACATGAAAGTACTGAAGATATGAAAGTACCGTAGTTTGTGCAAATTAGAAAAGTCAAAAGTCAAAAGTACCGCTAAAGATAAAAGTCAAATTGTCGCACTCAAGTCAAAGTACTGCAAGAACAAAAGAATCTAGTATATTCGCTTATGGAAAGTATTGTATTCTATGTTTAGATTACTTGTCGCATAAGGTTACAATTTGTAAACCGACAAGGATATCCTTGAGCCTATAAAAGGACTCCTAGATTGGCATTAGATGTAGAAGTCTATGAGTTTTAGAGTACTTAATTCACAAGTTAATTAGTGTTTTAAAGAGAAGTTCGATTATCTTAGAGTTGTATTAGAGTATCTCAAGACACAAGCGATTTAGAGTTTATAATAAAAGTTATTCTTAGCTTTGTTAAGTAAATTCGCGATACTTGATAAAGATTGCTCCGTGTTTCTTTGTTAATAACTTAGGATTTATCCGAGGTTATTAAACCTTAACAAGCTAGTTAAGTTAGTTTGATTTAAGTATATCGATCCAATGAAGTGGTATCGAAGCTTGTGTGGAAACTCCCATAGGAAGAAACCTACTTCAACAATATTCAAGATGTCGACATGAAGTCGCTCTCCACCAACCTCAATCACCTCACTCAATTCCAATAAATAATTAAGAAGGGAGAATATGATCTCTGGTGCATGAAGATGAGGCAGTACATTGCCATTACAGACCATGCTCTATGGAATGTAATTGTGAATGGGAATGAAGTTGTTCCAGAACCCATTGATATTCCTGGACAACCCAAGGCACCTAAGGCAGTTTTAACAGCAGCAACCTTAAGGAATCAAGAGAAGGCACTCAACATTCTCTTATCTGCCATTCCAGATGGTCATCTTCTCAAATTTCATGATGCTAAAGATGCTAAGCAGCTCTGGGCTGCTCTCAAGACCAGATTTGGAGGGAATGAATCCTCTAAAAAGATGCAATTTCTTTGAGCAGCAGTTTGAAACTTTCACAGTTGGTGAAAGAGAGAGTCTTGATGCTGCATATGATAGGTCTCAGAATCTTCTCAACATGTTGGAGCTATACAAGGCAGAAGTATCAGTTGAGGATGCTAATTTGAAGTTTCTAAAGAGTTTGCCATCTTCATGGCATGTGATTGCTACTATGATCAGAGGACAACAAGGTTTGGATGTCATGGACTTTGATGATCTCTATCATCAACTGAAGGTGTATGAGCATGAGATGAGTGGTCAAACAAATTCTAAGTCTCACAGTATTTCTTTTCTATCATCTGAAAAGAAGGCCAATACTTCCATCAAAAGTACTGCTTCTCCTCAAAGTACTGTTTCTCAAAGTACTGCTGTCTACACACCCCCCTCATATGCTCAGCAGGCCCCACCAACTACCACTATGCACTCAGATGAAGTTATGTGCTCCTTCTTTGCACAACAAGCTAGTTTACCTGTCACTTATGAAGAAGATCTAGCACAGGTTGAAGAAGATGCACTTGAAGAAATTGATATCAGGTGGCAAGTTGCTATGATCCCTGCAAGGATCAAAAAGTACATGAAGAAGACAGGCAAAAGCATTGATTTCAAACCAAAACAGGGCATAACTTTTGACAAATCTAAAATTGAATGATTCAATTGTCAAAAGACTGGTCACTTTGCAAGGGAGTGCAGGTTTGCTAAGTATCAAGCAAACAGGACATCTGAGAAGCCAAAACTTGAGCTCAAAGAAATTCCAATTACTAAAACAAAGGCTTTGGTTGCTCAAGAGAAGTTATCAGAAGTTGCTGATGTTACTAATTTGGAGGATACTTATGGAGTTCCATAGTCTCCAAACTTAAGAATTCATAAGAATCACCCTTCTGATCAAATCATTGGTCCTTCTACTTCTGGAGTGATGACTAGACACAGAGCTAAGATTTTTTCTACACCTCACACAACTGCGCTTTGTGTATAAACAAAACAGGTTGAATCATAAGGACCATCAAACCTGCTTATTTACTTGTTTTATCTCTCAAGAGGAACCCAAGAATATTGCCCAGGCTTTGACTAAAGAAAGCTGGGTTGAAGCTATGCAGGAAGAACTTCTTCAATTTAAACTTCAAGAAGTTTGGGTTTATGTGATCTTCCAGATGGGAAGAGAGTTATTGGAACCAGATGGGTTTTTAGAGTCAAAAGAGATGAAAGAGGTAATGTTATCAAGAATAAGGCAAGGTTAGTAGCACAAGGCTACAGACAAGAAGAAGGAGTAGATTATGATGAAGTGTTTGCTCCTGTTGCAAGGATTGAAGCTATTAGAATATTTCTTGCTTTTGCTTCTTATATGGGATTTCAAGTTTACCAGATGGATGTCAAGAGTGCCTTTTTATATGGCAAGATTACAGAGGAAGTTTATGTCAAGCAACCTCCTGGTTTTGAAGATCCTAAACACCCAAACAAAGTCTACAAGGTGGTTAAGGCTCTTTATGGCCTTCATCAGGCACCTAGAGCTTGGTATGAGCGACTCTCTACATTCTTATTGCAACATGGATCAGAAGGGAGCAATTGACAAGACTTTGTTTATCAAGAGAGACAAGAAGGATATCATGTTAGTTCAAGTCTATGTAGATGATATCATCTTTGGGGCTACCAAACAGTCTATGGTTAAGGAGTTTGGCAGTGATCAGAAGGAATTTCAAATGAGTTCAATGGGAGAGTTGACTTTCTTTTTGGGACTTCAGGTTAAGCAGTCTAAGGAAGGTATTTTTATCAGTCAAGACAAGTATGTTACAGACATCCTTAAGAAGTTCAATTTTGATGATATGAAGACTGTTACTACACCTATTAAATCTATCAATTCATTGAGCAAAGATGAAGATGGACAACCTGTTGAAGTCAAGTTATACAGATTAATGATTGGCTCTCTTATGTATCTCACTGCATCAAGACCTGATATCATGTTTGCAGTTTGTTTATGTGCAAGATATCAAGTCACACCAAAGATTTCTCACATGAATTCAGTTAAGAGAATCTTCTGTTATTTGAAGCAACAACCAAAGTTGGGGTTGTGGTATCCAAAGGAGTCACCTTTTCACTTGGAAGCTTTCTCCGATAGTGATTATGCAGGTGATAACTATGATAGAAGATCAACCATTGGAGGATGCCAATATCTTGGAAGAAGATTAGTCTCCTGGCAATGCAAGAAACAAACAATTGTAGCAACATCCTCTACTGAAGCTGAATATGTAGCTGCTGCAAGCTGTTGTGGACAAGTTTTGTTGATGCAGAATCATCTCTTGGACTATGGATTCAATTTCAAAAATACTCCTATCAATATTGATAATGAGAGTACCATTTGTATTGTGAAAAATCCAGTTTATCATTCCAAGACAAAGCACATACAGATTAGGCATCACTTTATCAGAGATTGCTATGAGCACTGATATGTGTCTAAATACACATATATTTTATATTATTTAAACCCAAAAAAACGACCAAAAACACACAAATGACCATATAAATGTTACAAATATCATTGAAATGTGTTTTTATGTGATTCAGGTACAAAAAGATTGAAACAAGTGAAAAACATACAAAGTTCACAAAATTGTCATTTTTAGTCCCTGGAGTTTCACAGAATGGCAAAACTAGTCCCTGGTAATTCAAAACTTGTAAAATATCATTAAAGGTCCTTGGGGATTCACAAGTTGTTAGAAATAGTCCTTTGAAGTTAAAATTTCATATTTACAACTTTGGTCCCTCAACTTTGAAAAGTGTCAAAAATGGTCCCTGGGTTATTTAAAATGGAAAATTAATAAATATAACCCTTGTACTATTCATAAATGGCATAATCGGTCCTTGTGTTAACTTTGGGAAAATTGCAGTTTCAACCCTTCATTTTCAGAAAATACTACAATGGTCCTTGTGATAAATAAAATACCAAACGGATCCTTTGTTCTTATTATAGCTTAAAACCCAACCCAAAACCTTGGCCCAATCCTAACACTACAGCCCATCCCACACCTTTTTAATTAAAACCCAAAACCCGGTTTGACTTTAGTCAAACCTTTCTTCTATACCACTCCCCCGCCAAAACCAAAAACCGCCCTCCACATCCCTGTTTTCACCACCACCTGTCCCCCAGCTGTATAACCACTCCCCTCCACCTCCACATCCTCCCAAAATCCATTAATTGATAAAAATCTGCTCAAATCAACTTGGCGCAAAAAGTACAAATGGACGTATGGGATTAATTGAAGACATTTCAAGAGCTGGGATTTATCAGAGGTCCTCAGGGAAGATATTTTGACTATAAAGATCTCTACAACAAGCAGAAGCAAGTGTTAGATTTTTAGAGTAGAATGTAGAGTAGTGTAGTTTTTAATTAATGTCGACTAGATAAGTTCTTGTAATTTTCTTCTGGGTTTAGTTAATTTTAAGTTGTATAAGTATTTTGCAATGTAATTCAAGTATTCAATTAGATTAATTCCATGTTTCCAGTTAAAACTGTTTTTCCCGCCAAAAGTGTTCTTGCTTGATTTTAATGTTATAATCTGAAATAGTTGTTGAAATAAGCTCTTATGAGCTTATTGAAGTTAATTAAAGAAGTATTAAGAGGTTCCTGAGGTTCTAATTTCATTTTGAAAAAAAGTCAAAGAAAGTCAACAAAAGCTCAAAATAAGCAGTTCTGGGAGAAGAAGCTAATCTGGATGGTTTTTCTGGTTTCTAGCTTGTTGACAACAAGCTAGGAGTGGTTTCTGGTCCTTGTTCTTTGATTCACAGTCCAATTCAGTTGTAAGCTATTTCATTAGTTTGCATTATTTTGATCATTACTGTTGAACAACTTATAATTAGTTTATTTTCAGTATTTATTGCTTATTTATAGTTTATAAACATATTTCATCAGTTAATCAGTAATTAAATAGTCATTTGTCTTTATTTTCCTTATAAACCTATAAAAAGTCCAAAAATAGTTATATAGTATATAACTTATTAAACTACTTATTTCTGTTTTAAAAGTTGTTCATTAGTACTTAATTAAGTTATTTAATCAGTAAAATTAGATCCTTTAGTTTAAAATATTGTGTTTCACCTTGAAAATCAAAAATCAGTCCCCATAAGGGAGTGTTTGGATTTAGTGTGATCTGTGGAATCTAGTGTTTTATTGTTGTTATTTGCTGTTGAAACATGTTTAATTAGGTCTATATAGGTTAGTTTTATCATATAAACCAGTACTTATTAGTTAAAAGGTCAAAATCATTTAGTTAGTACCATAACAGTCCACTGTTGGGACTGTTATGGCCAAAACTCAACCATTTTGCTTAAAAGTTGTCCTAGTGGCTTATTCTAGTTTCATTATAACCTAAAACAACATTTTCAGTCCTCAGGATCATCCCAAAGTCCACAAAAGTCAAACTTGTTTCACAATTAAAAAAGTCAAAATTTCATAGAAACCCATTTTTGAATAAACTTGTGAATTTAATGTAGGACTTAATATTAGGAGTGAAGACTTGTGCTTTTGGATATTTGTCATTCTGTTGCTTGTCTTCATCATAGTATGTTTTATAATTTTTAGTTAGTGTTGTAAACTGCTTATTTGCTAGCTTCTTTTAAGCTCTTTTTCACAAACCTCCCTTTTTGCTTATTCTTTATTTCTGCTTATTCAGTGTGTTTTTCTTGTTGTTTTTGCTTACTCTAAGTTCCCATAACTTTTTTATAGCTTATTCAACCTTTGGTTCAGTAGTGGTAGCTTATTGAGGCTTTTAGCTTAATTTCAAGTGCTTATTCATATTAGTTGTGTGCCCAAATCATAGTTCCTGCATTCTATAGTTGTTTCTGTTAATTTTCACTTGTTCTCAGTTTTATTTTATAATATTCTTGAAGTTTTCTTATTTTTCCCTGTTCATCTTCTATTTTTCTGCATTTAATCTCATTTTTAAGCCTTTTTAAATAGCATTTTATTCAAATAAATTAGAAAAAGCTCAGAAAAATACAATTTCAATTTTCTTAGTTTTATAATATTCAAAAAGTCATAAAAAGTATTTTTCCTGAATTATCTTAGTTAAAATAGATTTTCTAGCATTTTAATTAGTTTTAAATAGTATTAAATTCATAATAAATTGAGAAAAAGTCAAAAAAATGTGATTCCAGTTTTGAAAAATCTTTTTAGTTAAATTTGATTTTTGAAAAGTAATTTTGTAATTTTCTCGCATGTTTTCCTAATTTTTAGTATTTTAAGTCTCTTTCAAATGTCTTAAATTAGTTTTTAATTCCAAATAAATCAAGAAAAATCCAAAAAATTAGTTTTAAATTTCAAATAATTTTTAAATAACATCCTTAGCGGTAGAAATATTGTAGTTCATTTTCATGGGTTAAATTAGAGTAGTTGCATTTAATTCGCGTTTCTTTAAATTATGTTCTTCGCGTTTTTAGTATAGATTTGCATTGTTAGTTTATATTCCCTTGTTTACATCATAGATTCAGTAGTTTTAGTTGACTTTTATTATTATTGCTTGCCTTGTAGTTTAGAAATCCCCATAACCCATTTCCTGTTCAATATCACCCGATCAAAGATTCGTTGTATTACAGTATTCACACCTCGTTGGGACCTAACGACCCGGGGAAACACTAAACTCCTCTGGACTTAATTGCATTTTGTTCTGAGCTATTTGACTTTTATGGTTGACCATTCACAAGTGGTTGACTAATAAAAGATAGACCGTTCAGAGCGAACCAAATTTTGGCGCCGCTGCCGGGGAGGTGTGCTGCGTACTACGAATTTGAAGCATCAGTGATTGTTGAATATACACCCATTGTATATTTACCATCTTTGTCCATATTTCCTTATTTTCATATAAAACCAAAATTATCGTGAAGTTAATTCATTTGACTAATCGATTACCAAAAATATTTTCATTCTTTGTTTTTATAACATGTTTTTCAAAAATACCAAAAATATTCCTCTTTACCCTCTTACCCTTTTGATTCTTCATTTCTTACCCTCTGGAACCCTTTGATTCTTTCTATGTCTTATCCTCACCTTCTTGGTTGTCAATGTTGTGGTGGCCCTCATAATGATGATAATTGTCTCAGTTTTAGCATGGTAGAGTCAGGAAATGGGTCTGTCTATAACCAAGATTCCTATTCTTACCATGACACGACTGATTTATTCCATCAGCTACCACATCATGAGATTCAGACATATTCATGTGAATTTTGTGGAGGTCCTCATCAAGAATTTGAGTGTCAAACCGGGAACACGTTTGTCTATGAACAGTTTTCTGGTAACACTCAGGACTTTAGAAATGACCAAATTCCATATTATTCACATGACCAGCCACAACAATCATTTTGTTGTGAGTACTATGGAGGTCCACACTTTAGTTCTGATTGTCAAACAAGGAATCCATTTCCTTGTAACAATTACGACTCTTCGTATCATGACCAACCTCTACAGTACCAAATGAATCAGGCACCACCTCAGCCTAAGCCACTTCCTCAAAATCTTCTCCTTGATATTTTGGATTTAGTGAAAGATTTGAAGGAATGTAAACATTCCCAAGATAATCCAAATCAAAAATCCATGGAAGAATTGTTAGCCGAAGAACAGGCTGCTAAATTAGATTCAGATTGCCATGGAAACTCTATTAGGAATTAATAAATAAAAAACGCAGCCAAATCTAGCTCTCGATTCCATTTCATTCCTGATGACAGTGATGATGAAGATACCCTTGATATTCTACAATTTTATAAAGATTCATCAAGTTCATCAGTTGAAATTCCTTCCATGAAAAATCAGGGAGAAAAGACTATGATGGAATTACTAGCAGAAGAACAAATGGAAAGTGTAAAACATATGTATGCTAGTCCTTCTCAACTCCCTCAGTCTGTTGTTATCACACCCGAGGTTCACACTCACTCTCTGAGCATGGGGGACGAGCATCTTGACACTGTTCCTGAAAAGGAATCGGACGAATTCATAAAGTCTAGTGTTGAGAACCTTGTCCCAATTCCAAGAGAGTCACAGGGAATTCTTGATCATGAGTGTGATACCCCTCCTCCTCTTATCTTCCAAAATGATCATATTGAGATGTTCTCTGATTCTGATGAGGACTATTCTTTATCTTGTGGAGACATAAGTTATGTGGGGGAATTACCTTCTGAGCTTGTCAGCTTAGGAGGAGAGAATGATGAAGAAATAATCCAAGACGAAGCTCTTCGTCTTACATTATTGAATGTTAATCTTCTCATTTCTAGAATCGAGGCTTTTAATGAAAAGCCTACTTCATATCCTATCCCCTTTGAGGATAGTGAACTTTTGTTCGATGATTCTATTCCGGAATTCCAAACATTCCATTTTGATCATATGGGAGAGATTAGTGGTACCACTTCTCATTCTCATAATTCTCTCCCCGATTATGAATCATTCACTTTTGAGGCGTTCCCCAGTGAACTCACTCAAATCAATCCCGAATATGAATCATTCGCCTTTGAGGAGTTCTCCTGTGAACTCACTCATATCATATCTCCACCGGAGTATGATAACTTCTACTTTGATCTAGACACACCCGGGATATGTCTAGACCAATTGAGCTTAAATGATGAGATTCATGCTATTATGAATTCTCCTGTGTGTGATGATGAGTTAGTCAAGAATTTTATCATGACTTTCTTTCTCTTCTTCACCTATCCCGTGGCTTCTCCTGTTCTTCACTCCTTCGGGAATGAAGACATTATTTTTGACCCCGGCATTTTCATTTATCATTTGTGAGCCAGGTCTATGTATACCTTATCGGTGTGGAACTTTCACGTACTTCAATGTTTATACAAACATCTTGAATGAAAGTCCGATGGAGATTGTCTCTTCCACTTACTTCCCCATGAACAAATTAATTCGGGGTCGAGTCAAGCTAGCGACTCGGTAATCAAAAACAGTAGTGCAACATGGGTTTTCACCCATGTTTCTGTCTTCTTACCCCTTTCTACCACCTTAGTGTGGGGGAGATGCCCCACATGTTGTATATAGATATAAAAAATGAATGAAAATTGTAAATATTAAAAAAGAGAATAATTGTTGTGTTTCCACACTTGGCTAGTAATGTTATCTTTTTACGTTCAAGGATTCGGCATAATAGCCGGGACTTTGAATATTGAGGACAATATTCGTTTCTAAGTGTGGGGGAATTGGCGAATTTGATCATAAATGTACCCGATCATAAATGTACCCTTTTAGTCCCTTTTTCCCCCAAAATGGCCAAATTAAAAAAAAATTAGTGGAAGTACTATGTACTAAACACAACAAATGGTAATCAGTCCACCATGTCTAACCCACATAAGGATTGGCTAATCTAGGAGCAAACGGCTCTTGGTAAAGATATCTCAAATCCGTTGACGGCTTGCAATTTGCCCAAAATTGTATGGTGTTCAGCTCACCATATCTTTAATTAGTAAAGAGTTGGCTAGCCCGCAAGTTTTTGGCTTGTGGTAAAGGCAGTTGGAAAACCATAATTGGTAATCGACTCACCAAATATAGATATTTTATCTAAGAGTTGGCTAGTCCGAAGCAACGCGGTAGTCAAAACCGTTTACATTGATTTGCTCAAAATCATTTGGTTATCATTGTACCAAGGTTCTTACTTGAACTGAAATAATTGGCTACTCCAGAAGTAATGGCTTTTGGTAAAGAGATGAAATCCATTAAATTTTCATAAAAGATTGCTAGGGACTAGCAATAGTTTAGTGTGGGGGATTTGATATGTGTCTAAATACACATATATTTTATATTCTTTAAACCCAAAAAAACGACCAAAAACACACAAATGACCATATAAATGTTACAAATATCATTGAAATGTGTTTTTATGTGATTCAGGTACAAAAAGATTGAAAACAAGTGAAAAACATACAAAGTTCACAAAATTGTCATTTTCAGTCCCTGGAGTTTCACAGAATGGCAAAACTAGTCCCTGGTAATTCAAAACTTGTAAAATATCATTAAAGGTCCTTGGGGATTCACAAGTTGTTAGAAATAGTCCTTTGAAGTTAAAATTTCATATTTACAACTTTGGTCCCTCAACTTTGAAAAGTGTCAAAAATGGTCCCTGGGTTATTTAAAATGGAAAATTAATAAATATAACCCTTGTACTATTCATAAATGGCATAATCGGTCCTTGTGTTAACTTTGGGAAAATTTACAGTTTCAACCCTTCATTTTTAGAAAATACAAAAATGGTCCTTGGGATAAATAAAATACCAAACGGATCCTTTGTTCTTATTATAGCTCAAAACCCAACCCAAAACCTTGGCCCAATCCTAACACTACAGCCCATCCCACACCTTTTTAATTAAAACCCAAAACCCGGTTTGACTTTAGTCAAACCTTTCTTCTATACCACTCCCCCGCCAAAACCAAAAACCGCCCTCCACATCCCTGTTTTCACCACCACCTGTCCCCCAGCTGTATAACCACTCCCCTCCACCTCCACATCCTCCCAAAATCCATTAATTGATAAAAATCTGCTCAAATCAACTTGGCGCAAAAAGTACAAATGGACGTATGGGATTAATTGAAGACATTTCAAGAGCTGGGATTTATCAGAGGTCCTCAGGGAAGATATTTTGACTATAAAGATCTCTACAACAAGCAGAAGCAAGTGTTAGATTTTTAGAGTAGATTGTAGAGTAGAGTAGTTTTTTAATTAATGTCGACTAGATAAGTTCTTGTAATTTTCTTCTGGGTTTAGTTAATTTTAAGTTGTATAAGTATTTTGCAATGTAATTCAAGTATTCAATTAGATTAATTCCATGTTTCCAGTTAAAACTGTTTTTCCCGCCAAAAGTGTTCTTGCTTGATTTTAATGTTATAATCTGAAATAGTTGTTGAAATAAGCTCTTATGAGCTTATTGAAGTTAATTAAATAAGTATTAAGAGGTTCCTGAGGTTCTAATTTCATTTTGAAGAAAAGTCAAAGAAAGTCAACAAAAGCTCAAAATAAGCAGTTCTGGGAGAAGAAGCTAATCTGGATGGTTTTTCGGTTTTCTTGTTGACAACAAGCTAGGAGTGGTTTCTGGTCCTTGTTCTTTGATTCACAGTCCAATTCAGTTGTAAGCTATTTCATTAGTTTGCATTATTTTGATCATTACTGTTGAACAACTTATAATTAGTTTATTTTATTGCTTATTTATAGTTTATAAACATATTTCATCAGTTAATCAGTAATTAAATAGTCATTTGTCTTTATTTTCCTTATAAACCTATAAAAAGTCCAAAAATAGTTATATAGTATATAACTTATTAAACTACTTATTTCTGTGTTAAAAGTTGTTCATTAGTACTTAATTAAGTTAGTTAATCAGTAAAATTAGATCCTTTAGTTTAAAATATTGTGTTTCACCTTGAAAATCAAAAATCAGTCCCCATAAGGGAGTGTCTGGATTTAGTGTGATATGTGGAATCTAGTGTGTTATTGTTGTTATTTGCTGTTGAAACATGTTTAATTAGGTCTATATAGGTTAGTTTTATCATATAAACCAGTACTTATTAGTTAAAAGGTCAAAATCATTTAGTTAGTACCATAACAGTCCACTGTTGGGACTGTTATTGCCAAAACTCAATCATTTTGCTTAAAAGTTGTCCTAGTGGCTTATTCTAGTTTCATTATAACCTAAAACAACATTTTCAGTCCTCAGGATCATCCCAAAGTCCACAAAAGTCAAACTTGTTTCACAATTAAAAAAGTCAAAATTTCATAGAAACCCATTTTTGAATAAACTTGTGAATTTAATGTAGGACTTAATATTAGGAGTGAAGACTTGTGCTTTTGGATATTTGTCATTATGTTGCTTGTCTTCATCATAGTATTTTTT
This sequence comes from Chrysanthemum makinoi, assembly GCA_910596185.1. Lineage (NCBI taxonomy): Eukaryota > Viridiplantae > Streptophyta > Magnoliopsida > Asterales > Asteraceae > Chrysanthemum > Chrysanthemum makinoi. Next base: position 186,515,752 of record OU343221.1, read on the forward strand.
ATAACTTTTAGTTAGTGTTGTAAACTGCTTATTTGCTAGCTTCTTTTAAGCTCTTTTTCACAAACCTCCCTTTTTGCTTATTCCTTATTTCTGCTTATTCAGTGTGTTTTTCTTGTTGTTGTTGCTTATTCTAAGTTCCCATAACTTGTTTATAGCTTATTCAACCTTTGGTTCAGTAGTGGTAGCTTATTGAGGCTTTTAGCTTAATTTCAAGTGCTTATTCATATTAGTTGTGTGCCCAAATCATAGTTCCTGCATTCTATAGTTGTTTCTGTTAATTTTCCCTTGTTCTCAGTTTTATTTTATAATATTCTGGAAGTTTTCTTATTTTTCCCTGTTCATCTTCTATTTTTCTGCATTTAATCTCATTTTTAAGCCTTTTTAAATAGCATTTTATTCAAATAAATTAGAAAAAGCTCAGAAAAATACAATTTCAATTTTCTTAGTTTTATAATATTCAAAAAGTCATAAAAAGTATTTTTCCTGAATTATCTTAGTTAAAATAGATTTTCTAGCATTTTAATTAGTTTTAAATAATATTAAATTCATAATAAATTGAGAAAAAGTCAAAAAAATGTGATTCCAGTTTTGAAAAATCTTTTTAGTTAAATTTGATTTTTGAAAAGTAGTTTTGTAATTTTCTCGCATGTTTTCCTAATTTTTAGTATTTTAAGTCTCTTTCAAATGTCTTAAATTAGTTTTTAATTCCAAATAAATCAAGAAAAATCCAAAAAATTAGTTTTAAATTTCAAATAATTTTTAAATAACATCCTTAGCTGTAGAAATATTGTAGTTCATTTTCATGGGTTAAATTAGAGTAGTTGCATTTAATTCACGTTTCTTTAAATTATGTTCTTCGCGTTTTTAGTATAGATTTGCATTGTTAGTTTATATTCCCTTGTTTACATCATAGATTCAGTAGTTTTAGTTGACTTTTATTATTATTGCTTGCCTTGTAGTTTAGAAATCCCCATAACCCCTTTCCTGTTCAATATCACCCGATCACAGATTCGTTGTATTACATTGTTCACACCTCGTTGGGACTTAACGACCCGGGGAAACACTAAACTCCTCTGGACTTAATTGCATTTTGTTCTGAGCTGTTTGACTTTTATGGTTGACCATTCACAAGTGGTTGACTAATAAAAGATAGACCGTTCGGAGCGAACCAAGCACATGCTTATTAATGTGGTTAAGGTTCACACAGATGATAATGTAGCTGACTTACTCACCAAAGGCTTTGATGTTTCTAGATTCACTCACTTGGTGCTGAGCATTGGCATGATTAACTACTGAGCTACATTTAAGGGGAGGACTATTTAGTATTAGTATAGTCCTGTGCATTGCTTGAGGGGAGGATAGTTATGTATACTTAGTTTTTACTGAAGAAATTGGAAAAGTACTGTTTTTCGTAAAAGTACTGCTTGGAAAGTACTGCTTGGGAAAGTACTGCTTACGTGGAAGTACTGTTTGTCTTATTAAAGTACTGTTCCAACGGTTATATTGAGGGGTAATTAATGCTAACGGTAACAATGTTTTTATGGGCTGTGATTTTTCAAATCTCACCTATAAATAACTACTTTCCGATTTTCCCTCTTATATTGATACATTAGAATCTTTTCCATCTTTCTCTCATCATATCCATATTATTTGATTACAACTCTTTTGTGCTTACATAGTCAACAATGGCAAATCGTCCTACTGTTTCAAAGCATAATATGGTAGCTAATTTGGAAAAGACTGAGGCGAATGTGATTTTTCATGATATGATTGATTATCTTATTGGGTCGCCAATTAGTTATGCTCTTTTAGTTGAGCCGGATATTATTGCTCCTTGGATTCAAGAATTTTGGGCTAATGCTAGAGATAACATGGAGAATGATGAATATTATATTCGATCATCAGTTGCTGGAAGAACTGTAACAATTACATAGGCCTCTATTCGAGATGATTTATCCTTTGGTGATGAAGAAGGGGCTATTCGTTTTGACAAACAACTGATTTGGGATACTTTTAGGGATCTTGGTTATGAAGGGTCATTAAGAGAACAAACATTCAAGAAACCCTTATTTTGTCCGCATTGGAAATTTTTGGTTCATGTGTTGCTCCATTGCATAAGTGCTAAGAGTACAGCTTGGGAGCAGTTTGGGTCAAATATAGCATCTGCTATAGTTGGGTTAGCTACTAATCGGATTTTTAACTTTTCACGGCTAATACTGGATGGAATGCTCTCACATATTTCCCATGGATCTCCTTGGCTAATGTACCCACGGTTTATACAGGTTTTCTTGAACAAGCAACTTGCTGATGTACCAAAACCTACAGACTTACTTCCTGTTATTAAACAACAAGCGAAGATTTTTACTTTTATGGCTCGAAGGAGTGCTGTATTCAGAGGTCAAGATACTCCATTAACTCCTTCCATGATGGAAATTGTTGAAGCCGTTCGAGCTGATGCTGGAGAAGGTGACGATGAAGGTGAAGACAGTGAAGGTACTGCACCTGCAAGTACTGCATCTGCAAGTACTGCTTCTCAACATACTGCTTCACACAGTCCTGCTTCACAAAGTACTGAACATGACAATATTGCAGTTCCACCATCTCCATCTCCACAAGCATTTCCACAACCATCTCCACAAGTTTCTTCACATGCAGAATCTTTGTCAACTGGAGGAGATGAACCAACTATGGAGCCTGAACAACAAGTTCTCAATAACTATGCTTTAACAAGGGAATTGACAAGATTGAAGAAATCATTTGAAGAACAGGCTCAGGAGATTAGGAGGTTGAAACTCAAGTACAGAAGGTTAAAGAATTATGTTGCACCTTTTATTAAACGATATCGCATGGGTTAGAAGAAAACAAGCGCAGAAGGAACTTTAAGAAGACAACAAAAGAAAAACAGGTTCATAAACCATCTTTTGTCAATTTGGGGAGGAATTTAGAAGAAGAGAATTTGAAAGAAGATGTTGTCAAGGAGAATGAACACGAAAGTGCTAAAAAGACTAAAGAGAAGATCATTGAAGATACTGAGGAGCAAGTTCAAGTTCAGGTGCTGAAGATCAAGGTACTGAACAACAAAGTCTGCTCTTCAACACAAAGTACCTTCAGACAAGAGTTAATAACTCCAAGAGTATTGAATTTTGAAGAGGAAGCTGGTCCTTCTACAACTATTATACAAGAAGAGGAGGAAGCTACACTCAAACCCATCCATTCTGCAAGTGATGATGAGTTCATTGCTACAATTTTAGGAGATTTATCACAACCCAGAGGTGGTGTTACTATTCGAGAAGTGCAAGAATATGAACAACAAAGAACTTCTCAACCTAAAATTGATCCTAAGGATAAAGGGAAAGGTGTTCTAGTAGAAGTAAAGAAGAAGAAACTTACTTTGGCAGAACTTAGAGAAATTGAAGTTGCTAGGAATGAAGCTGCTGCTAGAAAGTTTCAAGAAGAATTAAATGCTAAAGATAGAGAAGCTCGGGAAGCTGAAGAAGCTCAAAGTAGAGAAGCGGCTAAAAAGTTGCAAGAGCAATTGAATGCTGAAGCTGAGGAACAATTAGAGTCACCTACCCTTGTTAGATATATGCCAAGAAGACCTAATTTAGCTAAAGACAGGAATGCTATGATGGCTTATTTGAAAGCTCGAGGATATAAAGGATTGCAGAAGCTGAACTATGTTGACATGAAAAGATTATATGATGCTGAGACAGAAGCTTATAAGAAGAGTGTTGCAGGAATCAAAGATTTAAGAGAAGAAGCTAATTGGACTGAAGAAGAAAGGAAGAAGAGTTTAAAAAGAAAAAAGCTGAAGTTCTGAGATAGACAATTCTCAAAGAAAGAAAGAGTTGAATTAAGATCTGAGATGAGAGATGCATTAAGAAATTATCTCAGAGTGGTAGATTTTGATTATTCAAAGAGATCTTGCGACATGAAGATGAACAGATCTCAGATTAGTGCTTTTGAAGTTGTAAAATCTAAAGATGGAGATTATATGATTTTTCATAAAGAAGATGAAAGCTTCAAAGTTTTCAATAGACTATGGGATTTATTACACATTATAGATAGAGTGGATCTATTCTATTTATATAATGTGGTGAAAGCTTATTTTGGAGATAATCCATCAGAAGGAATTGGTTTAGTTCTGCTTGGAGATATCATAACTATGTGGGAAACAGAAGAGGAAAGCACTGATGATATATGGAAAAATCAAGAAAATTGGAAATGTTTCTTTGGAGATTCTTTGAAGAGTCTGGAGTTCATATTTTAGAGCTGGAAAATGGTACAATGATACACATGTTTGTGAATAGAAGATATCCTCTCACAGTTGAGCTCATGAGAAGAATGCTAGAGCATGGATTGGAAGTAGAAGAGGATAATGAAAATGCTTGCATGGTTATCAATCTATTTATCAACTGGACTACCATTGCTGAAGAAGATGAGTAAACTGGTCATCAATCCACCATGGTTACAAAAGGATTGGCTAATCCATGAGCAAACGGCTCTGGTAAAGATATTTCAAATCCGTTTTTAGTTGACAACTTGCTAATAAGTTGTATGGTAATCAACTCACCATATCAATAATGTGAAGAGTTGGCTAGCCCACAAGAAAATGGCTTGTGGTAAAGGCGGTGGAAAAACCATTATTGGTAATTAGTTCACCATTAGATAGAAGAACTAACTAGTCCAGAAGGGTACGACTTTTGGTAAAGACAACTCAAATCTGTTGATAGGTGATGATTTGCTAAAAATCATATGGTTATCAATGTACCATGGTTTAAACACCAAAACATCTGTACTCCAAGATAATGGCTTTGGTAAAGAGATCTAAATCCATTAAATTTTCAATGATTCACCTCCCATAGGAGTTAACACACACTGGAGTGATGAGAATAGTATGCAACTTAAACTGAATTAATGTACAAACTGTCATATGTTGCGTGTTGTCTGAAAGATGGAGCTTGCTGGATGCTGCTGAGAAAGAACAATTCTAAGAGATACTTTGACAAGCACAGACACTACAGAGATATAATGTAAAGACTAAGAAACAATCTATCCTTAAAGATGAAGCTTGTTAAAATACATTCACAAAGGAACTTGAAGTCAAGCAAGTAGAATTCATGTTAGGGGAGGATTGTTGGGATATGAAAGTGCTGATGACATGAAAGTACTGAAGATATGAAAGTACTGGAAAAAGTCAAAAAGTCAAAGTACTGCTAATGACAAAGTCAAAGTACTGCACCTCGAAGTCAAAGTACTGCAAGAACAAAAGAACTGTTATATTCGTTTATGGAAAGTATTGTATTCTATGTTTAGATTACTTGTCGTACAAGCTTACAATTTGTAAACCGACTAGGATATCCTTGAGCCTATAAAAGGACTCATAGATTGGCATTAGATGTACGAGTCTATGAGTTTTAGAGTTTACGAATTCACAAGTTTTTTAGTGTTTTAGAGAGTTCGATTATCTTAGAGTTGTATTAGAGTATCTGCATAATAAGCAGATTTAGAGTTTATAATAAAAGTTATTCTTCTTAGCTTTCTTAAGTAAATTCCGCATACTTGATAAAGATGGCTCAGTGTTTCTTTGTTAATAACTTAGGATTTATCCGAGGTTATTAAACCTTAACAAGCTAGTTAAGTTAGTTTGATTAAAGTATATCGATCCAACAAATTTTTTAACAAAAGTTCCCAACTAACACATTCAATGCATATCATTTGCATTAACATCTAAAACTACCAAGATCCAACGAAACACATTAATTCTGCAAATCCGTTCATCAAACTCAAAATCTGTAAGTGAATATGTGTTTTGATCATTATTTTAAACAAGGGTTTTGAAAATCATTTCAATCCAACGGTTAAAATGTGAAAATTTTGATTTTGAATGGTTTGCTTATGCGTACGATTGGGAGATTATCCTAAGGGTGTTTATGTTGTAATGGGTGGTGTTAAAACCTTTCTAAACATGTTTTGAACCCATTTCAGTCATCAATTTCAACCCAGAAACACTAATTGATCATATTGTTAATACAAATAAGCCGTAAAAACGTTTATTTATATTTTACGATCTTCTAATGTTTTGTCGATAACAAATGTAAAATCATTTTAACGAAACAAATAGAATACGTAAATAGTTTGAGTCAATAGTTTCCTAACACACTCACGTTTTCACATAAAACACTAAAACAAGTATAAGTGATTTTATGATTTAGATACATATGTACAACAACTAGTGTTTACATATTGGGTTAGCATATACTTAAACTAAGTATACTAAAATGGGTAAAAACAAGTATATACTAAATGGGTAAAAACTAGCAAATGGTATTGACCCATAACCCATGGTTTTATATATAACACTTAACCAAGTTCATTGTATCCTTAAGATACATTGTAAAAAGAAAGAAAACCATGGATCAACCCATAACCCATGACCCATGACCCATGACCCATAACTAAAAATACCCATGGGCAAGAGAATCCACGGATCCCTGGCTTTGTGCTAGCCGGATCCCTTGTGGGAGGGATCCGCGGGATCCGAGGAACAGTAGAGAATTTCCTTTATAAATAGAGATCCATTTCTTCCTTTCTACTCACCACTTTACACATATACTTCCCCAAGTATTATAACCCTATAACCTCAGATCCAAGTGATCTATGTAGTTTCTCTTTTGTTTTTGTGTGATCTTCTAGGTTCCTCTTAAAGGCGAGATCACCACTTCTTGAAGACGAGCAAGCTCAAGTCCATGAGTTGCTATGCTTCGTCATCATCAAGACAACTAAGGTTCTCTTGTTGATAATTCTTTCTTTCTCCATAGATGTTGGATTGAAGGCATTAGTAAAGGATGCCGAAAGTGTCAAGATGAAAGCATTAGTGAAAGGTGCTTATTGTCCGTGTCAAAGCATTAGTGAAGAATGCTAAAGATGTCAAGACGAAGGCATTAGTGAAGGGTGCCAAGCATTGTGTCAAAGGCATTAGTGAAGGATGCCGAAGAATCAAAATCAAGTAGCATTTGGGAAGAATGCCTAGGTCGTATAATCGATGAGATGCATCGTTATACATATAAGTATTTGTTTATTTCTAAGGATGGTGATATCCTTGATGGTGTTGTAACAAGGAGTGGATCTCCTTGATATTAGGTGTTGTGTTGTGAAGGGTAGTAGTTCCTCCATAGTAATGGAACTAGGTGGTTAGCCTAGTACCTAATAAAGGGTAGGCGACGTTGTGATAGGATTAGTTCTCCTTGGTGTGAAAGAACTCGGTGGTTATCCTAGCACCGTATAAAGGGTAGGCGACATTGTGTTAGGTGTGGTTCGCATTGGTGTGAAGGAACTCGGTATTTAGCTTTGTACCGGAAAAAGGTTAAGCGAAGTTGTGAAGGCTTCTCCGCCATAAGGAGTTGGTGTAGTGCTTACGAACTCTCGAGTAGGTGACTCGGGGAGTGAAGTAGGGCAAGGAAGGTGTCCTTGTATCCGAACTACTATAAATACTTGTGTCGTGGTGATGTGCTTCTTACTCTTTATCTTTCATTACACGTTTATATATCTATCTATCAACGTCCAACATAAAGAACCAAATAGATTGACATAAGTCGATCTAAATATTTAAAGGGAATTTTTTAATTGGTAAAACTATTCAACCCCCTTCTAGTTTAACATAATTGGCATCAGAGCTTCGTTACCAAGTTTCACGCGTATGTTTGAAAACTACAAAGGAGGATTTTTTCTGTCATATTTTAAAAATCATTATAATGTTTATTGTTGGACAATGATAGAATGCTCTAACATTTTTCCTTGTTAAGCATTTTCCATACTTGGATTCGGAGTCACCAAGAAGATCATGAAGAATCTATCTAAATATTTCTTTTCGCAAAAAGAATGTTTAGCGTTGTTCTTCTCACAACATGAATCTGGAGATTCCAAGAAAATCACAAAACATTTCATCTAAATATTTCTTTTCTTAAAAAGAATATTTAGCAAAGGTATGATCGCTAATAATTTACTTTTTGATTTTTCTATTATTAAAATCTTAGTCACATGATTTATATCTATTAGTAATTGCTTAAGTAGTTATCCATATCATAGTCATCATCAAAATAGTATTCTTCGACTAATTTGTATAGACTACATTACCAACTCGTAATAATGATATCTTGGTTATTAGATAACCTCAATCATTACTCATCACAAAGGATTTATTGACACTTCATCTATGTCAATAAATATCCATGTGAAACTTCTTATATTATGATAAAATGGGATTTTATTATAATGTTTGAAAAGTTTCCCAAGAATTATGACAAATTCTTAAAAAGGGAACCTCGTCTAAATAGGAATAGTATTAAATCTTCAAAACCCCAAAACACAAGTTTTAGAGTCTTAACATCTAAACACTAGGCGTTTTAGAACTCCCAAACCAAAGTTATCAAGGAATGTTTGAGCTGACTTTTGCTGTCATGCCGGATCCCTTTGTTTATACTAGCCGGATCCCAAATGAGAGGGATCCGCGGGATCCTTGCAACAGAAGACAGTATTAGTTAAAGAATGATCACTGTGGATGTTCCACAATTATACTCACCTCAAAGATTCACGAACAAGAACTCATGTACTGTTCATAGGAGCAATTTGATCATTCCTCTCAAGTTTAACAATCACTTGTGTAAGTACAATCTTCACTACATTGTTAATTTAATTCCTTGATTTCTAAGATTACAATTTCTTCTTCTTTAAGAGTTGGGTTCAAATGGGTTTATCATAATTTGTCACCACATTGTTTTCTAAGATAATCTAAATCAAAGAATTAACATTGTTAATAAAAATTAAACACGTTTCTTGAACTCAACAAAGATGATGAGAGCAAAATTGTGATCAAACCCTCTAGGTTACTATTCACAATTAACACCACATTGTGGTTGTATTGTTTAGGAACAATCATGCCAAGCAACAAGCAACAAGATTACCAAGACACCGCTCACTACATACCCATGTACCATAGGAAAGATGGATTAAGTCCGGACGATAGGAAAGCCTTTAAGTTGCTTGAAAGGAGACTCTTTCATGAAGGTAGAGTTGTTGATCCATCATTTCTTGCAAATACCGACATAAGGGAAGTATTTGGAACTATTAGGTTTGATTGTTTATTGGATATAAACGAGCAAATTTGCCCGGTCTTTGTGCTTGAGTTCTACAAGACAATGGGTATAATTAGAAATGATGATGGGTCCATTTCAATTGAATTCACCATAAATGGACATGAGTACACTCTTTCACTTGAGGAGTTTGGAAGAATAATAGGGGTTCCATATTATGGGGTTTGCATGTACTCCAATGAATGGTCTTTGGAACAACTACACACAATGGTTGATCATCATGCTATCTACCACTCCTTGATCCCGGAAGCAACCACGGTGAGGGACACAGTGTTCCGACCAAGAGCATCACCATCAAGAGTCACTATGAAGTCGAAGGTGATCTATAGGGATCCTTTCCAAATGGAGCTTTCGGAAATGTATCCATTGTATAGGAAATGGGAGGATGTAGTGAGGGAGAATGTGGTGTGCCTAGTTGGAAACAAGGATCACCCCAACGCTTGTCTAAGCTTCATGATCTGTTGCCTAGTGACCGAGACTCGTTTCAACATTGCTTACTACATGATCAAAAGAATGGAAAGTGTAAGAAGTATGGACAAAATGGTACTCCCATACGCAATGCTTCTAACTCGTCTTGCTAAATTCATCTTTGCATTAGACCCTTCTCCACAAACCTATGATCATAACTTTTGCAACAAAGTTATGGTACCATTAACCAAGGGTAGAACAACTAGGCAAGAGGCCTCACCCACCCACGGATTCCTCGGATGAAAGGGAGAGACAAGGAGGAGGTGAAGGAAGTAGTAGCAACCTACTTAGAAATACCGATCTTGACCCCTTGGACTACATTAACCAATTGCCAAACATTCCTAATGCATCACCCAAATGGCAACAAACCAAAGGAATCTTCAAGTGTTTCGCCAATTTCTTAAGGAAGAAGAAGTGAAGATGGTATGAGAAAAAGTGGAGGACTGGTAAGGACGTGAGGAGAAGAGAGGTAAGGTCTTAGGACCCAAATGTATGATGAACAATTTCAAACAATGGCTTGTAACACTTTAAACTATGCTCGTAGTATGTAGGTATCGCCATATCTTGGCACTAAACAATCCTAACTTAGGTATTTGGAAAATGAGATTTTACGACCCCTTGAGTGGTCGTCGTCACTCATTCTAGGAATTTTAGCTCTTCCTACTTTGATATAAATTTTATTAGTTGTGTTCTTGCATTTAGTCCCTATAGAAATAACTAGGAAAAGCATTTACTATAAAGTGCAAAGTTGAACATTTGTTGAAAGCTCTCTGATCTGCAGTACGCGGATCCCAGCATTTGAACTAGCTGGATCCCTCCCAGAAGGGAACCGCGGGATCCGTGGCATCTGATATGCAATACAGATTTGCTTACATCAAAATAGTCTACTAGATCACCTCACACGAGTCAAACATAAGATACTAGAGCCAACTAAGTATTCCTCAAATAGTTGAAAACCTCACTCTCCTCCATGGCTTACCTAGGATATATTTGGAAATATTTTTGATTTATTAACTCGTCAAAACTCACCATAATTCTGCTCCAACACTCACACATTATCTATCACGTCTGATAGCACTTAGTTTGGTCTATCCTTCAATTTTAGCAAATTGATCTTAATTATCTTTGACTCAAAATTAGGCTCAAAAATAGTTTTTCATTTTTTCTTTATTTTTAAAGATTTTAGTAAATTCTTCTTAGATCATCATCTGACTTCTAGGATTTGTTACCATCATTTCTCCATATCAAATTATATGGTATCCTTGTCAAACACATAGTTAGACTACCCAAAGTCGATTTTCTTGCCCAAAACCATCATTAAGCACCATCACTTATTATGGTTGAGAATTTGAGATATCCAATAGCTAAAGACTTCAAAATTAAGTCAAAACCTCGAAATCCATTGATAATAAACCTTACAAAAGCATAATCATTTCACTTAAAACCTGTCTGACAACCAGATCCCTGGTCTTTAACCAGGCGGGTCCCTGCTGAGAGGGATCCGCGGGATCCGTAGCTGCAGAAAGCCTCAATCACCTTCCATATTCAATTTTAAGTCACCTTTTGGTTCTCTAACCACTTTTAGCATTCATTTATTATCCTCCTAGAGCTGATCAAAATCTTAAGAGCATGCTTAATCCTCTAAGTGGCCAAGAATTTAATTTCCTAATTCAAATTATCCTTTATAAACCAAACAACCTTAGGTTTAAGGCACCATCCCCACTTATCTTTCAAAAATCAGCAAGTAGAAGCTTACATTAGCATCTTCATCACCATGACTAAGGCTCTTAGCAACAACTCCTCAACCTTGGGTTCATCCAAAAGAAAGGGTCAAATGATCCATGAAATCTCATCCACCGAAACATCCCCCATTAGAAATAATGATACTAGAACCCCATCTCACCAATCTCATCCAACAAAGGCTAAGAGAACCGCAAGGATTAGCATCAAACCTTTCGGACTAGAAAAAGGATCATCTAGTTCAAAACCAAACTTGACTAGTTCTAGCAAGCCATCAAAACCCTCATTCATTAAGCATGAACTACACTCCTTGAATGAGCCTCTCCCTCACCCAAACATCTACTCATTGGATCATTCACCACCAAGAAACTCCCATTCACCAACCTTTTCATTGAATAAGGAACCACCAACAACACCAACTAGCCCATCATGGGAGACAAGGAATAACCTTGATCATATGGAAGAAGTTCCATTACCACCCTCATTTTTAGAATGTTAGGTCACAAGGTTTACCACACAAGCTTCCTATAAAGATAGAGAGGCGATTGAACAAGAAATCAAACACACACACACGATAATAGTGAGACGGTTACGCGTAGGTGATAGTGAAAGAAATAACTTGAACAACCAACCCTCAAGTGAGGGTTATTACATAGTATTTATAGGCAAGGAGCTAGGGCAACACTCCTACTCCTTCCCTTTCTCCTATGGGCTTGGGCCTAAGCTCATGGGCCTTCTACATAAGCTTAAGGCTAATAACAAACATAAAGGCCATGATAAGCTAACTATTACATATGAGTAACTAACACTTGAATAAGGTTTAGGAGTGATTCCAACAATCTCCCCCTCAAGTGTTATTACATATGAGTAACAAACACTCAAGTGTTGGTGATGAAAAACGGTGAAGGCGTTGATGTAATAGTAGCTTTGACGTCGTCTGACATTCTTCTTTCTTATGAGAAGAACTTTGGTATGTGCTAAAACACATACCTTTTCATTATCAAAACTGACCCAAAATAACCAAGAAAGAGCCGTTTATTGCTAATATTTGTGGTTTTCTTGAGTTTGTGCTTGTGCAGGTACGGATATGTAAAAACACACAAAAAGGATCCAAATCAGATGAAAATCCGAGCACGAGAGATCAAGAGAGTTTAAGCTGAGCCGGAAGGTCGGGATTGTGCATTTTGGAAGATTTTATTCTCTAAAGATGATTTTTGAAGTTTCAGTCAAGTTTGAAGAAATGTCAAGATTAGTCCCTGCACTTTAAATATTTGGCAGAAATAATCCCTCAAGTTTCAGAATCTACAGATTTCACCCTTGGATTATTTGAGATTGACAAGAAAGGTCCTTGATGAGCATTTTCAGATTTACACCTTTGGTCCCTTGGAAATCCGAATTTACAAGTTTAGTCCCTATGAGCTTAATTGAGTACACTTTTAATCCAAATATAATCCTAAGCCCAAAATCCATGTCAAAAGCCCAAGTCCAATCCTATATACACGATCCAACCAAATATCCTATACCCGGTTTTTAACCTATACCCGTTTACCTATTTTACCCAAGTCAAACCATTACTTACCCGGTCAAACACTTGAAATAGATAAACAATCCAAACCCGCCAAAAACATTTACCCCCCTTTTTACCCAACCCAGTAATCACATGAACCCTAATTTCACCCGTACCAAATTAACAGCAACTAAGGGTATAATTGTACTTTTCTCTGACAAATTACTGACAAGGGAATGCCACCTTGGCAATCCATGTGCCAAGGTGGGCTGTGATTGGAGGATGCGATGTCACTCATTTGATCCAAGGGACGACAATAAAAGGATGATGCTGGGATTGCCAAATCAGATTGATCGATGGATGAGAATGATTTAAAGAAGCACAAGATGGGAATTCTAGACCCTTCCATTCACTTGAGCTCGCATATAAAAAGCCCTTTCATCACAATGAAGAAACCGTCCAGTTTTCATGTATTAGAAATCTGTTACCAATTTCGTTTTTATTGTCATTTACTTCTGAATGTAGTGTAATTTCATTTTTAACTTTGTAATTTCAGTTTTAATTCACTTATATTGTCTAAATTTACTAAATACTTGTTTTATTGTTAATTGTTATATTTAGTCTTTCATTACTGTTTTGTTAACCTCACAAAAGCTTCTAATAGCTTTTGTGAGTTCATTATTGTCCAAAAGCTGCCTTAATTTTAAGTTTTTCAATAAAAGTCAAAAAAATCAAACTTAGTCAAAATCAAAAGTCAGAATGGATTTTAGCTTAATCTCAGTTTTCAGTTGTTAATGGTGCTTTATAACCTGTTTTTGGTCAATTAAATTCAGTTTTTACTAAGTTTTCATAGTTAAAGTGCATTTTGTTCATTTTAAGGAGTGTTTGGTTTTGGCTTTATTTTAAGGTTTCATAAGTTTTTATTGTTTAAATCTGAGTAACTTAAGTTTCTAAACATGTTTTAAGGCTTTCTAAATCAATGTTTTAAGTTTTTCAAGTCACTTTTGTGTTTCAAGCATTTCTTAGTAAGTTGGAGGTTCAAATCAGTTGCTGTTGAGTTAAAATGGTGGTCTGGTTGTTCTGATCTGCACATCAGAATTGGTTGCTCTCAATATCAGTTAAGTACTCAGTTTGTCTTGTAGATTAGTTACCGATTTATTGCTTCCATAAATAGTTAGAGGTATAGGTTTAAAGCGTTTTTCCCTTAGAAGCATATTAGATCTTATAGACTTGCTTATTGTATCCTGTTTTTAATATCAGTAGTTCATTCATTTTTGCTGCTTTGATTTGTTCAATAGCTTATCACTTGTTCTTGATAGGTCTTAGATATGCTTATCAGGTTCCCTTAAGTTTTTATAATTGTTGCATTTAGGATTAGTTCAGTTTCTTCAAGTTTTCTCATTAGTATTTTAGCTTATTATATGTGCATTAGAATATTTGAGTTGTAGTGACCTAGTTTCAAAACTTTCTATTACCATTGTTGCTACTCACTAAAGTTTGGCTTGATGATTCATTAGCGTACCTCAGTTAGGATTCTTAGGAGACTCTAGTTAAGCTTATCAGTAGTGCTAATATTGGCCTGCAACTGTCATTTCTGTTCTGCATCAGCTCTGCATACACAGCAGCCATCTGTCCCATTTATGCCCTTTTGTTTAGATCTTTAACTTCTTCATTACTAGACCTCATAAGCTGTAATTTTGGATATAGAATCTCTGCTAGGTGGGCTTGAGATCTCCACTTTTAGTTTTCACTTTAGCTTACTGAATAAGCTGCTGTAACTGCTTAATCAGTGGGGTCAGTTAGGTATTTTGCTTAAAGTGAGAGTTTGCTTAAATCTTTGTAATCTGCTGTTTAGGTGTTAGGAGTAGGTGCTATAAGTTGCTTTAGAGTAGTTATAGGATATTCTAGCTTCTGTTTTAGATTGGTGCAAGATAGTGCTTATTTGCTTATTATAAAGTGCTTATTCCATAACAGTTGCACTGCAGCCTTCATTTCTTCTACATAAGCCCATGTTTTTATATTTTTCATAGCTTTAGAATATCATTTTAGAATTTCCCTGAAGTTTTCATAATTTTTGGTCACTGTTCACTATTTTTCTTTATTAAATTCAGTTTTTAGGCATTTTAAAATAGCTTTTATTGCAATTAATTAAGAAAAAGTTCCAAAAAATAATTTTTCAATTTTCCCAGTTTAAGAAAAAATATAAAAAGCATAAAAAAGATTTTTCCTAATTTTCCCCTTTTATTTGGTATTTTTCACAATTTAAATTAGATTAAAATAGAATTAAATCATAGAAATAGGAAATTATCAAAAATTACAAAATAGTTTTGAAAGTCTCTTATGTTATTTTAGATTTTTAGAAATTAGTTCCATAATTTTCCCCTTTGTTTTTATAATTTATAGTTATTTAGTCTTATTTTTAAAGTTAAAAATTAGTTTTTAATTTAAATAAAATCCAGAAAATTCCTAAAAATTAGTTTTAATTCATATTTAGTTTTCAAATATCATTTCTAGAGTAAAATTAATTTTAGGTTATTTTTAGGATCTAGATTAGACGTTATTGCTTTTTATTCGCGTTTCGTTTTAATCCCGTTTTGCGTTTTAATATAGAATTGCGTAGTTTGCCTTAATTTTTAGGTTTTCCCCATAGATTTTAGTTTCATATGCTTTCCTTATCCCGTAGTTTAGATAATATCATTTTATGCCCTTCTCTTATTCAATTCCCGATAATCGAGACGTGAGTTGAAAATTCCATTCAACCCTCGTTCGGAACGATCTCGGTGCTCAAACCTAACACGTTTGAGTTACCCGTATACTACACACTTCTCATCTATAATTGGATCAGTGTCCGAACCGTTTTAAGTTTCTTACGGTTAGTCATTCACAAGTGGCTAGCTTGTGTGAGATAGCTTGACGTTTCGAATCTGAAATCAATTTTTGGCGCCGCTGCCGGGGATTGTTTTGTTCACTGAATCAAATTTCCTTGATTTAAACAATCTCCCCAGTGTAGAGAGATAGTTTACTTTGAACAGTTATGCTTTGACGTCATCTTTAACTTTGTTCTTTGATCATTGTTCTTTGTGATGAAAGTGATAGTATGTTGTTGTCTGCATCATATCTGCTCAGGTCTGCTTAGCTGCTACAGTGTCTCCACGTCATTCTCAACATGCCTCACACTCTTTTGACGTTGGAATTCAGTACTGATGAAGTTCTTTAAGTCTTTAACTTTGTAGATTCTTTGTATCGACGAAGAATCATTCTGACTGTTGTGTTGCTTTTGGATGTTGGCGTGAGCATGAGAAGAATCTGCACGATCATTCCGCTCCAGAGCTTCCATAAGAAGTAAACATAAAAAACGGTTAGTAATAAGCGGATTCCGGCACTTACAAGTTTGAACTTCGAGAGTGCTAACAGCATAGTGTGAAAACACAACTCTAATTCTTACAAAGGCCGTTCCTGAATCGGAGTCCCACAAGTGAGATAACACGATGTACCGAACTACACCTACGATTCAGATGAGTCGCTGAGGTACACCGAAGCATCACCTCACGACTGTAGACCGTTTGAGACCACTAAGCGCAATCCACGGGGAGTTGCCGAAGCGACCTGCTGTCAGGGCTGTTTGATGTTGACCCTGGTAGGAGTTTCCATTCAATCACTGAGGATCACAAATGTGAACCTCTCATAAATGTTCTCGACAGATTGCTAAGATCTGTGAAGGACTCGATAATTGTACCACTGAAATTTTATGTGAATATCAAGTGATGAATGTCAAGTGTACCTAAGAGATCTTTTGATGAATCTCGTGGCTCTAGACTCAATAGTGCATTTTGGTTTCCTGAGCGGAGACTAGGGAGAGGGTCTCCTTCTTCAATACCAGCAATCTCTAATAGAAAGCCGATAGTTTACGTAGGGTTCCCTGTGAGAATGAAACAAGCTTCTGTTGAGAGAAACTTGAGTGGTTAAGAAGGTTTAGTGCATGCGTCACTGGGTCCATGACGACTTTTAATCTTCAATACCAGCGTCACTAAGTGACAACTAGTAGCATATGAATTGAACCCGGTGTCTGCCCTAAGTTGAATAATCTGGAGGGCTATTTCTTTTCACCCTTTTCTTTGCATTTCTTTTTAATTCTTCAACTCCTTCTTTCTCCGATTCTTATTTTCTCCTTTTTACAATCATACCTAAGGACTTCTAAATACTAACTATTTGTGGTGTCCTGGGGTAGATCCCTCCGCTCTGGCAGATCATAGACGACGGTTATTCCTAACCTTAGTCACCTTATAACTCCATGACTAACCTATGTTGCCATAAAAACCACTGTTGTGAAAAATCTCTCAAAGTGTTTGTGAATGAAAAACATTTTAGTACCACTGTTGAGATAAGATTTTGCATAAATACTCCCCCTCCACATGTGCTTAAGAGTTTTAACGGTTAAAATGCACATTGAGGAAAGATCGCGGCACATTTGAATTGATCAACTCAAGATAGACATTCCCCCGCGAGACACGGTTACGTGGCATAGTTAAAGAGTTGTATTGTCAGTTTTAGGTGACAACTAGCTCTAATAACTACCTTGAAGGTGTAGACAATCCTCGAAGGTTGTCAAATTCCGTAGAGCGGTTGTCTACCAAGAGTTCTCGAATGGTACATTCTACTCAGACAAGTCCTTTGCGAGACACGTTTACATCACTAGCGAACTAGTTGAAATTATTACCCGTCCCGGACAAGTCTTTTTGAGTTACTAACAGTTAAGATCTCGTCAATTCATGGGTTAAGTCTATAGCACAAAGATTCATTTGCATTGATGCAACATATTCTTAGATCACTTAATTCTTCCCCCTCAAAAATGGCATATAGAATGTTATTTTTGAAAAGTTGAGAATAAATATGACCATTTCGAGTGCTGCGAGAAGAATGACCACTGTGGACAATTTGTGAACAAAGTTTTAAGTCAAGTACTCCCCCGCAACAAGTGATATAAATGGTTGAGGTTTTGAAAATCATAAGGGAAAGTACTTGTTCTTTTGAGCAAAACCTTGAAAAATGAAAGGTTGATAGGTTTTACTCAAAAGTAAGAAGCTTTCGCTCCTTTTATAGGATTGTGGCACTGAAGCGTACCACAGGGGCTTTATTACAAGTACGGTTGTACACTGTAATATATACACAAGCCATTGACATAATAAATCATACATCCAAATATGTATTGAAAGAAGCAGTTTAAGGGGTACCAGGTAGTCCAGAGATGTCGCCAGGAGTGTGCATAGGGCGTTGAAAGCGATGATGTTTTTCCTGGGTCGACCACCAACATAGCTTTCCAGTCTTCTGAACTGATCCCGTCGATACAACCGTTCATCAATCATGGTGATGATCCTCTTCACGTCCCTCCGATCCTGAGAATTCCATCGCTTAGGAGACCCAATCTTCTGATGTATATGCTTCAACCGATAAGCCAATCCGTCCTCAACCATCTTCAAGTGTGATCTCCAAACTTATGAAGATCTCTGCACGCCATCAAGCAATTTCTTTGAAGTTCACTGCGGTAAAAGACGCCGAAAGGTTTGCTGATGAGCGTATATTGTGGAAGTGGGTGATGTCAGGTGATCAAGCTGCGATGGAGTGAAGTGACAATGGGTCTGATAAGATTCAACTGCAGCTGGAGATCTTCTACACGTTCTTGGATAATAGTGTCTAATGAAGATGAGCTGTTGATGAATCACGTCGTACTGCAGTGGTGGAGAATGTCTCATACGACCCTGTACTTTGGCAAGGTACATGTCTTCGATGTCGTTGCTAGACAAATTCTCAAAGTCAGCTTCAGAAAAATGCATATCCCTTCATCTTGTCGTTTGACCCACATATTCTGTGGAAGGTGTAGTCCACTTAGATGAAAGATCAACGTGTATGGATGGCAACGAATACTTTTTAGAACTGAAATACTGCATGTTGAGACTTCTGACCTGGCAGCTTCTGGATAGATTCTTCGGCGTTCCGGCCAATGATGAACCCGTACAGTGCATCTCGGTGTAGGCGGTCCACTTTGTTGGAGAACAAGTGATTGGCACGTTCCTCGATGGCTATGCAGTTCGAGTATATAGCTGCTGGGAATGGAAGTGTTAACGATGTAGCATACTTCCTTGAACCATCGCCACCATGAAGAAGAAATTCCAGGTCTTTGTTGAAGAAATGTCAGAAAGGAATTCTAGGCTCATCTGGTTGGCCGATCATTGGTAGTGGTTTAGACCAGTCGGTGCAATAAGGAGGATTGTCCCGCTTTGTAAAGGCGATGTTTGCTTCTGGGTTGAGCCAATCCATGTTGTTAGACATAGCTCGAGCAATGTTATCAAGGTGATATTCAACCTCGATGGCACTTTCTGAGCTGTCTTTTAATAGTTGAAAAGCTTCATTCTTGATTCGCCGTAACTCAGATTTCGTCATCTTCTTTACTCGGAATTTTTCTTGCAATAACTTTGCATGCTCCAAAGTACTACCGTCTACCATATCTTGACCTTCTTCAGGGTAGAGAGTGGAATTGACAAGTGTAGAAAACCATTCAAATTCCTCTGTGGTGTCTTCATCTAGCCATGATAGGACGTCTGCCTTGGGCGCCTTTTTCTTCTGTTTCTTAGGCCTAGATGAGGGTTCAGGTTTCTTTACTTGTTTGGGAGAGGTGGGTTGTTGTAGGGGCTCATGGTATTCTTCATCGTCACCACCCGTATACTTAAAGTGATCACCGGTTTTGAGTCGGGGATGGTAACTCGAGAATCCTGAGGTTTATCAGCAGAGAAGAAGCGAGGAGGAGACCTTTGTTGAGCAGGAGGCCGTTGGGGAGGTGGTGGCATAGAAGATGATTCACCAGACTTCTTTTGTCGTTTAGCTTCATCATTCTTATCCTGATCCTTATCTTCATCGTCTCTAGGACGTTTAGACTTTTCAGCTTCGAATCTGCATGCTTCTTGAAGTTGGTAGTCCAACAATGCTTGAAACAGCTTTCCTTCATCAGAAGTTGGTAGTCCAACGTGCAGACATTTGTGTGACAAGCTTGGCCACCAATTCATTATCCGAGAAAACTACAGGATCAGATGGATTGATTGTGACGGTTAAGGGTGTTGATCTTATAGTTTGCTTGGCTATCTGCATAAGATTCGGATATAGTTGTTTGGTAAACATCTCCTTTGTGACTTTAGGAACGATATCCAGAAGGTACTTGTGAGTGTAGCCTTCGATCATTCTGGCCATTTTCCCTTGTAGATCATCCTGCATGAGCTTCTGTATGTATTCCTTTCATTCGTGCATCTTGTCATTCTCATCATGTAGATAATGCATTTGGTCAGCAAACCAATTCAGTTTTCTGTAGAGCATGTCCTTCTTTCTGACTTGTTGGACAACTTTTACAATTCTTTTATGAGTATCCAAGATCGAGGTGGCTTCTTCATCGATCGGATGATGATTTGGTTGATCTTTTTGATGGTGGTGGTGAAGAGTGAGAAGAAGAATCTGATGATGATGAGATGTGAGGAGACTTCGGATCCTTTGGAGGTTCAGAAGTTTCTTCCTTTGATCGTGCAGGACTATCTAGAAGAAACGTATCATACTCAACATCTTCTTAATTGCCAGTCTTAGCTTGTTCATCAGCTTTGGCTTTGACTGCAGCTTCGTCATCAGCTTTAAACTTCTCCAGCTTCTCAGATTCTGGTTCCTCAAAATCAAACTCAAGAGTATCTTCGACACGTGTTGTTGTAGTGTACCAAAGTGGTGGCACCAGATCCCTTATCGGGTTGATTAACCGCATCAGGATCCGTGAAGGTTGAGCTGCACCACTTGACCCTCCGGGGCCACCCATTTGTTCTTTAGCAAATTCTTTTGCCACGTGTTGGAGTCTAAGGAATTTGAACTTCTTCCTGTATGAGGTATCCAGTTGCTCTTCATCACTTTCAGAGCTTTCATCATATGGCACAAGTACAGGAGTCTTTCCTTTGCCATGTTCAGCTATTGGACTAGGAGGTTTTGGTATTGATGGAGAGTCATCCTTTGCGTTTGCAGAGTAGTGGACCTCTCGTCGATTGTGTTTCTTCAGAGCTTTGGTCCAGTAGCTTTCTTTGTGGTTCAGGTGTAGGAATAGGAGCAGCTTCCTTGGAGAGAAAACTTTCCTTCTTTGGAGTAGGTTTCCTCTTTGGGACCTTCCTTTGACTCTCTGTGCTTACTGCACTTCCAGCACTTGCTCTTCTTCGGTCCTCCGGTAGGTGTACCGAAAGATCTTTCATCGAGATGACCAACTTTGCCTTCTTTTACGGCTAACCGATACCTTTTGTATGTTTCAAGCTTTTTGATTTCGGTAGTCAGAAGGTGATCAGGTAATACCGCACCCTGTTTCTTTGTTGACGATTCTTTGATTCTGACAGATAATATGGCTTCATCAATATGTCGTGATTATCCGGGTCATTGAGCCTCTTGGGATATCAGATGAAGTCCAAGTGCTCTCTGGATCAACATTTTGGTGTATCTGACATAGGGAATCCTTGAGCCAAGCTTCTTGTGAAATAGCATCATGTCCTCCCATATCAGTGCTTTCGATTTCAATGTCCTTCTTGTTGATCAACGACCAGAAAATTTGCAGTTCCATGAGCTTGGGATGCTCATAGCCACTGTCACGACCAGAGACCGATTTGGTGATGATCATGTAGAGTGTTCTCCATGGTTGAGGAATATTCTTCAGCTCCACGTGAGAGTGCTTAGTAATGATTCCTGAAGCTTCATCATAACCAATATCTATCAAGAATTTCAGGACTGTCTCTTCAGTAGGGGTAGCAAAGAAGTCGGTTGGAACAATGTCTGGAATGATGAGAACAGCCCGTAAATCAGCAGGAGTGATAGTGACTTGTTTGTGATTAAGTGTCACTGTCACAGCACTTTGACCAGTGATCCTCTGCATAGAATCCCAGAATTGTTGAATGTAGACCTCTGGAACTGTGGCAGAGTGTGAGAGCATGTTCTGGTAGGGATGATTCCTGAGAATATCCACTGCAATGAGACAAGAAGATTCTGAGCATGTGAGGGTGTCAAAGTCAACCCTAAGGTTGTTCTTTCCAATCTTTCTCGGATAACCCTCTGGAAAGATATCAGCAATTGTAAGAACTTCTGATGCATCCACATTCATTTGTTCAGCCATGTCGTGATCTGAAATAACATTAGCCAAAAGAACCAACATATCGAAAGACATAGTGTTAGTCAACAGAAGGTCTTATTGTCTAGTTATTGAATGTACAGTGTCAATGATTGTTACGAGTCCTAAGTCACTTGTTTGTCCAATAGTCCAATGACGTCGTGAAATGTTTCGTGAGTTAGTTAACTTTAAGTTTTAAAGTTTATGTTATCACTTATTGTTCACAACATATCAAACGTTTAAGTTTATTAGTGACATTATTGGATTCGTGACGTTATGATAAGTTTATTAACAAGTTTGTACACGTAACAATTCATAATGAAGGTCAATCAAGGCATAGGCGTAGAATTGGCAAAGTTAAGCGTAAACAGTAATGACATACGCGGAGACGAAAGCTTATGCGTAGGATCTTAACTTACGCGTAAGAAATGTTACGCGTAGGAAAAGGGGACCTTATGCGTAGAGCTTACGCGTAGGCGTATTTATACCTTACGCGTAAGGCTTACTCGTAAGAGTAGACCTTATGCGTAGAGGTCACTGTTTACGCATATCCTTCACAGGATACGCGTAGTCCCATTGTAGAACCTTACGCGTAATAGTTATGCGTAGGATTTATTCTTACGCATAACATGACTACGCGTAGGGTAATCCTTATGCGTAGAGATTCAAATGACCTTGATTCTGAATTTTAAGCGTAGCAAGCCTGAAATAAATTCATCAAATCATCAATATTAACACAAAAATTCATTTTAACAACAAATCATGGCATGAACATTCGTTAAACAGTTATGAGTAGAAAGTCATACGCGTAGGTCAAAACCCTAAGGGTTATGAATTACGCGTATAATTTCTAGCCATGGGATTTGCACCAAACAATTTCTGGTAGTTCTAAGATGTTGTGAGAGTCTATAAACCAAGTTATAACATCTAAATCGTGGAGAATCAAAAATGCCCAAACTTATGAACTTTAAACCCTAATTCCAAATTTTTAATCATTTAGAGTTTCTGGGTGGTTATAGAGCTTGGAAATCATCAATTCATCATCATATAAACATTACACAACAATCTTTTTGACCAAAAACCTTCACATTTGAAAATACCCAAAACCACGCATAAACCCTAATTTTTCAAATTCATTCAATTCGTGTTTCTGGGTGAGTTTTGATGATAAAAACTATATCATTGATGTTATAAAAACGTTTTGACACTATCTTTTTAACCACAAACACATAATCTTGATCATGTGTTCATACGCATACGCGTAGAACACAAAATCAAGATTACACAATTTAACCGTTGGATTTTTGAAAAATTCAAAACCATTGCTTAAAAACATGTTGTAAACATGAAATCACTTACAAAATGATGATCTAAACACGGATTCTTGAACGAATTCTAGGCGTAGGATTAGTTAGGTTAGGAGTATTAAATGTGAGTGAAAGTTAGGTGGAGAGTTTTATTTAAAATAACTTTAACATTTTGACAGTTTTGGTCCCTCCACCTTTTCCTTTTACATACAAAGCCATTTAACTTCTATTTTGGTTATCAAACAAAAGATTTTAAGAAAGAAATTTGACGACACTCCCCCTCGACTTAAGAAAAAAATGAAAGGTTATAAATTTTAGTCCGAGGAGTGTCAGTGAACCAGAAAATTTACCACCATTGATAAAAGAAACAACCGAGATATGATAACATGCAAGTACACAGATGTTTTGAAACAGTTAAGTATTAATTTTCTCCCCCTCAACACTTGATCGAAAAAATACTGAATTTTGAAAGATTAAAGTGTTGACGGAAGAAATGTACTTGCCATGTTGAAAGAAAATTAGATTAGAAGAATATTTTTGTTGTTTTATCAGGTTTTATATTTTTGTATTTTGTTTTTGAAAAATTATTTACAAAAGAGATTTTGGTGTTTGACAGGTTTTTAAGACTGTTTTAGGAGGTCATCCAATTCCTCTTGAGTCAAACACCTCATACCAATCCGGTGGACCAACTCATTAAACCTAGCGGGAGGCAAGGCTTTGGTGAGAAGATCTGCCAATTGGTATTCTGTACCCACAAAATATAATTCAACAGTACCCTGTTCCACGTGATCCTTGATGAAATGATATCGAAGATCGATGTGCTTTGATTTCGAGTGCTGAACTGAGTTGCACGAGATCGCAATGGCACTCCGATTGTCGCAGTACATCGGGATTCTGTCAAATACGTAACCATAGTCTTTGAGTTGTGTTCTCATCCAAATGACTTGAGCACAACACGCCGACATGGCTACATATTCTGCTTCGGTTGAGGACAGCGATGTACAATCCTGCTTCTTCGATTGCCATGACACCAGTTTATCACCAAGAAATTGTAAAGCTCCTGAAGTACTTTTCCGTGAGTCTAAGCATCCTGCGTGGTCAGCGTCTGAAAAGCGATTAGTTCAAAACCAGAATCCTTCGGATACCAGATCCCCAAGTTAATGGTTCCCTTTATGTATCGGAGGATTCTTTTAGCCTCAGAGAGGTGGGTTTCAGTTGGTCGCGACTGATAACGAGAGCAAAGATATACGGCAAAGACAATATCAGGTCTGCTAGCTGTTAGATACATGAGAGACCCAATAATACTACGGTATTTTGTAGGGTCCACCAATTTCCCATGTAAATCAGCGTCTAGCTTCTTGGTATGAGCCATTGGTGTGGCATAGGTGTCACAGGTTTTCATTCCAAATTTGTTTAACAATTCAAGGGCATATTTGGACTGACTCAAGAAAATACCACGGGGTGATTGATGAACTTGCAGTCCGAGAAAGAACGTGAGTTCACCCATCATGGACATTTCAAAATTTTTCTTCATTAGTTTTGCAAAAGCGATTGAAAACTTTTTATGTGTAGACCCAAAAATGATGTCATCCACGTAAATTTGAACAATTAAGATATGTGCCCCGTGATATTGTATAAAAAGAGTTGGGTCAACCGAACCTTTGGTGAAATTATTAGCAATGAGGAAAGATGATAGCTTATCGTACCATGCCCGAGGAGCTTGTTTGAGACCATACAGAGCTTTGTTCAGTTTGTAGACGTGATTCGGAAACTCAGGATCAACGAATCCATCTGGTTGGCTGACATAAACCGTTTCTTTAAGTTGTCCATTGAGAAACGCAGTTTTGACATCCATCTGATAGACCGTCATATTCATATGAGCCGCGAACGCGAGAAATATCCGAACAGCCTCAAGACGAGCAACCGGAGCAAAAGATTCTTCAAAGTCTATTCCCTCTTCCTGACGATAACCCTTAGCCACCAGACGTGACTTATTTCGGATAACATTTCCTTCAGCATCCAATTTGTTTTTCCAAATCCATTTGAGACCAATGACGTAGACCCCTGTTGGTCTTTCAACCAGTTCCCATACTTCAAGACGTTTGAATTGGTTGAGTTCTTCTTGCATGGATTCAATCCAGTTGTCTTTTGTCATTGCGTCTTTGATGTTTTTAGGTTCAGATTGGCAGACAGTGAGTGCATAAATGCAATGTTCACCGTCTGTGTGAAGACGTTGTCTCGTAACGACTGGTTGATTCGGGTTGCCAATAATGTTTTCCAGAGGATGGTCTTTCGTCCATCTATGTGTGGAGGGTTGATGTTGGTATACATTGTGCAGATTTTGAGGATTCAAATGGCTTGTTGAAGATTCTGCGACATCTGGTGCAGCAGTCTCATTAGCAAACGGGTTAAAGAACGCATTTGGATCAAAATCTGCAGGTGGGGGTACTTCATTCAGAACATCATCAGCGGATTCATCATTGTTGGAAGCGGTTTGTTCAACTGTTGTGTTGGAGTCAACTGGTGGTGCTTCTTCAACAGTAGTTGTTGTAGCAGGTGTATCAGGTATAAGAGTATTATCAGGTTGAGCAGCGGAAACAGCGGATACACCTGGAGCACGTTCATCAATATCGTCACTGAACAGCGGAGCAAATAACCTTTCCATTTGTTGACGAGTAAGCTGGGGGCTTTGTTCAGCTGATGATGGGGTTTGGGGGAAGTTTAAGCGGTTGTGTCCGGGTTCCAAGCTGTTATACTCAGAAGCCATTTCCGTAAGTTCATCAAAATGAGCATGAATCGTTTCCATCACCTGTTTTGTACGACGATTCCAGATTCGGAAACCTTTGGAATTATCACAGTATCCCATAAAGACTCCAATGTCAGCTTTGGCTTTGAGCTTTCCAAAGTCATCACGATCATTATTCGGATAGCAAAGAGATCCAAATACATGAAAGTGTTTGAGATTCGGTTTTCTGTTGTGGACAAGCTCAAAAGGTGTTTTGTTGTGGCGCTTTGTAATCATAGAACGGTTTTGAGTATAGCATGCAGTAGATACAGCTTCTGCCCATAAGTAATCTGGAAGTTTAGCATTGATTAACATTGTTCTTGCAGCTTCCACTAACGTTCGGTTTCGTCTTTCGACAACTCCGTTTTGTTCTGGTGTACGTGCAATAGATGTCTGATGCTGAATTCCCACTTTCTCATAAAATTCACGAAGAGTTTGATTAACAAATTCAGTGCCTCTATCTGTTCTGATTAGTCGAACGGTGTTTCGTAGCTGAACTTGTATTTTCGTGAGAAAGGTGATGATCATCTGTGGAGCTTGATCTTTGCTTCGAAGAAAGTAGACCCAAGTCCAGCGTGAATAGTCATCAACAATTACTAAGATGTAGCGTTTGCCATTGATCGTTTGCACGCGCATCGGGCCACACAAATCCATGTGAAGAAGATGAAGCACATGCTGAGAGCTGTGTTCCACCTTTGAAGGAAAATGAGCACGAGTGCTTTTGCCTTGTTCACAAGCTGAGCAAAGGTGATCTTTAGAATACCGAAACCGTGGGAGTCCTTCAACTAGTTTGTGTCGAGCAAGGTTGGTGATGGTTTGAAAGTTTAGATGTGAGAGACGACGGTGCCATAGCCAGGATTTTGTTGATGTTGCCTTTGAAAGTAAGCAGATGGGAGAAGAAGCAACCATGTCTTGCATAGAGATAGTGTAAAGACTTGAATTACGCGAGCCAGACATAAGGTCGTTTCCTTGTAGATCACGAATGAAACAAGTTTTCTCCCTGAAAGCAACCTCCAAATCTCCATCACAGAACTGACCTACTGAAAACAGATTGTGACCGAGGCCTTCCACATAACAAACCCGTAGCCCATGATAGCTGCGAAGTGATCATTCCCGAACCTGACAGTGCCAATGAACTTTGCAATAAAGTTTGATAACAGTTTAAGATTGCCTGTCATGTGTCGGGAACATCCGCTATCAACAATCCAGAGAATGATCTGTATCACCTGCATTACACACAGACGACACAGATGGAATAGAAGTAGATGTGGAACCCGAAATGTTAGAGGGTTCCGTAGCAGTTATAGTAGATATACACACATCAATAGCTTTAGGTATCCACTTAAATCCTAGTGTGTTATATATCCATTTCTGCCATCTCCAACTAGTATTTGCTTTAGTCTTAGTGAATGCACTAGGTGGTACTACATTCCTAGGAGGTGAAACTGGAGCTACAGGGACAGCAATGCGTTTCTTAGAATCTAAAGAGGCGGTCTACCAAGCACAGACTTAGAAAGATTAGTGGGCCTAGAGGTATTCCGGTTCTTAGGATTCCTTAAACGAGAGATGATAGCTTTAGCAACACATTTATCATGACAATCAGAATTCATACTTTTACGACAAATAACACAAGGTGCATCAGACTGAATATCAAAAGTACTTAACGGTTTAGCATTCGTTACATCACTATTTCTATTACATTTGCCAGACGCAATATCTATAGTGGAAGCAACGTGAGTCTTATTCATAGTCCTAGGGTGTTCTTCTACTTTAGCATTCCTTATTGATCTTTTCTTAGGTCGCAACTTCCTATTCTTCGATGTAGTGCTCCTAGGCTGTGAAGTGCGGACGTTTGGAAAAGACGCAACTATTCCTGTTTCAGTAGAAGGAAGCACGTTAGCAACTTGTGATTTGGCAGTAGGGATTCTAGGTTCATGAGTACTAAGTGTTACTGGGGCTAATCTCTTAATGATGGTTGGCGGAAGTTGTTCATACTTTCCTAACATTTCTCTTAACTTGAAGATAGTGTGAATCAGATCTTGATTTTCAGACCGAACATTTCCAGCAAAATGCATAACTTCTTTAGTGTGTGCAAGATAATGATCAAGTTCATTTGATGCTTCATCACGAGTCTTTTTGAGTAAATCAAATATGACACCATATTCCTTTTTAACTTTTACAAGTTCTTGTTCATATTTTGAGATTTGACACTTAAAAGACACGTTTTGATCATCCAGTTGCTCAATTTTAGGATCAGAAGATTTTGCACGCAACTGGGCGATTTTGTGTTGAAAAGCAAGTTGTTGATCGTGAATATCTTTTTGACACCAATTAAGACGACGTATTGCATTTGAAAGTTCGTTTGACAATCGTTTGTTTTCAACTTTTAAGGACTCGATCTGAAGCACATTATCAGTGTTCTCAACATTTACCACAGAATCAACAGTATCAGCAGAGGTATGATCAAATGCATATGACAAAGAATTCAATAACACAACATTATGGACATCAGCACAGATGACATCTTCCAAGAGTCGATCAACATCTTTTCTCAACAGTTTCTTTTTACGTTTAGTGTTAGAAATAGATGTTTCTGTTTTCTCGAAAACGACCTTCATTAATCCAAGTTCCTTATGAAAGTCCTTTTCCCAAGACAATGCACAACTTTTCAAATTTTTAACATTTGGTAAAAGATTTTTCTGAAAAATGTCTCTTTGTTCTCGCGCTAGAGGCGATTGAAAATGTTGAACTTTGATTTCAGAATGATATTCTATCTCATGTTGTAAAGTTTTGAGGTCAGCCATGAAAATGTCAAAATATCGAAGAATTTTGCGATTTTCAGGTTTTGAGTTTACTTCACTGATGGAAGGTAAAGGACCATAAGTTTGTGCATAATCTGGTTTGGGATTAACATTAGAAGACTCAGGTGTTTTTATGATTACCCTTGGTGTGTTAGAAGAATCCGTTGGTGTGACGAAAGTGACCGCTTTTGAATAGTTAAAAGGTTTGTTGTAAACAACTTTTTCTAATTTTGATCGACTCTCGTCTTCTGCATCTAATTCCTCTTGACGATGATATTCAACAACACTCATAACAGAATTATCAACTTTATATTCTGCAATGGAAACTTCAGGATTTGGTTTGAATGCTTTGGTTGAAAGCTTAGGTTTGTAATCAGCAAGATTCGGTCCATATCCATTTGGATTGGGTTTTAAAGTAAACTTTTCAATGGCTGTGACCGACTCGCCATGTTTGTAAACAACAGTTTTAAACTCTTTAAGTTTGTTTTGCAAGCCGATGATTTCTTCAAGATGATCATCTATTCGTTTCGTTGAATGCTTTTTGTATGCAGAGAACTGTTTTTGACAAGTTAACAACTCAGCCTTAGCTTTTTGATTTTCCAAGGTGAGAGCGTTAATTTGCTTTTTATGTTCATGTTTCAGTTGTTCTATTTCAGACAACAAAGCATTCTTCGAAGCGGCTAGATCACGCATCTGTCTTTCTAAATATTTTTCGTTTTGATAAGATTTGGCAAAGGCTGCTTCAAAACCGTTTTCACGTTTTTCTTGAGTTTTGAAAAAGTTGAGTTGCTTTTGTAAACATTCAAAATCCTTGGTTAACAGTGCATTTTTGCATTTCAAGTCCTGATTAATGGCATGACATTTTTCCACTATGGTCTGTTGGTCTTGTATTAAACGAGCAAAATCTGGATGAGGCAAAAGTTCGGCGTGTTCAACGTGAGTCTCAACATGATCATTACTGAGATCCTCAAGTATAACCACGGAGTCAATTTGATTATCAAGGGAAACCGGTTGGTCATCTTGATCGTCAAATATAACTACGGGGTCTAGTTGAAAATCGTCGGAATGAGATGTGGACCGCGCATTTTGAACATTCTGAGCCTTGCCGGATTCAGATGTTGGCGGAGATATGAGATCAGAGATAAATATGGTTTGTTCGGGTACCTGAGACAAGCCATCAGTGTCATACACTGGGCCTGTGTCACTCATGTGTAACTCATGCATATTAGCCATCAACATAACAGCTGCATTGGCCTGCAAGTCCTCCATATCATCATCTGAGTCAGCATTTGCCATAAAGCTCTGTTCTTTGTCTGTGAGAGTTCCACCAGCTTCATCCTTAAGAGCCAAAAGAAGAGCCTCTTTGAAATAAGCACTGCCCCTAGTCCTTGGCTTTGGGCATGCATTAGCCAGGTGTCCCTTCTCATTGCAGTTGTAGCATCGAAGACCATTCAACCCATTCTGAGCATTTCCCTGTTCCACCACTGGAGCTCGATTGTTATTCCTACCCACAGCATTAAACCCTTGACCACCGCCCATCTGACGACCATAACCACGATTCTGAACTTCAACTCGTCCATTGTTCACAACAGCTTGATTCCTTGTATTAGATGAGGAACGAATACGGTTGTTGGATTTGTTGGTATAACGGCTAAAGGCATTAGCAATCATAGCAAATCCTTGTTGCAGTGCTTCGAACGGATCAGATTCCTCATTAGCTTCAGCTTGAGCATTGTTGTTGTTGTATGGAACCAATTGAGTTTGTTGAGATTGAGGCTGTGAAGGATCATGTGGTGTGATTGTAGCAGTTGGTTGAGTTGCTGGTTGAGGAGAATAACTGTTTTGAGCATATAAGGCAAGTTGTTGATTTTCCGGATGTGTCGATGGAGCAATTTGAGCACGGAGAATCCTTTCCCTATCAACTTCCTTTTCATGAGGCTTCAAGTAATCGTACAATAATCCATATGTAGACTGATGCATGTTTTTCGCTTGACGGAGAAAAATGACATACTTCTCCCATTCAGGACCAAGACTACTCAGGAACTTAGTATTCACTGCAATTCTTGGCATGATGATGTTGTGTTTATCCAAATCATTGATGATGTCTGAAAATCGGTGATGATAGGACTCGAGTGTCTCTCCAGGTTCAATCATGAAGTGTTCATAAGCCAAGTAAATTTTGGATTCCAAATCTTCCTGATTGAGTACAGATCCTTCCATAAGAAGACGAATATGATCCCACATTTTCTTTGCAGTCTTTTGAGCATCAACACTACGAAGAATTGGGTTTGGTAATCCTAAGAGGATATATTCCATTGCAAGCTCATCTGCTTCATAGTGTAGAAGTTCTTGAGGATTCAAGTCTGCAACAGTAGCAATGTTCGTTTGTTCATCTCTTGGTGGAATGGCATTTGGATCTCCGGGTACAATGACAGTAGGCATCTCAAATGGACCTTCCAAGATAACCTTCTTTAAGAACTTTCCATGTGGCTTCTTTAGATCACAAAACCTAAAGAACCTTATCACCCATTGATCGTAGTTTCCTGGAGTGAGCATTGGAGGTCTATCAAGTGATCCAGCCTCATGAATTGATTGTTGGCTGCTTAAAGCTTCAAACATCTTTGCAAACCAAGTGGGTTCCTTCATAGTGTTCCTTGATGGATGTTGATTGAAGTCATTTGTGTACGGTTGAACTTGAAGACTTGGTGGTGGTTGAACCATTTGAGGTTGTGGAATTGCAGCAAGTTGTGGAGTATGTTGTTGATTAAATTGTTGTTGATAAATTGCTTGTTGTTGATTCCATTGTTGATGTTGTGGAGTAAGTTGTTGTGGACGTTGAGAATAAGTGTAAGGGAAATAGTTAGAGTATGGTGTTTGTGACATGTTGAAACTTTGGTAAAATGGATCTTTGTAGTCGAATGAACCTTTGTTGATGAAGTATCCTTAGGCGTAGAAATCACAATAGCCAAGTAACACTTATGCGTAAAACACCAAAGTTACGCGTAACAATCAAGAGTTACGCGTAGATTTAGCTTACGCGTAAGTAGGAAAAAGACGCTAAAGTTATGCGTAGACACAAAGTTATGCGTAGAAAGTTAGGCGTAGGATTATCTTATGCGTAAGACGAGGCTTAGGCGTAAGATAAATCTTAAGCGTAGGATTTCTACGCGTAAGCTTTATGCTTATGCGTAATTTTAGGGTTTTATCCCAAGTGATCTTTTACACTTCACAGTGCAAAAGATATCCAAAGTCGACGTATTTTCAGACTTATCCAAGTAAGAAAACACGGAATAAACCACGAAAATGAAGATCAAACCAAGGAAATACTTACGCGTAGTTTTAGGGTTTTACTACGCGTAGGTTTACTCGTAAATTTGATTTTGCTCAAAGTTGTTTCTAAACCAGTTTTTGTGTGATGAAATAGCTTCAATAACACCAAAAGACACAAAAGTGTGAAACTTGATGATCCAAAGCTCTTAAAACAGTTATGCGTAGGACTTAACCCTCGTATAAAAACTAGTTTAAAAAACACGATCCACGCATAAAGTTCCAAACTTTTTGCCAAAAACACGTATTTTAACACCTTAAAACGTTGAAAGTACAAGAATCTTGGATTGAAAAGTGAAAAAAACGAGTTTTTAAGCGAGCCAAAGCACTCGTTACTTTTACGCGTAAGATCGAAACAAAAACTTCAAAACAAACTTGTTCACCCAACTATTTGGCGATTGATACCACTGTTAGGTCACAAGGTTTACCACACAAGCTTCCTATAAAGATAGAGAGGCGATTGAACAAGAAATCAAACACACACACACGATATACTAAGACCGGTTATGCGTAGGTGATAGTGAAAGAAATAACTTGAACAACCAACCCTCAAGTGAGGGTTATTACATAGTATTTATAGGCAAGGAGCTAGGGCAACACTCCTACTCCTTCCCTTTCTCCTATGGGCTTGGGCCTAAGCTCATGGGCCTTCTACATAAGCTTAAGGCTAATAACAAACATAAAGGCCATGATAAGCTAAATATTACATATGAGTAACTAACACTTGAATAAGGTTTAGGAGTGATTCCAACATAGAACCTCATCCTACTTCTCAAAATGAAGACCCACAATCACACATAGAGCCTCCTCAAAATATCCATTTTCCTCCGGGTCCAAACCAAGACAATAATTGTCCAAATTGTCTAAACACTCAAGCACTTGTTCAAGAAGCAAGAAATGAGATACATTTCTTGTTTAATCATCTTCTTGCAAAGTTGGATCAAATCAACAAGTCCACTCATCCCTAGACTCAAGCACATTGTAGCGTTTTAAGTCTAGTAACTAGTTAGTATTAAGTGGTACTTGTATGTCCTAGTTCATTCTCTTAGTTTTAGAGATTTGTTTGGTTATCTCTTGTTTTATTGAATGAATATTTATATGCTATGATTATTTTGTACGTTGTGCTTGTTATTGCACACATATATCATCTCTTCATTAGCATTGTTTGACACATCTTCACTGCTGAAGAAATTGTCGCCAGATAGCCGGATCCCTCCAAAATGCCTAGACGGATCCTTCCAAGAAGGGAACCGTGAGATCCGGTAAGTAAGGGACAAATTTCTACTAACTTGAGTTTTATTTTGCAGGAAATTATGCACTATACTCTTGTTTTCTAACCTTTACTTTGTATATTTTCAAAATACATTGAAGATCCTGACACCATAAAGCTAGGGGGAGCTTTGTGTCAAACGATATTGCAAAAACATTTGCAACTTAATTCGATTTTGGATTATACTTCATGACACCCCATTGCAACTTTGCAATCTTAAAAGGGGAGCACGTTTTTCGTCACTTAGACAAACCATTTGCAAACATATTTGCAAACACAATTAGTTTATTTTACGTCATGTCCTTAACGCCCTCTCAAAGGGATGGACTCAAGGGAAGTTAAGACGAGTACCATTCCCGTCACTTGCTCTCTTTTATTTTCTTTTACATATTTTTCTTATAAAAATTGTGTTAGTTTCTTTTAACACTCTTTGTTTCGACAAAAAGGGGGAGAAGAAAGTAAAAACTACTAATTCAAATTTACTACGAATTTTAGTTTTTTCTTAAAATAATTTTATGTTTTGTCATCAACAAAAAGGGGGAGATTATAAATACAAATAAGCCGTAAAAACGTTTATTTATATTTTACGATCTTCTAATGTTTTGTCGATAACAAACGTAAAATTATTTTAACGAAACAAATAGAATACGTAAATAGTTTGAGTCAATGGTTTCCTAACACACTTACGTTTTCACATAAAACACTAAAACAAGTATAAGTGATTTTATGATTTAGATGCATATGTACAACAACTAGTGTTTACATATTGGGTTAGCATATACTTAAACTAAGTATACTAAAATGGGTAAAAACAAGTATATACTAAATGGGTAAAAACTAGGAAATGGTATGGACCCATAACCCATGGTTTTATATATACCACTTAACCAAGTTCATTGTATCCTTAAGATACATTGTATCTAGAAAGATAACCATGGATCAACCCCACCCAACCCATGACCCATGACATAACCCAAAACCCATAACCAAAAATGGCCTCCATGGGTAAGAGGAGGTCCGGGATCCGGGGAACAGTAGAGAATTTCCTCTATAAATATAAAGCCATTTCTTCCTTTCTACTCACCACTTTACACATATACTTCCCCAAGTATTATAACCCTCTAACCTCAGATCCAAGTGATCTATGTAGTTTCTCTTTTGTTTTTGTGTGATCTTCTAGGTTCCTCTTAAAGGCGAGATCACCAGTTCTTGAAGACGAGCAAGCTCAAGTCCATGAGTTGCTATGCTTCGTCATCATCAAGACAACTAAGGTTCTCTGTTAGCCTCACCTTTTTATAAAGATAACGTCACTTACGTTAATTGGACTAGATGCGTAGTATAATTTGCCTTTAGGGACTAGTATCGTTTATGTGGCAAAGTTAGAGCCTATAAATACCCCTCATGACTCTCCATGAGGGGTGAGGTGAATCATTTGGTTAGTGTGTGTTTGTTCTTATCAATAAAGTTATCCATTGTTTCTCCTCCCTCTCTCTAGTTTCTCTCACTAAAAAGGATGAAGATCTTCATCTTCTTCCACCAACCTAGACCTCCAAACAACATAAATCTTTATGTTAAACGGTCCTAACAAGTGGTATAGAGCCAAGGTTATGTTTTATTGATTTATGTTGGTTTTTACACATGTTTGTTACTGTTTTGTGCTATTTTCTGTGGGTCGGAAAAAAAATTTTCCGTATTATATGGGCAAACAGTTTAACATATTATTTGAGTATCCTTATCCTTGGTCAAAAAGTCTGGTCCTTTCATGTCAAGATATCTGCTTTGTGTTCTGTTTTGAGTCCAAACAATATCTCTTATCATTTATTTGACTTTTGTACCAATATATCTGTGAAACAAAAGTGGTCAAACTGTCATCTTCATGGTCAAACTGGTCAAACAGAAGCAGTTTTTATGCTTTTCTGGGTATTTTATGAAGATGGTCGGATTTTTCAGTCGGAAAATTCGTCGGAAAAAATGGTCAAAGGGTCAAAACCCTAAAATTACGCATAAGGAGTATCTACAGAGTTGTTACGCGTAGCTATGAAGTTACGCGTAAGGAATGGGTTATTTAAGCCTTGGCTTACGCCTATGGCCTACGCATATGTTTACGCGTATGCTTACGCATAAGCATGAAGCTACGCGTAAGGCTACGCATAAGGACCAAAACCTGTCTTACTCTTAAGGATTTGAAGAGAAAATGAAAAAAGAGGTTACGCGTAAAATAGACCAAGACCACAACGAAAATTTACCAATACCTTAAACAAATCCGTACGACTTCAGTCACATCATCAGTCCACAACCAATCAGATCCGAAACTAATCTCACTACTACAACAAATCCCAATCTACCCTAACTCATCCTCCACATCTATTTCAGGACTCAAATTTATATAAAAAGAAGGATCTCAGTTTCATGTTCCATAGTTGTTGCAACCTTTTTCAAGATTGTTTTTCTTGAAACAATTATCCTCATTGATCATACATCATTTTCGAAGACTTGCTTCATGTAATATTCGAATCTTAAGAAAGACTATAACAAGGATGTTATATCTTTTTTCTTATTTTCGTTAAAGACACAAACATATCACGTACCCGAGACCATTTGTATGATCTTGAAGCCGCTTTGTAAGATTCAAGTCTTGATTCACAAAGCAATTAGTTAAGTGGTGTTTGTGAGAAACTTCGGAACTGATTATTGATGATTGATGTTCAGATTGGCTGAGATTGAAATGAACTAGATGGAGATAGCAGGTTTGAGAGGCGTTTTGTTTTGGTGAGAGGAAAAGATAAGATGTAGGCGGATGGATATGAGGAGCGTATATTGATGTTTAGGTTTAGGGTAATGAGAAAACAAAATACCTTTTCTTTAAGTTATTAATATTACCGGATGTGGGTGTACTTGCTGGATCGGGTCATTCGGTTTTCATACATGGACTTGGGCCCGTATTTCCGACTATGAAATGTGGGCTGATATATCAAATCTGATGGGCGGCAGTACTTAACACCAATATTGAGACGTTAATGTTTTTGTTTCCTTTGGATATAAAAATATTGGTTACACATCTTTGATATTAGTCAACTAAGAATGGTATTGATGGTATAATTTTCACGGAGGGATACATAATTCACGGCTTGCGCGAAATCTGAAAAAATGACTACGGAGTTTTTGTACGGTATTATTGACGAGAAATTGAAGAGACGTTTCACGGGTGGACTTCTTTATCTTTGAGACGATGGTTGGTTGGATGCATGTCTCAAGATAACTTGTTGGAGCACATCATGAAATTTGACAATCTGGTTATGACTGGTAAGGAGTTACGTTGTAGTGCTCACAGTGTGTAACCATCACTTTAAGGAGTTACGTTGTAGTGCTCAGTGTCACACGGCGTTGTGGATTGTTCAAAAAATTAAGAACAAGCAGTAAGTCACAAAGTTGGGATGTTTGCTTCCTTTTCAAGTTAGTCGTATCGGGCTTTCTCCATATGTGGTCATTACAATTAGCCGGTGAATTCAAAGGAGGTTCGATTTAAAGGTTGGTTTGAGAGACGTATTGAGAGTATATTCTGCGACATATTCTCACGGAAATTTTGATCAAGCTATGATGTTTGAAAATTGCATCAAGAAGGTAATATGGCATGTACAACATTATATGTGATTCCGATAGCTCGCAACCATCATGAGGGAGAAGTTGGTATTTCATCTTCCGTGTTTGGATTACGAAGGGATTTTTGCTTAAGACTGAAGAAGGAGAAGTAGTGTGGTGTACATCGGGGTTTTTTACCAACTTGGATGCAATACTAAGTGAGTTATGTTGTTACGATGTTCCCAGAAGGACAACCATTGTGCTTCAAGAGTATACTTTCTCCGCTGCGTGTTGGAAGAGAGTTGTCGGTTCAGGAGGGAGCAAAAAAAGAAAAAAGGCTCACTAGTTAGGAGGGAGAATAACCTAACTAGACCGTTATGTTGAAGTTCAGAGCTACAAGATGATCATTTGCCGAGGTCATCGGAAGGGAGAACTTCAAGTTTGCCTCAGTATCTAGACTACAGAAACTCTGCACTTCAAGAAAGTCAACATTGTTCTTTACTATTGTAATTTACTTTGTTTTGTATTTATAGGTCTCATTGTAACCATTCACGTGTGACGCTATCTTGGAGGGAGATTGTTAGCCTCGCCTTTTTATAAAGATAACGTCACTTACGTGAATTAGACTAGATGCGTAGTATAATTTGCCCTTAGGGACTAGTATCGTTTATGTGGCAAAGTTAGAGCCTATAAATACCCCTCATGACTCTCCATGAGGGGTGAGGTGAATCATTAGGTGTGTGTTTATTTTGTTCTTATCAATAAAAGTCATCTTATTTTCTCCTCCCTCTCTCTAGTTTCTCTCTCTAGAAGAGATGAAGATCTTCATCTTCTTCCACCAACCTAGACCTCCGAACCACATAAATCTTATATATTTTTCGGTCCTAACATTCTCTTGTTGATAATTCTTTCTTTCTCCATAGATGTTGGATTGAAGGCATTAGTAAAGGATGCCGAAAGTGTCAAGATGAAAGCATTAGTGAAAGGTGCTTATCGTCCGTGTCAAAACATTAGTGAAGAATGCTAAAGATGTCAAGACGAAGGCATTAGTGAAGGGTGCCAAGCATTGTGTCAAAGGCATTAGTGAAGGATGCCGAAGAATCAAAATCAAGTAGCATTTGGGAAGAATGCCTAGGTCGTATAATTGATGAGGTGCATCATTATACATATAAGTATTTGTTTATTTCCAAGGATGGTGATATCCTTGATGGTGTTGTAACAAGGAGTGGATCTCCTTGATATTAGGTGTTGTGTTGTGAAGGGTAGTAGTTCCTCCATAGTAATGGAACTAGGTGCTTAGCCTAGTACCTAATAAAGGGTAGGCGACGTTGTGATAGGATTAGTTCTCCTTGGTGTGAAAGAACTCGGTGGTTAGCCTAGCACCGTATAAAGGGTAGGCGACGTTGTGTTAGGTGTGGTTCGCCTTGGTGTGAAGGAACTCTGTATTTAGCTTTGTACCGGAAAAAGGTTAAGCGACATTGTGAAGGCTTCTCCGCCATAAGGAGTTGGTGTAGTGCTTACGAACTCTCGAGTAGGTGACTCGGGGAGTGGAGTAGGGCAAGGAAGGTGTCCTTGTAGCCGAACCACTATAAATACTTGTGTCGTGGTGATGTGCTTCTTACTCTTTATCTTTCATTACACGTTTATATATCTATCTATCAACGTCCAACATAAACAACCAAATAGACTGACATAAGTCGATCTAAATATTTAAAAGGAAGTTTTTAATTGGTAAAACTATTCAACCCCGCTTCTAGTTTTCCACACATATTTGAAAATTAGGGTTCATACGCATATTTGGGGCTTTTCTTGTTTTTGATTTCTGTTATAATTAGATGGTTAGGGATGTGATACAATGTGTTTATAATCATATTAGGAGCCTTTAATTAAACCCAGAAACATCAAAAGTGTAAGAATTAAAGCTTTAGGGTTCTAGGGTTCGTCACTATTGAATCTTCTGATTCTGTGGTGATTTTGTGTTAAAACTTGTTCTATATCATTCATATGTCATCTAGGTCTGTCCAGAAACAAATCTTGATTGATAATTGTGGTTAAATTGGTTATGTAGAAATAGGGTTTAGGGTTTAAGCTCTTTTTACGCCTAAGATTTTCTAGGTTTAACTGAGATGATTATATGATTGTTTTGTGATCACGTTGATGATTGGAACACACTGTAATCAATTTTTTCATGTTTATGTGTTTCAGGATGCTTACTCGTAAAAATTCAGACCAAAGGTGTTCATACATTACGCATAAGGAATACCTTTATGCTTAAAGGTTACGCATAAGAGAAATCTTACACGTAACTCTTATGCATAAGGGGTCTACAGTGGGATTATGCGTATCTTGGAAAGATATGCGTAAACAAGGGTTGTTACACGTAAGCTTTACTTTTACGAGTAAACCTTACGCGTAACACTTTGCTTAATCTTACGCGTAAGCATAAAAGCCTTTGAACCTGTTTCACGCGTAAGAAATTCTTACGCATAAGACATGGTCTTACGCTTTAGCTTATGCCTACGCTTAAGCACCTTCTTTACGCATAAGGCCTCTTGTTTAGGCTTAAGATTCACCTTGTATTGGACTGTTACGCATAAGAAAACTGATTGAATGTTACATTTAAGTCACAAACACTAATGTTACGCATAAGCAGACAAATGTAATAATGTTGTGTGTTTAAGTGATAATTGGACTTTAAAACTTCAAAATTAACATATTCACGTAACTTATCACATCAACTTCATACAATTGGAAAAAAGTGACTTAGGACTTGTAACTATCATAAACATGATAACGTCAAACAAGTAATTGGACAATAAATCAAACTAAGAATAACACAATGTGTTTCCATATGTTTGTTCTTTTGTCTAATAACTTTCAGATCACAAAATGGCTGTCAATCAAGAAAACATCAATGCCCCAGTTGAGCTAACTATGGCAAACACATTCCCATCTGGCTATGACAGAATCATTGGCAAGAACAACCTCAGAGTCGACTTCAATAATTTCATCTGTGCAGAATCCTCTTGCAGAATAGTTGTGGACGTCCTTCTGCATCATCCATTCAGATCCATTCTTACAAGATCAGCCTCTATTCCGTACTTCTACATACACCAGTTCTGGTATACCATGGAAAGGACTGTCGACGATCATGTGGTTAAGGTGATTCTAGACACAAAAGAGATAATGGTTTCTGTAGATGATCTTCGAGCAGCTCTTCAACTTCCAAACATCAACTCTACAACTGATTATGTCAACATTCCTAATGAAGCTGAGATTCTGGAATTCCTGATAAATATTGGGTATGATGAGGCTTCTGGCATCATATCCACTCATTCAAGAGTCGATGTCAAGAATATCCCTCAACCTTGGAGAACCATCCACCTAATGGTCGCCAAGTCTGTTTCAGGGAGGGATAGCGGCCCTGAACACCAGAAACTGATGCATCTGCAAATCTTCTGGGGATTAGTTCATGTACATCACATTGACTTCGCGAGCCTCATCTGGGAGGACATGATGCAACATCTAAAGAAGCAAGGTCCTAGGATTCCCTTCGTTCGTTTCCCTAACATGATCATCCACAACATCCTCATGAAACTCGAAGACATTCCCAAGCGTCTTGACGATCGCAACAAACACACCATGATTAATGAGCCTACACTCAAGGAAGTAAGGGTCAAAAAGACAACTACCCATAAGCAAGGTGTTGTTCTTCCGGATTTCTTACTCACCGACAAGGTTAAAGCTGCCACTTCATACATTTATTACACTGAGGCAGTCAATGTGAAGAAAGTTGGTTTCTTAGATGAGGTAATTGCTCCAAAACCCAAGACTAGAGCTCGAAAAGCTGGAAGTGCTGGAAGTACACAGACTAAATCTAAGAAATCTTCAAGGATAGTCAAGAGAAAGGTTCCAATTAACATTGTCAAGAAGGAACCTTCACCTGAGCTGTCATCTCAACAAGATCATGACTCTGAAACCGAGTCTGATGAGGTCACAGTTTACACTGAGGAACATACTGAAGACACAACCGTCAAACAGGGGAAAGAGAACAAGCTTGATAGTCCTTCTTATGAGGAACTCTTCCACGACATCAATGAGTACGACTCCCCAGATGATAAGACCAAGTCAGACAAAGGGAAGAAACCTCTGGAAGAACAGGAATCTGATGATGACAAGTATGAATTGATGGATGAAGAAAAATAATTCAGAAAAACATTGAAACATAAGTGACTGGAACACCAAGCAGCTGCCTTCTCGGTTAATCAAGCCGAAGGGCCTGGTGGTTTAAGCGGTGGTGCTACCCTCACTACTAAACCCACTCCCGATCCGGTTAGTTAACCCGATAAGGGAGCGGGTGACATCACCAACTCGGTCACTCCGAAAGAAAAACCATAGGAGAAGAAGATACAAGATGAGGATGAGGAGATGGTCGATTATGGAGATGACGATCAAGATAAAGATGAGCGAATCACTGACAAAGATATTCTGGAAGCGAAAAAGGAAAGGGCTGCAGAAGAAGCTGCTAAGGCTGAAAAAGTGTGCATACAAAGCCGAATCATTCAAGAAAACCCTGAACATAACCCGCAGCAATCTTCGTAACCACCCCTTGACACCTCCAAAGCCGAATCATCATCACACTCATCACCACCACCATCGAAGGAAACAACTAAATCATCGTCAAAGACAATGAAGAAGAAGGACGATACTTGGGCATCTCTCACAAAGGCTAAGATCCAGAAAGCTATGC
Organism: Chrysanthemum makinoi; assembly: GCA_910596185.1. Classification (NCBI taxonomy): domain Eukaryota; kingdom Viridiplantae; phylum Streptophyta; class Magnoliopsida; order Asterales; family Asteraceae; genus Chrysanthemum; species Chrysanthemum makinoi. Next base: position 186,557,601 of record OU343221.1, read on the forward strand.
TTCAGTCACGTAAACGCAAACAAAGCCTTCAGGAAACTAGACTGAACATGCTGGCTGACAAGGTCATCGATCTTTCCTAGCAGATGGACGAGTTTGAAGGCGAAAGAGGACATATTAAAGAGTTTATCTCTAGGGACGTTCAAGGCGAAATAAATCAACAACTCAGGAACTACACTCATCACTTTCTTATCAATACTGTTCCTGGAGTCACCATAGAGATGTTGAAGAATCAGTTCTTCCCAACGATTAAAACATTGGTACAACAGGTGATTAAGACTACTACGGTGGTCATGAAAACCAGACCAGTCCAGCCTCCATTGTCACTAAGATGACTTGATTTCAGAGTTGGTACTTAAGGTGACTCCTCGAGCTCCATCTTTCACACCAGATGAGGAAAAACTTTATGAGATGCTTCTGGCACCTCAACTAAAAACATCATGCAAGGAAGTTGTGGTCAAGACAAGAGGCCAAGAGATGATGATGACAAAGATCAAGATCCGAATGCAAAACGTTAGAAGTAGACCGGTGAGTCATCGTCATCCATGCCACCACCACCTGCTAGGACCCCTCACGACACCCGCAAAACAAGCAACCAAACAACAACCTTCATCTGATAAACCTCAGGATACAGATTCTCCACCACCTCAACAGAAAACCGGTGATCATTTCACTTATACAGGTGGTGAGATTCATGACATTCTGAATCCCCAGCAACAACCATCACCCCGAACATCACCTCGACCAGAATCATCCTCCCGAACAAAGAAGAAGAAACCGTCAGTCGTCTCCTGGCTAGATGACGACAACACCGAGGAGTATGATTGGTTCAGCAAAATGGTTGAGGCAACACCCAGACTTCCTGAAGGCCAAGAACCGGTAGATGGTCAAACCATGGAACAAGTCAAGATTATCCAGGATGAGTTCAAAGTTAAGAAAATGACTACGGGAGCTGCGCAGAATCAAGAACGATGCATCCAACCTGTTGAAAGATAGAGTCTGCAGTGCAGTTGAGCTCGAATATCACTTGGACAACATTGCCCGTGCAATTTCCAACGACATCGATTGCCTCAACCTGAAATCAAACATCAAATTTACAAGGAAGGATAATACACCCTACTACACGGATTGGACCAAGCCTCTACCAACTATTGGCAAACCCAAAAAACCAAAGATCCCGTACCGTTTCTTCTTCAACAACGATCTCGAGTTCCTTCAACACGGTAGTAGTGTAAGAAATAAATATGTTACATCGCTCACATTCAACATCCCCGCTGCAGTATTCTCCGACAACATTTCCATTGAAAAAGACGCCGCCAACTTGTATGTTGACGAAGTGGTGGAATATGACATTGATGCCAAATATGGTATTCATCATTGGCCAGAGAGGAGAAGACTATACTGCATGAGCTACCAAGTAAGAAAATCAAACAAGAAGGTGATGAATGAAAAGAGATTAGTTGCTGTGATGGGGGTAACACTGGAAACAAAGTGGGGCTACTCATTTTTGTCCAAGATCAAGGTCAAAAGACAAGATGAACAAGAGTATGATTTCACTGAAGCTGATTTCTCGGAATTGTCACTAAACAACATCGAATACATGTATCTCACAAAGGTACAAGGAAGGATGCGACAGTTCTCAACAGGAATTCAACTCCAGTTTATCACTGCCCTGCTAATCTTCATCCGCAACAAAGTTATTCTAGAACGTGTTAAAGATTTGCAACTCGGGGTTGAATCATACCAGAAGCAGATTAATCTCACAAAACCGACACTACACTTTAACGAGCTGCACCAACAACCTCGGTACACCATCTTACATAAACCGAAGTTTGGAATCGTATACCGCAGTGAGCATCATCGCACTTGCTTCATGGTGATTGATGAGATTCCTAAGTTCTGTGATGCAACGTTAAAGATGGTTCGTGATGGGTTGGTATATCGGGTAAAGGATATTGAAGCTGGTATTGGTCCGAAGATGAGATGGAACTCCAATGATCGCAAGGAAGTTTGTAGGTTCATCACCAGGCTGGATGAACGGTTGATACAAAGAGATCAGATGCGGCATTTGGAAAGCTACGTGGGCGGAAGATAAAGCTTCTCTATCTTAACATTCCAACGTCAAGGTAAAGTTCCTACTCGTGTGTAATCATTTGGGTACTCTTTAAAACACTCTTGATTGTATTTTTGATATTTGATTTATATATTCATTATGGTTTGTGCATAAATAGCAGTGTACAACCCGATCTTGTATAGAAAGGACCCTTTGGTACGCTTTAGTGCCACAATCCTTATAAAAGGAGCAAAAGCTTCTTACTTTTGAGTAAAACTAATCAAATCTTTCAATATTTTCAAAATTTTGCTCAAAAGAACAAGTATTCCCTCTCGTGTTTCTCAAAACCTCAAAAGTTAATATCACTTGTTGAGGGGGATTATTTGCAAACAAATTTGTTCAAACAACATTCTTTGTAGAAATCTTCCTGCAAAACTCGAAATGGTTATAATCGATATCAAAATTTCATCAAAAATAACATTAATATGCCATTTTTGAGAGGGAGAAAAATTGTGTGATCAAAATATGTTAGATTGTGAATAGAATCTCAGTGTGCTAAGACTTAACTATTGAATTGACGAGCTCTAAAATGTCATAAATCGAAAAGATTTGTCTTCCAAGACTTATCTTAGTATATTATACCAACTCGAGAAACTCTTGATAGACATGAACTTTGACGGGTTTGACAACCTTTTCAAGGTTTGTTCACATCTTCAAGGTAGTTATTAGAGTTAGTTTTCACCTAAAAGCTGACAATGCATCTCTTTAACTATACAACGTAACCGTGTCTCGCGGGGAATTGTCTATCTTGAGTCGATCAATTCAAAAATGTGTGCTCTACCCTCACTGTGCAGATTTCAGTCAAAACTCATAAGCACATGTGGAGGGGGAGTATTTCTGAAAATACAAAACTCTCGAAGTGTTACAAACATGTTTTCATTCATAAACACTTTGAGAGATTTTCAAGAAAATGGTTTTATGGCAACATAGGATAGTCATGGAGTTATAAGGTGACTAAGTTTAGGAATAAACGTCCTATGATCTGCCAGAGCCGGAGGGGTCTACCCAAGAACATCACCAATAGTTAGTATTTAGAAGTCCTTAAGTATGATTGAAAAAGGAGAAATGAGAATCAGAGAAAGAAGGAGTTGAAGAATTAAAAAGAAAAGGGTGAAAAGAAATAGCCCTCCAAATTATTCAACTTAGGGCAGTCACCGGGTTCAATTCTTATGCTACCGGATGTCACAAGATGACACCGGTATTAAAGACAAAGTCGTCATGGACCCAGTGACGCAATACACTAAACCTTCTTAGCCACTCAAGTTCTCTCAAAAGAGCTTGTTTCATTCTCATAGGGAACCCTACGTAATATATCGACTTTCTCTTAGAGATTGTTGGTATTGAAGAAGGAGACCCTCTCCCTAGTCTCCGCTTAGGAAAACCAAAGCGCACTATTGATTCTAGAGCCATGAGATTCATCAAAAGATCTCTTAGGAACACTTGAAATTTCATCACTTGTCGTTAAACAAAAAGAACGCAAGTGACACATTCAAGAGTCCTTCGCAGATGTTAGCAATCTGCCGAGAACATTTATGAGGGGATTCACAATTGTGATCCTCAGTGATTGAATGGAAAATCTTGCCAGGGTCAACATCAAATAGCCCTGACAGTATGTCACTTCGGTAACTCCTTGTGGGTTACGCTTAGTGTGTCTTAAACGGTCTACAGTCGTGAGGAGATGCTTCGGTGAACCTCAGCGACTCACCTGAACTGTAGATATACTTCATTATATCGTGTTAGCCTACTTGAGGGCCTCCAGTTTAGGAACAACCTTTGTAAGAATTAGAGACGTGTTTTCACACTATGCTGTTAACACCCTCGAAGTTCGAACTTGTAAGTGCTAGAAATCCTGCTAAGGAGATTCCTTTCAAGAATCGAGTCCTAAAAATGTAGGTCATTACTTGAACTTGTTCAATGTAATGCCAACTGTCCCTCCATGGGATTCGGACGGCTGATTTGCCCGACCAAGGTGAATGGAATCAAGACATTCATCAGTAAAACAATCGTAGTAGTCAATTCTTTTAGAAAAGTCCACAATGATCGATTGGTGTTTTTCACTAACCCATTTTATTCAGCTACTGATGAATGTTACTGGGAGGAAAGATCATGGTGATTCTCCACATGCTCATACCAACAACAACACACATGAAGTTCTCTCAAAAGGCAAGTCAAAAGTCAAAATGCTTCTTCATCAAAGCCAAAGAATCTACAAAGTTTAAAGACTAGAGAAATACATGACACTTGGAATTCAAAGTCAAAAGACATGTGAGCATGGTGGAGAAAGATGTGGAGACACCTGATCAACAAAGCTGACAAAAGGCAGACAACAACATACGATCACAACATCCACAAAAAAACAAAGAACAAAGAATACAACGACGTCAAAGCTGATAATGTCAAAAGAAACAAAGCATCTCTACTCACAAGAAAGAAGAATGCAAGAAGACGTCAAGCAGCCGCTATTACATCACAACTAACACTTAGGGGGAGATTGTTGGAATCACTTGTAACTAGTATTATCAAGTGTTAGTCATTTCAATGTAATAGGTTGCGTAATTATGGCTTTTATGTTTCTTATTAGTGCTAGGATTATGTAGAAAGCCCATAGGCCTATGCAAAGGCCCAAAAGGCCAAGGCAAGGGATGCCCTAATCCCTTTGCCTATAAATACATTGTAACCTCTCCTTGGAGAGGTGTTGCTCTCTTTCATAATACACTTATCCTTTCCTTAATATCATTCGTGTGAATTGTGTGTAACCATTCCTTCTCATCTCTTGTTTCTATCATCTACATACTTGTGTTCATATTATGGTGACCTAACAGGGTTTGTTCTAGTCCTAGCTCCATCTCAGTCCACACTCTTCCCTTATTTTCACTTTTCTCCTTTATTTTAATCATACCTAAGGACTTCTACACTATCTAGTGGATTATCCTTGGGTAGATCCCTTCAGCTCTGGCTGGATCGTGGGAACGAATACCTAACCTTACCTTCCTTATGACTCCAATGCAATAAATAAAATGGTCAGTCTTTGGTATGCTTCCACAATTGCCATGATAAACCATTTGAAAATCAATCAAGGTACTTATGATAAAATCTCCAAAACTTTGTACCTTGATAGTTGTAGAAGATTTTGAAATGCTCCCCCTTAATATGTGCATCGATATACAAAAGAGTTTAGCACATATGGGAGGAGTGCCTGGTTGAGTCTTTACATAATCACATTATTATCATATTTCATATTTAAATCACATTCTCTCCCCGATCAAAAATTTCTAATCTTTTGAGATTTTGGATCCCAATTGATTTAAATAAGTTAGAAAAATTTAGGGAAAGATGTGGTCTGATTCAATGTATTCTGATTTAAGGAACATTATTATGCTCCCCCTCAATTAGTGAGGGAGGTTATTATCCACATTCATATCACTACTTTCATATTACCAAGTTTTTATTAACATATTACAACAACTACACCATACAAGAGTTCTAAATATTACATAGAAAATGTCATCATTTGGTTCTCTACAAAAGTTTGTAATCACCTTCTCGAACTCTTCCACCTGCAAAGCTTTCCAGGTTGCGGAAGATCCTCCTTCTCTTGAGCCTCTTTTGAATAGAAAACATAAATGCTTAGCTCATTTCCACGTCTTTCTTGGTCCAAAACCTAGTATTCAGCCCCGAATTCATCTTGTTGATCTTGAAATCTTTCACCCGGTAGTCCAAAGCTTCATCAATCTGACGTAGAGTACCATCATTAAACTTATGTAGCTCGTTGAACCACATGATCATCTGAACCCCATATTTGTCTCTAAACATGACAGCTCTTGGAGACTCGATGACAGAGTAGTCAAGTTTGAACTCAAACCCCTTAAATTCCCAACGAGGCTTTGTGAGGTTGATCTGAGTCTGATAGCTCTTAATTCCGAGTTGAAAATCTCCTACTCGTTGTCTGATAACTAAGCCTGTGATCCATAAGTTGACAGCAAAAGAGAGAGTTTTCTTTTTACGTGTCGGTAGATGGTCCAGATGACCTTGAAGTCATTTTCCGCAATGATGTGTTCTTTCAGATCTGCTCTATGAAGGACTATCTTCTTCAAGTAATCATACCCATACATCAGAAAGATCTAGACACTGACAACACTTAAGATACGCATGTGAGTTCGAACAGCCCTTCTATTGCCTTCAGCTCCATGTCTTTCAATGTAGAATCATTTTCTGTTGAACCACCAGTGAGAGATCCCATATGATGCAGCAATGTCGTATTTACATTCCTCTTAAACCCACATCTGATCAGGAACCAGTTGTTCTAACCCAGCATCAGGGTAGTATGCAGATTTCATCTTCGTAAATGATGATGCAGGTCTGCTACCCTTGTTTCCAAATTTTAGATATTCCATATCTTTGTTGAAAAAGAAGTCTGATTGAATGGTGACTTGACCTAGTGGACCACCCAGTGGAAGAGGCTTGCTGACGTCAAATCTGTGAATGTCGTCATCCACCTGATCACCCAGTAGCTTGTTGCATTCCTGCATTTAATATTGCAGGTGAATCACATCAGGGTGAAAAGCCTTGACAATTTAAAATGTTGGACCCTCCAAATCTTTCGGCATAAGTGTTGTGAGTCTTGCTGCTTGTAGTACCAATTAATGAAGGTTCCTATGTCACCGGTTTTAGCCAGTAATGAATACTCCGGTAGGGACACATGGCTTGCAGCTATAGCATATGCCCAGTTGTGATCTGAAATATGCACGTCCAATGAAGGGATGGACCAGGATGGTTCTGGATTTGCTGGTCTATATTTGGTTCTTTCAGGCTTCCACCACTCCTTTATCATATCACCTATAGAGACAGACCAAGCAGAATCTGCTGATTCAGTTCTATCTTCCCCTGTGAATGACTTCCACCAATCTTTATCCAGGTTAACCTTTGGGATATGAATGTTTGAGATGTCTTCGTCATCAGAATCAGATTCCTGGTTGAGACCTGATTCTTCATTCATAGCAAAGTATTCTAGAATTGAAGCGAATGAAGGCTTGAACCTTGAGTCGGTGGTTGTCCAAGCCGTATGTTCATAAGCAGCAGTCTTTGATGAGCTTGGAGCGGCAGAGGGTTCTGTTTGACCAGATTATGAAAGAGGAGGTGGTGGTGGTTGTGCCTTGGTTGAATCGGATGTACCGGAAGATCCTGCAACTCCAGATGATCCTGCAGCTCTGGGTGGTCGTGGAGGAGGAGGTCGCTATGGAGGAGACCCAGGTGGTGTCTTAGGTAAACCTTGTCTCCTCATTTTCTTATGTCTTGTTTCAGCCAGATCCTACATGATCTGAACATAGTTATCATGATCCATAGACTTCTCAAGAGCTTTATACAGTTGTGTGTGGTCATCATGCTCTTTGTAGTGGTCTGTCTCATACATTCATTGTAGCATAATCTCTTTCATGTCTGAGGTAGAGAGATATCTGAAGCGTGCAATTAGAGGTGCTTTCATAGCCCAGTTCACTGCCTCTTCAATATATTCATCAATAGCATTTTTCACCTGATAGTCAATGTTGAGATTCTCTAACTTGGATAGTCAGGAGCCGTGATATTTGACAATTTTTGGTAGATCATGTTGTTCCAAAGCTACGACATGTTTTAGAGCTTCATCTTTGTTGTAACTCCAAGCTTGTGCTAGTAGGTAGGGGTGGTGATTTCGGTTGTAGTAATGACGGTTGTTGTTGTGGTTGTTACTGGTGGTGGAGTTGTTGTTGTTGGTGTAACTGTAGGTATAGGGATTGCCATTGTTGGTATGGCTGAGGTGTCTTGCTCTATTCTGACTGATACCATTGAGATGACCTCTTTCTCATCATGAGTCTTCTCGGTTTCAATATCAGCAGGCTTGTCTGCGAGAAATTGATCTCCAAAGTTAGGGTCATGTTCAAGGTTCTGGAAAGATGAAAAGGTGCCCGTTGAGCTGTTCGGTTCCTCCAAGTGAGTCTGATCATCAGTACGCAGCTTAAGGTTTTATTGAACACCTGGTATATTGTTCACACGAAATCATCATTTACGGTATCATGTGGAAGATCCGCAGTGAAATCTCCATCATGCGACACGATTTCCTTTTCAACTTTTCTAGAGTCTGAGCCTGCACCGATGTCTGATCTTGTCTCTGTTTGAGCGTCAGGCACATTCACCGTTTAGTATCATCCTTAGATTGTAGCATCTCTGAGTCTGTGTCACTTGATTCGAGATTAAGCTCCTCAACTGGTGAGGGTTCCTCTGCAGCTTTAGATGACTCAGTACCCTTGGATGATTCTGGGTTTCGTCTCTTCAGGATGTACTATGTAGTCATTTTCAATACAGGAGAGGAGATATCCAGAAGGGTTTAGGCGACTTATTTAACTGTATCAATTCCTTTCCCTTTAC
>OU343221.1:186566209-186753709 GCA_910596185.1 Chrysanthemum makinoi
TTCCAAGTCAGGAGAGGTTCCTTAGAAATTGAAAGTCTCCCTTTGTAATGATCGCTCACTCACTTCACTCTAACAAATTCAATAGAGCTAATGATAATCACTCTATTGTTCTTGCAAGCGCTCAAAACAACTCCTCACTAATCCTTCCATTTGAATTAATTTCAATTCACTCTTCCTCTTTGGAATCCACTTCTTTTGATACTCGCATTGAGGATATTGGATGAGTCTACAAAGGGAACCCATAGAGTTCAATTGCATGAATGATTCTTTACTAGGAGTTCTCCTTTGAACTCACCACATCATATCTCCATATGATAATCTCCAATTTTTGATCTAGACAAAAATGATCTTGTGTTCCGAGGTTCTCAACCATGAGAAACTTCAAGTTTCGATATCATAAAACTTCCAATCTCCCATCCCGCACATGTCTTGATCAAATAAGTTTAATGAGCGAGATTCATGATCCCGAATCATGAATTCTCCTTTCCGAGGATGAAGAGTTAGTCATGATTTTTATCATTTTCTTTCTTCTCACTTATCCCGTTTCCTCGCTCTTCACTCCTCTCGAATGAAGACATTATTTTTGACCCCGCATTTTCATTTATCATTTGTTTCCGCTTCTATGTATATCTTCATCGGTGTGGAACTTTCATACACTTCACATGTTTATACAAACATCTTGAATGAAAGTCCCAAGGAGATTATCTCTTCCCACTTACCTCCCCATGAACAAATTAATTCTCGTAGCTCTAAGTTTTTCAATGCACTCTAATCAAAACAATAGTTAAACATGGGTTTTCACCAGGTACTTTCCACCTCTAAAGTGAGGAGATGCCCTACATGTTGTATAAAAAAATGAAAATTGTTGTACATATTAAAAAGAGAATAATTGTTGTGTTTCTACACTTAGCTAGTAATGTTATCTTTTTATGTTCAAGGATTCGGCATTACAGCCGGTACTTTGAATATTGAGGACAATATTCATTTCTAAGTGGGAAATTCGTCAATTTTGATCATAATGTACCCTTTTAGTCCCCCCAAAATGGCCAAATTTTAAAATTTTTATTTAGTGGAAGTACTATGTACTAAACACAACAAATGGTAATCAGTCCACCATGTCTAACCCACATAAGGATTGGCTAATCCAGGTGCAAACGGCTCTTGGTAAAGATATCTCAAATCCGTTTATGGCTTGCAATATGCCCAAAATTGTATGTGTCCAACTCACCATATCTTTAAACTAGTGAAAAGTTGGCTAGCCCGCAAGTTTATGGTTTCAAGGGTAAAGGGGAAAACCATAATTGGTAATCGGCTCACCAAAGATAATATTGATAATTTATCTAAGAGTTATTAGTCCGTATAAACGCTCAGTAAAGACAATCAAACTGCTTACGTATGACTTCAAAATCATTTGCGTTATCATTGTACCAAGGTTCTTACTTGAACTAAAACAATTGGCTACCTGCAAGTAATGGCTTTTGCAGATGAAATCCATTAATTTTTTTCAAATCATTGCTAGGGACTAGCAATATCTTAGTGTGGGGACATGAGTGTATACTCATCATTTTTGTACCAATATCTAGATCACGAAAAACATCACGAAAACACTCTAAATGCATCAAAATGATGAAAATATCACAAATAAGTGTTTTATGTGTTTTAAATACAAAAATATCAAAATCGATGAAAACGCATCAAGTTTGCATAATTGGCGCTTTTAGTCCCTCAAGTTTCAAAAATTGTCAAATCTAGTCCCCTGGTAATTCAAAATCCTTGTAAAATGTCATTTAAGGTCCATGGATTCAAAAGTTGTCAAAATAAACCTTTTAAAGTTTAAAATTTACAAAATGACAACTTTAGTCCCTAAAGTTTGAAAAATGTCAAATATAGTCCTTGGTTAATTTAAAAAGTGAAAATTATCAAATATTAACCTTGTACTATTCAAGATTGACAAAATTGGTCCTTATAGTAAACTTTGGAGAAATTACATATTTGGTCCCTCAAGTTACAAAAGTGACAGTTTTGGTCCCAGTTAAGCAAAAATTGGAAAATAACATTTATGGTCCTTGGTAAATAAAACTTGCAAGTTTAACCCTTGTATTAGCTTTGGAAATATCACAGATCAGCCCTCACTTTGTTGAATTATAACAAAAGGTCCTTGTGATTATTGCTACAAACCAAACGGATCCTTTATATTATCCAAGCTCCAAATCCAAACTAAACCAACCCGCCCAATTTTTTAAAATAGAAAAAAATCAAGACACCTTCTTCTCCCCCATGGTTGTTTAAGAAAACTGGTTTCACCACTTGTTTTCCACCTCTTCACCTTTACACCTCACTTCCTCAATACTGTTTACCAACCCCTAACACCCTCCACATCTATCCAAGAATCATTAATGAACAAAAACCTCACCAAAAGAAATGTAGCCAAATTGCCATTTGGCAATTGTGATGATCTGGATTAAATCAACGGTTGGATTGAAGTGGGAAATACTCAGAGGTGTCGACATAGATGAATAAGATCTTTATATAACAAGTGGGAAGCAATGTGAAGACTTATCTAGTGTAATTTAATTGTGCTTATGTCGTTTTAATTATTCTAAGTTTTCCTATGTATAATCAAGCTTTTAATACTTGTAATCATATTCCCAGTTGTATCTCAAACCCTATTTCTTTCAATTTCAAATTTACCAAGTTTTTATGATTGTGAAATTTCTAACTTTAAATTCTCATATTAATCTAGATGTGTTTGTATCTTTTGTTTTGGACCAAGTAAGCTCAAATAAGCTCCTAGTAACTTGTTTAAGCTATCAGAAACATTTCAAATTCGCTTTAGAGCTTTAATTCAAAAATTTCCAAAATACTTAAAAAATTAGCTAAAAATAAAAAGCAATGGAAATGAAGAGCAAGATCAAGCAGTGTTGATATTGGATTCCTATTTGGTATAGAGCTTTGTGGAAAGCTATAGGTTGAGGCCTTGTACCTCATTTCTCTTTTGCACTTACATCATTTGTAAGCATTTTCAAAAATTGCATTTCATGATTTATCCGCTTTTAAATAAGTTAATTTTGGTTTAATTCGCCTAATAATAGTTAGTATAAGTTAATTACTTGTTTCCTTGGTCCGAAACATATCTTAGTGTTTAACTTTCAAAACATTCTAGTATAGGACTGCTTTGGATTTTTTGAAGTTAAGTCTGTGATAGAGGCTTGTTAAGTTGTTATTTGTTGTTATTCTAAGTCACATTAGGACCTATTGGCTCACTTCAAACCATAAAACACAGTCCTAATTTTATAGAAAGTCAAAATAGTTTATAATCTTAAATTAAAAGCCATCGCTTAAACTTTGGATTACAAATCTCATCATAGTAGTTGATAACCTGTTAATATAGCTTAATCTCATTTTATTACGCCTTATTATAACATATTAAGTCCATAGAATCAGCCATGTTCATAAAAGTCAAAGTTTAAGTGTAATTAAAAAGTCAAAATTTTACTAAAAGCAGTTTTTGAATAAACTTTGGAATTTTATTGTGTGTTTAATAATAAGATTTAGCTCATAAGCTTTTGGGATATTAAAGTTTGGTCGCTAAACTTAATTAGAAAAATACTAGTTCATTGTTAATCGCCTTTTAAGTGCTTATTTTCTATATTATTTTGAGTACCTGCTTTTAATATGCCTCGTGTAATGCTTGAGATACCCACTTTCATAAGCTCACACAGAGCTTGTTAGTTGTTCAAACCTTGTGAATTTTAGTTCTTTGGATAGCCAACATAGTCCTTGAAGTCATAAGCTCAAAATTCTACTTTCTAGCTTGTTAGATGTGGCGCAATTAGCTTGTTTCTTGTCCCATTTTAGTGTAAATCCCATACTCAAGTAGATCTCTTTTAATAAGCTCACCAAAAGCTCTACAAGAGTCCTCTCAAGCTGTAAGCTTTGGCTTTTAGATACCCCACCTAGTCTACTTTGTTGACTCAAAGCTTGTTTTGAGCTTTGTGAGCTTATTTCCTTAGCTTATTTTGCCTTGAAAAGTCCAGATCTGCTTGGTTAGTAGCTTTTAGCTTAAGTGCTTATTTGAATTTGTAGTGCTTATTTCATAAGTAATTTTCGGTTGTAATTTTAGCTTATTCACCATTTCTTAGCTTATCTCGCTAGCTTTTGCTTATTTTAGCTTATAAATCAGCTTTTAGCTTAAAAACTTGTGCTTATTTCATATTATTACATCGATGGAATCTTAAGCTTATTCAGCTTATTGGTCATTTTAGAAAAAGTCACAGCTATAAAAGTGCTTATTTTGTAGCTTAACAAGTTTGTGAAGAAAAATCAAAAATAAAAAGTTAGCAAAAGTCATTCTGGGATTGAACCTCGCCACCAAAACTCACCACACCACACACACAATCATCCGCCTCTAGGGTCTCGGCTTTCATTTGCAATATTTAATATATAACCCACTTTGTCGCTTAAGCTTATACGAGATATTTAGCTTATTTCTAGCTTATTTATAATAGCTTTTTCAATTTTTGTATTTTTCATATAATTGTATTAGTATAAAGTATTTTATAAAAAAGTTTCTGATTTTTCTAAATAGTTTTAGTATTTTTAAACATTTAATTAGTGTAAAATCTTATTTAATTCATAATAAAAATATAAAAGTCTAAAAAATATAAATCTTTTTTCTAAAATTTTATTTTGTCATATACTACGTAAGAAAATTGTTTTTACACTTGTAGGACTTTTATTTCACAAATTTTACGTTTTGCTTAGCAGACTTCTGTAATTTTATAAAATAACACGCTTTCATTTTAAGTTACGTTTTTAGGTAATTTAAGTTTACATTTTAGTTAAAATAGTTTATTTAAGTTATTTTTTTTTATAAAATCACAAAAACATCATTGTAAAAATAGTGATAGCGCTTATTTAATATATTTTAACTTTTTAATTTTCTTAATTTGCATTTAAGTCACTGTAATTTATTAATCTTTTCTTTAGGTATAAATATTTCAAAACCCATCGACTATCCATAGTGATTATTCGACATCTGCTCCGTAAAACACCACCATTCCTCCTCGGGACTTAACGACCCAGAATACACTATATTCTCTCGATCTTCATTGATTTGGTTTCTCGAAAGCGCTTTTAAGTTTATTACGGTCACCATTCGCGGGTCGGGCATGTGATTAAGCTTGACGGTTCGACCAATCAAATTTTACGCCACGCGGGAGGCAGTAGTTTTGTTTTAAGCGCTTTCACTGACTTGCAACATATACCATCGTTTGTAAAATTTTTTGTAAAGTTATTAAAAAAAAATCAAAAAGTTCATTAACACTTTTCCTAAAGTGTTAACTACATAAAAATAAATTTCATTCTTTGTTTTACAAAATGTTTATCCAAAAATCCAAAAATATTCATCTTTACCCTCTTACCCTTTTTGATTCTTTATTCCTTTACCCTCTATCCATTTGATTCTAACTTCTTCTATTCTCATGGAATCTCTCGACTACGACGAATTCCGGAACGGTTGAAAACTTCCTACTTTATCACAAATGTCAAGAATTCGTTGTTCATGATGATCCATTAATTCGTAGGGAAATGGAACGAGAAACCAGTGGTGACAAAGGACCGTACTTCCTTCGATAATGGAGGTGCTAAATACGCCCAACCTAAGGTTATCAAAAGATCTAACCCTCAATTGCTCTAAGCCGCCTAAAATTGATCCTAAACTTTCACCATTTATTGCTAAAAGCAAACATGTAGTTTAGACCGGGTGACTAGCAAGAATGACTTGCTTAATCTTCACGCTCAAGAACCTAACCGAGACCATAACGAAGTGATGGAAATTGCTAGCTCTCCGAGCACACCACTTGTCCCACCTCCGGATTTTTCAAAATGTTCTTCGAGACTTAATAGTCATTCAGATCACCATGTTGGTTTTGTTGATTTTTTGAATGAACCAATTCCTTCTCATAACTCTCAAATGGAATCGTTTATTCCTTGTGTCGGTTATGGTGAGCCTCTTTTTTGTCACACCATGTCAGCCGTGTAATGGTGTACAGCGGTGGTAATGATATTCGAACGGAGTTGTTTGTTTTGTGGTTCGAGGAATTCATTTGATTATGATCCTAATCCAACTCGCTTAAGTATATTCTTATTTCATAAATCAAAATGGCAACTTCGATGCAATTTTGAGGGAGAAGAGGAATATACTAAATGATGATGGATGTTTGAATAATGGTTATAATCACTTAAAGTTTGACACTCTCACTCCAAGGATAAATGGGATTTATGAGAAGAGTGAATATACTAAATGATGATGGATGTTGGAATAATGGTTATACTAATTTAAAAGTTTGATGACTCTCCTCCAACGCCTAATGTTTCACTTACTAAGGATAAATGGGATTCATTGGTTCAAGATATGTTTGATGAGTATTTACAACCGCTAGCTTAATATTTGAAAATCATCAAAGAATATGTGATTCATGAGTTCAAGATATGTTTGATGATCATCAAAGAAGTTCAACTCGGACTACTCAAAAGCCCTATCTCCTCAAGGCTGATAATGATTATCATAATATTGCGCTTGCACTCATGAATAATGATCCGCTTGGTATTTTTGCCAAATCTTCACGGATTATTGTTCATGAATAATGATCCACTCTTTGGTATTTCTTTGCCAAATCTTCATGGATTATTGTTCCTCACATCGTGCATGCTATAAATCAACCACATGAACTTCAAGGAAAATGTCTACCTCATCCGCTCGAGGTTATTGGTGTATCCTCCAGACGCCTCTACATGAATACTTTTAGGAAGAATACATTGATGTTGAGGCATCATTTGTTCCGTTCATTCGGGGTGAATGTACATCCGGTTGTATGTTTATTCACATGTTGAGGCATTTGACACAAGTTGATTACTCGTGAGTTAATCATTTATCACTTATTTGAGATTGAAGTTGACCTTCACAAAGGCGTGTTCTTATTTGATAACTTGCTCTGGCTTAAGAATTTGAGTTGAAGACTTGGTTTATCTAGTTACCGTCAGTGGAGTGGATGGTTGAAGACCCGTTAACTATCACTATTAGGAGTTACATTGTTTTACTCGGTGTCACATGCAGCTGACGATGTGGATAATATCAAGAGGTGTCAATGTCTCATACCTTGTTTGAGTGTGAGTACTTAGAGATTTGCTTGAAGCATAGATTCTCGAATCGCTATTCCATCTTTAAGTGCAAGCTTAAGACACAAAATGCGGGAATTCGACTTCAAGTTTGGTATATTGGTTTTCTTCAACAATGGTCACTTCAAATTGTCTCTACATGGGTTGATAAAGATAGTCGAGAGAGTTTATGTAGCGCTTGATTCTCACAGATTCATTTGGGCTATTTGAGTTCTTCTCACAAGATTTCAAGTTTATGGATATATTATGTTTTGCTGATTCTGAGGTATCAAAACCATTTGGGGGAAGGATATATTATTCCAACTATTTGGGGAAGTGGTCTCGAGACCTTGGTTTATGTTACTCGTTCGTGGAAGAAATGTGAGAAGAATATTTGGAACGCGGAGATGATAATCGCCTTATCGACATCTTATATACGGTTTATGATAAAGTGCTTCCGGCTATATGCACAACATGTTCACTTGATCGAGCTAATTCAGTTATTTCAGAGTTGACATCCATAGAGATGATTAGTGACTCAACATGTTACATGGATGTCATTGTCTCTACTCTTGTTGGGTACATATGTACATTATGTGCGATTGGTTATATGTTATATAACTCGAATGCACTTGGTAAAATGAAGATGTTGATATATTGTTCCCCTAAATAGACAACCGGTCAATCTCGAAGAGTAAGGTGTACATCGGGATGCACAACAGTTCATGGATCGGTCGTAATCGCTAATCCGGATTTGATAAACCAACGCATCAATGTTTCAACTTGTTACTGTGTTCTCGTGTTCTTCGTGCCGAACTTCAATCAATGAGACCGCTTTGTATTCAACTCAATGGTCTTTATTTGATGTTTGTCGGTTTGGGGGGAAGCTACCAAAGATTCAAATTAAGAAGGCTCATGTCCGCATCGATCTTAGAAGCCTCAATGCTTTGATATTTAAAGTTTAAGAGATGTTGATTCTTCTACAACGTCTTTAACGATATCTTTATCTCGGTACTCATTTCATCATTCTCTTAAACTAATTTATCTCTTGTAAATATTTATTCGAAAAACAAAATACAAAATTATAAAACCTTCAAAGAAAATCAAATAGAAAAATATAAACTTTCAAAATCCATAAAAATTTGAAAAATTCGAAAAATCTTCAAAAAAAATATTGTTTTTTTGTCATGTTTCTCTCGATTCGATAATATCTACGGTTTTGATGTTGTCATTCAAAGAATGACACGGGACTTTAGATGTTGTTCGAATTTTTATAAAAATCAAAAATCAAAATTATTTTTCGAGAAAGAGAAAAATGGTTTATTGTCATTTAGGCAAGAACCCGCTTTTTCAAGGAAAGAACGAGCCATACTTTATCATGTTTTCAAAATTCCATGCTCGATTCTTTAAACATTTATCTCCGAAAACTAATCGCTTTGAAAAATAACTCGCTTCTCTATTTTGATAATCATCCGGACTTATCAATCTCTCAATCAACAACCTATGTCATTGATTGAGGGGAGAATGATTTCAATGAAATTAAAAAGTTATTTGGCATTCAATTGTTTTCAAAAGATATTCAGCATGTTTTATCAATGGAGTTTAAAGTCTTAAAATCCGATCATTATCGCTAAAACGCCATAATCAAGTCACAATTCTCCTTAAAAGCTTTCAAAATCAATTTAAATCTATAAGAGATCACAAATCTCAAATGATTTGATAATTGTGATCGGGGAGAATGTGTGATTTAAATTGGATTTAAACCGATAATTGTAAATGGTTTTATAAGGATGTACAAGCTCTCCTTCCCACATGTGACAAACGATTTCAAATTTTCCATGCACATGTTGAGGGGGAGCATCTATCTTAAACCTATGATTTGAAATATGATAACTTATCTCATGTGTAGGTTCCTCTAGTATGTGCAAAACTCTTTTCAAATCTGAGGCACATATTGAGGGGGAGCAAAATCATGAAAACCTCATCCTTCCCAAAATGCTTTATCTACTTGATTCGATTAGGGAAGCGATGTTGATATTTTTTGAAAATGGTAATCAAAGAAGTTAATTCTTGCCTCCTCGTGGAAAACTATTTCAAATACTTGATTCACATGTTGATGGGGAGTTCTTCTTTTAAAAATATCAAAAACAATTCAGGTACAAAATGCTTTGATAAAATATCATAAGTATCCGGATTGATTTTCAAATGGTTTTCAATTGGTTCCTATGCGTGATGAACAATACCAAAAAGACCGACCAACTTTACATTATGTATGGTGATATAAGGACGATAAGGTTAGGTATATATTCCCATGATCCGCCGTATCTGAGGGATCTACCCAGGACTATCCACTAGTTAGTGTAGAGTTCTTAGGTATGATGATAAAAGGAGAAAAATGAGATATGGGAAGAGTGCGGACTGAGACCGAGCTAGTATCGAATAAACCCAACAAGGTTCTTGCTATGAAGTCTCGGTAAGCACTGGAGGGGTTGAAGAATGAAAAAGAATTGAATGAGAAAAGGGTGAAACAAAAAGCCCTCCATATATTCAACCTTTAGGCAAAACGGGTTCAATTCAAATGCTACAGATGGTAACATCAGTATTGAAGACAAGACGCCATGGACCCAAAGGACGATCAGCACTTCAACTTTCCAAACCACTCAAGTTCCTCTTAAAAGGACTTGTTTCATTCTCACGGGGAACCGACATTATCTATCAACTTTCTCTTAGAGATTGTTGATATTAAAGGAGGAGACCCTCTCCCTAGTCTCCGATATAGGATCCAAATATGCACAAATTGAGTCTAGTGCCACGAGATCATCAATAAATCTCTTTAGGACACTTTCAATGAAGACTCTCTGTTTCACACAATGTGGAAAGAGAGAGTATATCTTGAGTCCTACGCATTATCCTTGTGGTATTGCCAGAACATCTGAGTGATATGCTAACATACTCACAATGAAGATGGAAAGCCTTCTAGAGCCAACATCTAACAAGCTCCCTCGTAGGTATGTGAGATCTATTATACGTGATCAACCATGTGACAACCTAACGTAAACAATGGGGCTTATTCATTCTTTTGAATCAATCCCGTTCAGTTATGGATTGACGGATACCTTTGAAAACCGGTTGTGCTTTAAAACTCTTTTCATTAGCATCGCCGATCGTGTACTAATTTTTCAAATCAAAAGGTGTTTTATGATTGATAATTGATTATTAAAACCGTTATATTGCAAAAACAATTTCTATTGAGCAATACACAATTGTTTTCAAATCTTTTTCATCAATCGGTGGACGAATTTCACGGGTTCACTCAATTGTTGTCTTTGAGACGTTCGGTTTGAGGAACAACTAGAGTAGCCGCGAAACCTTCAAGGAAATTCGATTATACCTCGATCACAAAAGATTTTGTAATCGATCAACGGGAACCGCGGCTGTACTCAATTCATCGAAGTGATCAAAGACACTTTCAGCGCTTTATTGCTAACTGCCTTATGTACACCCGACGTTTGCAACCGATCGTAATGAAGCGGTCAATCCATAGCCGCATGCTCACCTAACACATTCATCTCAAAAGAAATCATGATTAGTGCATAAATGACTCTGATATTCTAACTCCATGCTTACGCCAATATCATTAATCAACGAATGCTTCCGCTACTGATGAGAAGATATCATGATCCGTAATGAGCATGTCGGTCCAATGTCACAACATCACATAATACCAACACCACAATGGACGACGAGATTTTCTATTAGTGATGATCTCAAAAGTCGCTCAACATTATTATCATGTGGATCAAGAAAGACCTCCACTTGGATTAACCAAACATGCAATAAGTGGAATCAATGACTACGAGCTTTGGAGAAAAGTACTACATCAAGAATGCAAGATAAATTGTTAATGTAATATCTGATTGTATTCAATGTCATTTTAGTATATGTTTGAGGTGACCTCCTTAGGGGGAGATTGTTAGGAATTAGAAATTCCCGGTATTAAAGAGTCTGTCACCTCAAGTATATGTAATCGTTAGAATGCTCGTAGTCGTAGTTATATTTAGGTTAGTAGTATTCTGTTAAGTAACACCGCGGGGAGACTGACGGTCTTTACCCATCAGATGCCTAATCCCATGCCTGTGTGGCTATGTAAGACTATAAATACTCTCTACCTCCCAAGGTATAGAGTTGGAGCTCATAATAATATTTTTCTTTCTCTCACTAAGTTCCCTAAACCTCTAACTTTCTCTCACTAGAACTCACCTTTTATACCACTTTGTGTTATGGTTTGATGTGTATGTGAAATCCAATATCCAACAAGTTTGAATTTCGGTAAGTTAACAAGATAGTGTGAAAACACGCCTCTATCTCACAAAGGCCGCTCCTAACTGGAGTCCTACAAGTGAGATAACGCTGAAACCGGTACACCTACTGTGCCAGTGATGAGGTACACCAAGCATCACCCCATGACCGTAGACCGCTTTGAGACAATACCTGCATATGGGAGTTACCGGCGACCTACCACAGGCCGCTTGATTTGATGTTGACCCTGGTAGGAGTTTCCATTCAATCACTGAGGATCACATGTGTGAACCTCTCATAAATGTTCTCGATAGATTGCTAAGATCTGTGAAGGACACGATAATGTATCACTTGCGTCCTTATTGTTGAACTACAAGCGATGAAGTGTCAAGTGTTCCTATGAGATCTTTTGATGAATCTCGTGGCTCTAGACTCAATTAGTGCACATTGGATTTCCTAAGCGGAGACTAGGGAGAGGGTCTCCTTCTTCAATACCAACGATCTCTAGGAGAAAGTCGATAGATTATGTAGGGTTCCCAGTGAGAATGAAACAAATCCTTTTGAGAGGAATTGAGTGGCTAGAAGGTTAGGTGCAGTGCGTCACTGGGTCCATGATGTCTTTGTCTTCAATACCGGTGTCATCTTAGTGACAACCAAGAGTGATGAATTGAACCCGGTTTCTGCCCTAAGGTTGATTATGTAGGGCTATTTCTTTTCACCCTTTAATTACGTTTCTTTTTAATTCTTCAACCCCTTCTTTCTCCTTTCTCACATTACTCCTTTTTTCAATCATTCCTGAGGACTTCTAATACTAATTATTTGTGATGTCCTTGGGTAGATCCCTCCGGCTCTGGCGGATCATAGGACGGATATACCTATCCTTAGTCACCTTATAACTCCATGACTGTCCCACGTTGCCATAAAACCATTTTTCTTGAAAATCTCTTAGAGTGTTTATGATAGAAAACATGTTTGTAACACTCTGAGAGTTTTATATTTTCGTAAACACTCCCCTTCACATGTGCTTATAAGTTTTGACAGAAATCTGCACATAGAGGGTAGAGTTCGCACTTTTGAATTGATCGGCTCATGATAGACAATTCCCCACGAGACACGGTTACGTTGCCTAGTTAAAGAGTTCCATTGTCTGGTTTTAGGTGACAACTAGCTCTAATAACTAACTTGAAGTTGTAAACACTCCTTGAAAAGGAGGTTAGACCCATGAAAGTACATATCTATCACAAGTTTCTCGAGATGGTACATTTATAGACTTTGATTCCCGTCAATTCATTGGTACGAAGTCGAGCTCATTTTGAGATTCAAACAACGATCATTAAACTTTTTGATCACATTTTAATCATGTCTTCTCCCCCTCAAAAATAGCATATTCGTGATATTTTTGATATCAACGGATTAAACATCATTTTTAGAATCTTTTGGGGAGACAAACGGATTTGAATTAAGCATGAATTTGGAACATTTTGGTTTTATACTCCCCTTTTAATAAAGCATAATCAATTAAAGGGTTTTAGAGGGAGTTATCTTGAGCAAAAAGTATTTTGAAAGATTTTAAAAATATTTTTGACCAATCTTGAAAAATGTGCTCAAGATGATAATGATTTCTCACCAATTTTAAATGTAGTGCATCAAGCCGCATTACACTTGATTTTTCTTTAAAAATACGAGTTTTGATTTGAAAATAATCAAAAGTCATCATTTTTGTCCGGTTTCAAATGCATCAAGTATACGAAAGCCATTTTTGAAGAAATTTTTGAGAAATGACATGTTTTAGAAAACATATAAAGAACTCTCGCTCAAGCATCTGTACATGTCCGTATCATTGTTGAATGACATTTCTAGAAACGTACAGAATATCGATTATACGAGAGACATGTCGTGAGAAGAATATTTTTGGATTTTTGATTTTCTATTGTTTTTGTATTTTTGAAAGTTTTATATTTTTATATTTTGCTTTTGTTGGTTTTTCAAATTTTGTATTTTGTTTTTCAAAGATATTTACAGCAAAGCTTTTTGGAAAATCATTTTCAAGAAGATTCGAGAAGACGTTCTAACTCCTCAGGGGTTAGGCTTCTCATTCCAATTCGTCGAACTAAATCGTCAAACCTTTCTTTTGGAAGGGGTTTAGTAAATAGATCGGCGAGTTGGTAATCTGTCTTCACGAAGAATAATTCAACAACACCTTCTTCCACATGTTTCTTTTATGAAGTGATAGCGGACTCTGATATGCTTAGTCTTTGAGTGATGAACAGGATTGCAAGATATGGCTATGGCACTTTTCGAGTCACAATACATAGGTATTTTATCGAAAGTAAAGCCATAATCTGTGAGTTGTGTTCTCATCCATAGAACTTGAGCACAACACGCAGATAGAGACACATACTCAGCCTTCGCCGGTTGAAAGTGCAGTAATCTTGTTTCTTTGAAGACCGGTGACTAACTTTTCACCCAAAAATTGTGCTCTTCCGATGTACTTTTTGTCAGAACTTGATCACCCTGCGTGGTCCGCATCTGAAAAGGTAATTAGATCAAATCCGGATTCCTTCGGATACCAAAGACCCTTGTGAACGGATGTCTTCAGTGCTCGAAAGATCCTTTTAACCTCTTTGAGGTGCGCTCGGTAGGCTTTGCCGAAACCGCTAATAAGCAAACAAAGCAAAATGAATATTTGGTTAGCAAGCATGAGGTACATGAGAGAATCAATCATACTCCGATATTTTTTCGAATCGATAGGTTTCCCAAACAAATCGGCTCCAATTTTTGGTGAAGTATTTGTAAACCAAGAAAAAACTTTAGTTCCCCCATCATGGACATTTCAAATTTGCTTTTCATGAGATTTTCAAAATGTTTTGAAAGATTCGGATTAGTGGAACCAAAAATGATGTCGTCCACGTAAATCTGAACAATCAAAATGTCGTTTTTGCATTTTTTTTGTAAACAAGGTAGGATCGACCGTTCCTTTGGTGAAATTGTTTAGTATAAGGAAGGAGGACAGTTCTTCATACCACGCTCGCGGAGCTTGTTTCAAACCATAGATTGTTTTTTTGAGTTTGTAGACGTGAAGTCCGGATGTTCCATGTCTATGAATCCTTCGGCGATTCACGTACACTTCTTCTTTCAGAGTTCCATTCAAGAACACGGTCTTAATGTCCATCTGATAAACCGTGATGTTTTTGTGAGCTGCATAGGCTAAGAAAATCCTGACTGGCTCAAGTCTAGCTACCAGCGCGAATGACTCTTCAAAGTCTATTCCTTCTTCCTATCTGTATCCTTTGGCCACAAGACGAGCTTTATTGCGAATTACAGTCATCTCTTCATCCCTTTTGTTCTTCCATAACAATTTGAGATCAATGACTCGCATGTCAATTGGTCTTGGAACCATATCCCAAGAGTCATGTAGACGGTATTAGAGAAGTTCCTCCTGCATCGCTTCTATCCATGCGGGTTCTACCATTGCCTCGCGAATGTTCTTTGGCTCTATATTGCTAATTGAGCAAAGGTAAATGCATAAGTCGCAATCGGTGGCAAGTTGGCGTCTCATCTAAATTGGCCTTGACGGTTCACCAATAACTTGTTCAATTAGGTGGTCTTTTGTCCACTTCAGAGTAGAAGGATACCGTTGGTTAAACGTATGCGAGTTAGATGGTTCTCGTAAGCTTGAAGATGATTCAGCTGATTCCGTAGCAAATGGGTTTTCAAATAAGTCTTCATCTAACGTTGCATCATTCTGGTTTTGTGAAGGTTCTCCTTGAAATGATATGTTTTGGTTTTGCTCATCAACTGTTGGTAGAATGGTTTCAAGAACTGGAGTAGATGTAGATGATGTTGACGGAGTTGGTGCATTGGTTTCAACCGTAGTAGATGCATCTTCTGTTGGTGGTGGTGGATGATTTTGAGCGGGTGCAGCAGAATGATGGTTTGATGCATTTGTCGAGGTTCCACCATAGTATTCATCGAACATTAACTCGAAGAAATTCTCCCATTCTTTTTCATGAGGAGTGCCAGCAAAAGTTGATGGAGCTCTTTGTTGTACGAGTCCTGAACTGATATGTCCAGAAGTCTGCGGGTTTAGTGCGGGTTCTAGAGCGAGTCTCTCAGAAGCCATTTGTGAAAGTTCGTCAAAATTCACATTCATCGTCTCCATGATCCTCCTAGTTCTTCTGTTATACACCTGAATGCCCTCGAGTTATCTGAATATCCAATGAAGATTCCAATATCACCTTTAGCTTTCAGTTTACCTGGATTTTCTCTGTCATTCGTCGGATAGCACAAAGCACCAAACACGTGAAAGTAAGAGATATCAGGTTTTCTGTTGTTCACTAGCTCATATGGGGTTTTATTGAATCTTGGATGAAATAGGGATCGGTTCTGAGTGAAACAAGCAGTGGCAACAGCATCAGCCCATAGAAATAACGGTGCACTAGAATAAATTAGCATTGTGCGAGCAGCTTCCACAAGAGTACGGTTTCTTCTCTCAACTACCCCATTCTGCTGTGGAGTTCTAACAACTGATGTCTGATGAGTAATTCCAACATCTTCAAAATAAGCTCTTAACTCCTGATTTGTGAATTTAGTATCGTTGTCGTTTCTACAACCCTTACTGGAGTTTGAAGAAGTACTTGAATACGCTTCAGAAAGGTGATGATGATGCCTGGTGCTTCGTCTTTTGATCTCAAAAACCTAACCCATGTATATCTTGAATAATCATTGACGATAACAAGAATATACTTTTTCCCATTTATGCTTTCAACTCTCATTGGGCCACATAAGTCCATGTGCAACATGTGCAACTTTGATTCCGAACTAGGTACGGATTTAGGTTTATATGATGCTCTTTTGCTTTTTCCTTGTTCGCATGATGGACATAAGTGATCCTTGGTGTATTTGAACTTTGGAAGTCCGTTGACGATGTTGTCTTTGGCAAGTTTGTTGATGGTGTCGAAATTGAGATGGGATAATCGTCTGTGCCACAACTAGGACTTTGTTCCAAATGCTCGTGTCATAAGACATATTGGTGATGAAGAGGCCATTTGGTTTATATCGATAGCATACAAGTTTGTATCACGATTCCCAGTTAAGAGATCAGTGCCATTCAAGTTTCTAACGAAGCAAGCATTTTTTCTAAAAGCAACCTCTAAATCGCATCACACGCCCGATGAAAACAAATTGTGTCCCAACCCTTCGACATAGTAAACCCGAGTGATCAAATAATTTCCAAAAGGTAGATCTCCATAACCCATGATAGCTGCTACATGATCATTTCCGAAATGTACGGTTCCCATGAATTTCCAGACGAAATTGATCAGCAGCTTCAGATTCCCGGTCATGTGCTTGGAGCAACCCGAGTCGACGATCCAAAGACATATTTCGATAACCTACCAATAACAGAAGAAGAAGATTTTGGAAACCGTTTTGATTTTGGTTCCTTTGGGTTAGAGGTAAAATCCTGATCACACTCAAAGAAGTTTTCTACTGGGTATTCGGGTTGGTCGCTCATTGTGCCATTCTAGAGTGTGAAAATTCTACCCGTGGGTTTCCAAATGTCATCCCTAAAGTAAACACTATGCTTTCTATCAGTAGTATAAAGCCTAAGTCTGGCAACTAGTCTTCCTACTCGTTTAGCATAAGTTCTTTTTGGAACGTTCTTCTTAACAGGCTTATCATTCACATTCTTAGAAACACAATCATCATGATCATTAATTAAAGATTTCTTGCAAGTTAAACAAAGATATTCAACACATTCATTCGACTTAGCAAGTTTCATAGGTTCATTACATTCAGATGAAATGTCTTTCTTTTTAACAAACGGTAAATTCCTAGAGTGGTCTTCTACTTTCTTCTCTTTATTCAAGCTACTACTCTTAGAGGCACGCGAGACTCTATTGTTCCTTGTATTGCTCTTAGGCTTTAGTCTGCTGCTCCTAGAGGTGCTTTCTAGTCCTGTAGAAGGTAAGGCACATGCATTAGGATTCACATTTTTATCTAGAGAAGTGGTTTCAGCTTTCCTAGTCTCTTTAGAGTGCATTTCTAAACTTATGTCGTTTGTTCCATATGGTTTAGATTTTGAGGCAGACGCATTAGTGGTACTCATCTTAAAAAGGCCAGGTGCTAAAACTTTTGGTTTCTCGATAACCGCTTTTCCTTTTTCAATATTTTGTTTAGGCAAGGCAGGTGGAGTGACTGGTTTTGATAAATCATTTTTCTCATTGACTTTTGGAGGAGGCAGAGAAACAGACATTTTTTGTTTGAAAACCGGTTTGGGAACATTTACTTTCTCCTCAGTCAATGGTTTTGTAATCTCAGTATCCACGCCTTTCCTTTTGACAATCCAGTGAGCCCTCAAAAGATCATTTTTCGCTTTCATGTCATTGTAGGCACGCCATACGACAGTTTTGTCATACTTGCATTCCTCGGTTTTTTGATCAAGTTGTTTAAAATATGATACATTTTCTTTTTCAAGTTTTTCAAGAGCTTTTCATATTTTGAAACAATTTCGGAGGTCTCAGACTGGAGTCTTTAATGATCTTCAACATAATATGTTTGTAAAATAATGGACATAAAACTTTGATGTGTTCAACACTTTCATTAGCCTGCTTTACCAGGGATTTATGGTCCTTGACAAAGTCAGTTGTTTCTTTCAAAAAGGCTTGTTCAAAATGAATTACCCTTGAACTGATGTTATTCAGCTGAGGGGCAATTTGAGTTTCAAAAAACTTTTTCATTTCATCATCAAAACTAGAAAACCATATATTAGTTGTAATATTGGTTTTAGATTTAACAGTCTCTTGAAGATCCCCAATTCTAGTTTTAACGTCATCTAAAATGCTTCTAGCATCACTTGTGTTAAAAGGATTGTTTAAAGACATTTGTTCTATTTTCGAAAGAGATTTTGAGACAACTACAGGAGTTGAAACTGGTTTTGAGACTGGTGTTGACATACTGTTTGAAACACTGGGTGTTATAGAAAACTGTTTGGTCAACACCCAGGAGTTGAAAAAGTTACTCTCGTCAGATAGTTCTAACGTTTCAAGAGAATCATGAACAATTATGGGTTCATGCAAAGGTTTTCCATTGTTCAACACATTCCGTTCTTTCGGAGCTTTCTTGAGGAAACAAGGAGGTGTGTTACCAAGAGCCATTTTTTGAGTTGTATGAAAGTACGGATTTGTCTGATTAATCAGCATATTGGTTGATTTGGCTGAATGACCCGTTGTAACAAGCAAATTTTCCAAATTTTTTATTTTTTCATTCTTATCAAGAATTTCATCAAGAAGAGAATCTTATCGTTTTGAAAAATCAGCAATCAACTGCTCTTCTCTTTTTCAAGATCGAAAAAGTGCTTTTTGTTTAGAAAGTTGGTTTTTAAGATCATAAATTTCCTCGTTTAAAGATTTTATTTTTAAGTTCAAATTAACATCAAGTGTGTTATATTTGATTTGCAATTGTTGTTCTCTTAAAACGGAATCTCGATAACCAATTTCTAATTCTGACTCTTTGTTTTTATGAAATTCAAATGCTTTTGCATTCTCCTTGTAACTCTCAAGCTCAGCGGTCAATTTAGCATTCGCGGCCTTAACTTCGCGATTGACCATTTTAACTTTTTCGATTTCAATGCCACAGTTATTGATTAATGTTTCAAAATAAGCACGTGTTTCCTCATCGCCTCAGATTTTGTGCCACACAACCTCCGTTAGGATCCACATCCGAGTTTCGAGTTAGTACGCTACAACTCGGATTGTCCGTATGTATCATAAGTAGGTCCTGGTGTCACAGAATGTTGTTCGTCATGAGTAAACACATCAAATATGACATTGTTATAGCATGGATCAATGATTGGTACCTCAGATACTGCATTGGCGTCATAAACAGGAGGTGCGTCAGAGTCAGTGTCGTACGAAGCTTCCTGAAGATTTGCCATGAAGATGCAGTTTGCATTGATTTCCTCGAGGTCTTCCAAATCATCCATAATAGCCATACAGTCATGTTACTCAAAGACTCAACTGAAGTCATGCATTTTCCTTTTGTACCAACATGATAGCTTTCTGAAGATACGCAATATCCTTCTTTTTCGGCTTAGTAGGACAATTCCTTGCCATGTGACCCATTCCTTGACAGTTATAACACTTAACCTGATTACCCTGATTCATATTTCCATAATTCCCAACGATCGGAGCGCAACATTCCCATTCTGATACCCATCGCTCTATTCCCAACATTCTGTCCCATCTGATTTCCAACATTCTGACCCAACTGATTACTCTGATACGGAACCGCCTGATTACCCATACGAAATCCAGTAGCATATCCCTGCTGATTCCCAATAACTCCAACCATTTGTCCTTGATGACCCATATTCACACCCGGCTGTGCAATTTGCCTGTTGCGAGTGTTTGATGAAATCCTTTGGTTGTTGTTAGTTGGTGTGGAATAGCGACTTCTGAATGCTTTACCCAAGAATGAAAATGCATGTGATAAAGCATTTTCTTGTTCAGTTTCAGGATCAGTGATTCCTCGTTCCTGGTATTGTGGATATTGTTGTTGTTGAATGACTTGTTGTTCTGGTGGATAGAATTGTTGTTGAAGGAAAACAGCTTGTGGTTGTGGAATGTATGGCTGCAAGTTGTTGTTAGTGGAAGATGATGAAGCTTGTTGTGGTGAGTTCACTGGAGTTGCAGTCTTTGCAATTAGTGCCAAGGGATCATGATTCTTTGCCAATCTTTCTTTCCTTACTTCATTGACTTCAGCTTGGTTTTGTTTCAGAAAATCGTTTAGTTGATCAAAGTTCACCTGATGTAAGTCCTTTTTTTGGTTGACAATAGTGACATATCGTCCCCATTCTTCTGGAAGATTGTTGAGAAATTTGATATTTTGCATGATAGTTCTGGGTGCCAACTTGTTTCTGATTAGCTCATTCATCAAAGTGCAAAACCTTCCATAGTAGGATTCAATGGATTCTCCTGGAGTTGATGTGAACTTCTCCCATTCAGTTAGCAGCTTGTTCTCCATGTCTTGTTTACCAATTTCTGTTCCATAACATAGCCTTCTAACACGTTCCCACATATTGAAAGCAGTTTCACAGCTGTCAACAGCAGTAAATATGTCTCTTGGCAATCCTAGTTGGACAATGTGAATTTCCATGTCGTCTGCATCGACTTGCATCTTATCCTCTTCAGTGTATTCTGATTCATATTGAACACAAAATGATGGTGGGACGGGAGGTGTTGCATCAGGATTTCCAGGGATTTGGACTTGTCGAGACTTGAAGGGTCCATTCGTAATGGACTGAATCATGAGTTTTCCATTAGGTTTGGTCTTGATGTAGCGGAGCATACGACTTGTCCATTGAAAATATCCACCTTTTTCCAAAGATAGGAGGACGGTTTTCGGCATCGGCTGCATGAATGTCTTATTGAGTAGCCATTGATGAAGGTATTTGATGATAAAGTTGATGTAGGATCGATTCAACGATAAAGGAGTTGTGTTTAATGAAGATTAAGCTCGGTTGTTGTAGTGAAAATTTGGTCTAAAAACTTAAAAACCTCAATAACTTCTGTTCGGAGCGTTTTTAGGACTTGAAGGTTGACTCGAATGAAGGCATGCCAATCTCCTCGTTCTCACGGTCGTTTTGATGGGTAGAACGCTGAAAACGGAGTTACGGTTCAAAAGTTATAGCCGTTTGAAGTTTTGCTCAAGATCTTACTCGTAAACCTGTTCTTAAGCGTAGAAATTAGTGCTTATGCGTAGAATCTTATGCGTAGGATTCCTTAGGCATAGGATGCTTATTCGTAGACTGCTTATGCGTAGGATGAAGCTTATGCGTAAACTTTACCTTACGTGTAAACTTAGGCCTAAGCGTAAGCTTATGCGTAAACAAAATGCTTAGTCGTAAAACCTTACGCGTAAGATTTAACTTATGCGTAGAGTGCTTACTCGCAATCTTTCTGCTTAGGCGTAAGATTAGGTTTAAAACCAAAATCCTTCATACTTGTCCAAGCGTGAAAGATATCCACAATTCGAAGTGTTCCACAAACTTATCCAAGTGAGGGAAGCACTGAGTAACCGTTGTTGCACGAAGATGGTTCACCAAAAGCTTATGCGTAAAATTGAAATCTTACGCGTAGAAAACTAGGGTTTTGACTTTTTCTTACGCGTAAAAAGAGGGTTTTGACCAAAAGTTGCTTACACGTAGAAAATACCCAGAAATGCAAAAACACGAATTTTTCACCCAAAAACACGTTTCCAAATGATTTCTTTTGCACAAACGTCTTCCAAAATACTTAAAGATCAATAAAGTCTACAACTTTAAGCTTAACAACACGTAAAAATCAAAACTTTATGCAAAAAGCCCACGTTTATAGAGAAAAAACGTAACTTTATGTGTAAAGTTCTAACCAAAAACGTAACACAACACTCCTAAACCATTGTTAGGCGATTGATACCAATTGTAGGACCTTAAATATATCAACCTTGTCACTTTACCAAACTAACCAAACACGTAAAACACGAACACAAACACCCACGTTATGCGTAGAAGAAACAAGAAACAAAGATGGAAAGATGGTGACTTGATGATATAGGTTATGCGTATATGTGTTAGAGAGAAAAGATGAAAACAAGAAACTTGTATTACTTTAAAGAAAACACACACACACATACACACTCAAGCACACCCCTCAAATGAGACTTTGAGGGGTATTTATAGTACAAGTACAAATGCCCTAAAGGGCTTTCCATGGGCCTCGTGGATGGACTTGGATTGGATTAGGTTAAGTGAACTTATACACGGCTAGCTTAACTAAACGTTTAACCATTTAGCTTAGCCCAATCCACGAGCCCATTGACTATTCTAGTATGATATCTACCACACGTTACAAAGTTCCTAAACGCGAATGACCATCACTTCTATTAATAACTATTAAGGCTAATACCACCTTTGTTAATACAAATAAGCTGTAAAAACGTTTATTTATATTTTACGATCTTCTAATGTTTTGTCGATAACAAACGTAAAATCATTTTAACGAAACAAATAAAATACGTAAATAGTTCGAGCTAATAGTTCTCTAACACACTTACGTTTTCACATAAAACACTAAAACAAGTTTAAGTGATTTTATGATTTAGTAATACATATGTACAACAACTAGTGTTTACATATTGGGCAAATATATATATAACTAGTATGTATTATAAATGGGTAAAAACTACAACCCATGATATTGACCCATACCCATTTGACTAGGTGCATTGCACCCTTTAGGTACAATGTATCTAAAGAAATACCCATGGATCAACCCATAACCCATGACCCATGACCCACAACCAAAATACCTATGGGCAAAGAGGAGCGTCCCACGGATCCCTAGCTTTACACTAGACGGATCCCTTTAGGGAGGGATCCGTAGGATCCTTGGAACAGAAGATGTTTTCTCTCTATAAATAGTGATCCATTTCTTCATTGTTTCCAACCCCTTTCTCACATATTTTCTCCTTGAGTTAAAAACTCTCTAACCCCAGATCCAAGTGATCTATGTATGTAGTTTTGTTTTTGTGTGACTCTCTAGGTTCCTCTTAAAGGTGAGATCACCACCTTTGAAGTCAAGCAAGCTCAAGTCCATGAGTTGCCATGCTTCCTCATCATCAAGATACTGAGGTTCTCTTATTGATAGTTCTTTCTTCCTCCATAGAAGTGTTGTGTCGAAGGCATTAGTGAAGGATGCCGAAAGAGTCAAGATGAAAGCATTAGTGATAGATGCTTTACTTATGTGTCAAAAGCATTAGTGAAGAATGCTAAAGGTGTCAAGACGAAGGCATTAGTGAAAGGTGCCAAGCGTTGTGTCAAGGGCATTGGTGAAGGATGCCTAGGAATCAAATCAAGTAGCATTAGTGAAGAATTCCAAGGTCGTATAATCAATGAGGTGCATCGTTATACATATAGTGATAGTCTATTTTCAAGGATGTTGATATCCTTGATGGTGTTGTAATAAGGAGTGGGTCTCCTTTGGGATTAGGTGTTGTGTAGTGTTGGGTAGTAGTTCCTGTTTTGAAGATCTAGTTAAAGGCATTAGTGAAAGGTGCCTAAGGTGTACATTCGATATGGTGTGATTCGATGTACAAGATAGATTAGTATTGGGTCAAAGGATATTGTTATCCTTGTTGATATTATAAGGAGTAGATCTCCTTTGGGGTTAGGTGATTGGTGTAGTGTTGGGTAGTAGTTCCTCCATTGTAATGGAACTCGGTATCTAGCCTAGTACCGGATAAAGGGTAGGCGACGTTGTGATAGGATTGGTTCTCCTTGGTGAAAAGGACTCAGTATCTAGCCTTGTACCGGATAAAGTGTAGGCAATGTTGTGAAGGTTTCTCCACCATAAGGAGTCGGTGTTGTGTAGTGATTACGAACTCTCGAGTAGGTGACTCGAGGAGTGGAGTACGGCAAGGAAGGTGTCCTTGTAGCCGAACCACTATAAATACTCGCGTTGTGGTTTTGTGCTTCTTACTCTTTATCTTTTCATTACATATTTATAGTTCTATATGTTTGTTTATCAACATCCAACACACATCCAAATAGATTGACATAAGTCGATCTAAATAGTTTAAAACAAGTTTTAATCGGTAAAACTATTCAACCCCTCCTTCTAGTTTTCCACAACCTTCTATACTACGCACGATCAGGTTCACTGCTCGCTAGTGCAATAGGTAGACCTTAGGTAGACGAGACTTAGAAATATTAAATCCTGATCGGAAAACATGCATCACAACATTTTGAACTTTTTTGGCATGGTGGGTCCTACATTTTGCTAATAAAATATTCTTCAATATCAAAACGCAGTGATTGCGATTTGTCTCAAACCGCAGTGAAGTCAAAAAGGTCAAAACGCAAATAAGACAAACAGCTCAAAACGCAGTTATGAATCATACTTCAAATCGCAGTCAATAATACTAAGGCCAAACCACAATTAAGAACAGTTTATCCAAATCGCAGTCAAGAATCTTAAGACAAATCGCAACCAAGAACATTTCATTCAAAACGCAACTAAGAACCCATTGAACAAACCGCAACCAAGAAACTATTCCTAAAACGCAATCAAGAATAGTTTTCTAAACTGAAACCAAGAACATTAAGTTCAAAACGTAATTAATAACTTATCTTAAAAACGCGATTAAGAACCTGTTTATCAAACCGCAACTAAGAACCTATTCATAAAACGTAACCAAGAACTTGCATTCACTACGTGGCCCAGAAAAATTTCAATAACCATAGATCACAAGTTTATGAATAAGGATAGACCTAGTCAACTAGTAAACTCCTACAAAGATCCTAACAACATCCTAACTATAGCAACAATAACCCTTGGCAACAGTCATCACCACGTGGCCATAAAACACGCACGACTAAACAATCGGACAAATTAAAATGAAAGGAGCAATCTAATTGATCAAACAATAAAGAGACTACAACATCAATTGAATCTAAAACCAGCATTTAAACACCAAAACAAATCACAAACCTATGAGATGATGGTGCTTCGACTTGAGAACCTAAATGACACAATTAATGATTTTTAGCTTCATGGAGTTTAAGCAAATGTTATTTAACACTGATTAGGAAAATAAAACCCAACTCTTACCTAGAAATATTACACACGAGGTACCAAAGAGATCAAATCGCAACTATGAGTGTGAGAGAAAAAGCAGGTTGTGTGTTTGACTGAGTTGAAAAATTTTAACCAGTCAAATCGCATGATAATTTATACCAACAAACTCAAGTTTCAAGTCTTGGCAAAATTGACCCCTCACATTTCATTTTATTTTAAAGTTTCATTTATTGGCAAATTTGGCCCCTCATATTTTATTTTCTTCTAAAGTTTCATTTATTGGCAGATTTGGCCCCTCACATATCATTTTTTTTATAAGTATCATGTTTTATCCAATTTGGTCCCTCTCTTTTCATTTTCTAAACACTTAGAGATACGAGAGACACTAGGGAGCAAATCAAGATAAAGTATAGGCATGAATGGTCCTCTAATATATGAAAGCCTATGAAACAATTCGCAAATAGCACACAAGTCCCTATACTAACACATAACCGACACATGTGACCATATAGAATTTGACACAAGATTGACACTCCTTTAAATTTAAAAGCTTATATAGTATTCAGTGAGTTGTAGCCATTCGTTAGATGTCATAAATTTTGAAAACCGACTCTCCCCTTAATCGATGACCCGAGTACAATGTCAACAGCTGCAGTCGTTGATTGATCGTGAAAATTTTATGCACGCTTGAGTCCGATTGATTTGACAACAACCTTCAATCACCATATTTACTACAAATAGTTTTTTGAAGAATCATAGGCGGAAAATTATCTGTATGGAAACAGCTGTTTTTTTGGCAACATGATTCCCACATTTTGAAAAACCTGGATTGCTTATCAGAAATGGTAGCAACCCATATTGGCTTGTTTTGAAAAAACATTTTGAACTTCTGTTCGAACTTCATCTAAAGACCCGTTTCATTATTAAATGACATTTCTAAGACCGTAGATGTTATCGATACCAGAAGACATGCATTGACAAACTATTTTTGGCATTTTCAATTTTTCATTTTTTTATGGATTTTGATGGAATAATATATATACAACGTGGAAAACAGTTTAGAGTATAATGGAAGTGTTAGGATTTAGAAAATCCGGTAGTTAAAGAGTCGATCACCTCAAGTATATGTATTCATTAGAAAGCTCGTAGTCGTAGTCATGTAATGTTAATAAGTAGTTTGTTAAGTAACACCGTGGAGGACGGATGGGTCTTTACCCATTGTATGCCTAATCCACAGCCCGTAGGGGGCGTTTCTTGTAAGAAACTATAAATACCCTCTACCTCCCAAGGTAGAGGGTTGGAGCTTCATAATATCATTTTTCTTTGTCTCACTAAGTTCCCAACTCTCTTCACTTTCTCTCTCTAAAACTCAATTCATACGCCCCTTGTTAATATGATTTGATGTGTTTATGAAATCCAATATGTTACAAATGGTATCAGAGCCATGGTTTGATCACTCATCTTTCATGTTCTTGGATTTCTAGTGGTTTTCATAAGGTTTTTGGGTTTGAATGAGTTTAGAGTAGTTTACATCATTTGGATCATTTCTTGTGTTAAAGTTTGGATTTTGATTGTAATTTTGTGTTTAGAATCATTATAAGTGGTTAGGTTTTGGTTTAGAAGGTTTGAATCATTGTGGTTGAGTTGTTTTTGGATTGATAAGTGGTGTTTTTTGAATATTTGTTGGATGCGAGTTGAGTCTCGTTGTGCATTTCTTCTATGCGAGTTGTCCTGATTTGTGAAGCGAGTTGTCTATTCTGAGCTTGCTTATTGAAGCGAGTTGTCTTATATGCGAGTTGTCAGCTTATGCGCGTTGTGTCTTAAGCGAGTTGTCTAGGGTGCGAGTTGTCTTGACTGCGAGTTGTCTAGGGTGCGAGTTGTCTTGGCTGCGAGTTGTCTAGGGTATGAGTTGTCTTGACTGCGAGTTGTCTAGGGTGCAAGTTGTCTTGGCTGCGAGTTGTCTTGGCTGCGAGTTGTATAGGGTGCGAGTTGTCTTGGATGCGAGTTGTCTAGGGTGCGAGTTGTCCTGACTGCGAGTTGTCTAGGGTGCAAGTTGACTGGGGTGCAAGTTGTCTTGAGTGCGACTTGTCTTTTGAGACTTGTCATTTCTTCGTGCTACATTTTACGGTTGTTCTTTTGATTTAGTAAATCCCGTCAGAGAATCTATTTCCCGGTTTAATCAAAGAATAGTAAAATCCCGTAGAATCTGCAATCATGTCTATAA
This sequence comes from Chrysanthemum makinoi, assembly GCA_910596185.1. NCBI lineage: Eukaryota > Viridiplantae > Streptophyta > Magnoliopsida > Asterales > Asteraceae > Chrysanthemum > Chrysanthemum makinoi. The sequence continues at coordinate 186,593,507 of OU343221.1, forward strand.
TCACTTCTTCTGTTGCTGATGACGTTCAAGCTGCAGGATCTGATACTCGTCCTCCCATGCTTGACAGAACCGACTATGACTATTGGGCTCAAAGAATCAGACTGTATTGCTTAGGAAAAGAAAATGGGGTTAACATACTTAAGTCAATTGATGAAGGATCTTATCAAGTTGAGACTACCAAAGACATTCTTGAAACTGCTGCTGATGGTTAAGTGATATTAGGATTGGATAGACCAAAGACATATGATGAACTTACTGATAAGGAGAAGAAGAGATACGATGCTGACATCAGGGCTTCAAACATCATACTTCATGGTTTACCAAAGGACATTTACAAGCTGATCAATCACAACACTGAAGCTAAGGCAGTATGGGACAATGTTAAGATGCTTCTCTCTGGTTCTGGATTGACTAAAGAAGATAGGGAGTCACAGTTGTATGATGACTTTGAAACTTTAAAATGAATCAAGGGGAAAGTGTCACTTAATATCATGTAAGATTTCACAAGCTTGTGAATGATATAAGGAATATCAAAATGACAATGCCAAATATTCAGCTCAATTCAAAGTTTGTGAAAAACATGAATCCCGAATGGCACAAATTTGTCACTGCAGTCAAGCTTAACAAAGGTTTGAGGAACACCAACTATGAACAATTGTATGCATATTTGCTCCAAAATGAGAAACATGCTGTGTTTGAACGAATGATTTTGGAAAAGTTCAAGACCAATTCTTGAGATGCAAGCTCATTAAACGATTCAACTGCATTCTACACAAATGTAGGAATTACTACCAAAGCATCACAAGTCATACCAACTGGAAATGGCAATCACAAACTCATTCCAGATCCAGGGTATAAGTCTCCAGACTCAGATACATTCATGGAACATCTTGTTAATCAATTGGCAAAATGGTCAAGCAGAACTTGAACTTCACCCCACACACCAACAATCATCTCAGAACTGCATCCAATCTTCACAATCATGCTACGGTTAAAGACGGAAAGGTAGTGGTGCAAAATGTGCAAGGAAGACAGAATGCATACCTTCCACATAATGAGCAATGGAATGTTGGTGTTGGATATGGGAATGTTGGTGCTGGATATGGGAATGTTGGTGCTGGATATGGGAATGTTGGCGGTGGTGGTGGATATATAGGTAATCAGAATCGTGGAAGGAACATGGCTCAGGGTCAAGTAAAGCCTATTAAATGTTACAAATGTGGTGGAGAAGGACACATCGCAGGGAATTGCACTCTTCCAAAACGTCCACAAAATGCAGAGTACTTTAGGGACAAGATGCTGCTGGTGCAAGCTCAAGACAGTGGAGCTATGTTGAATGAGGAAGAATTGTTATTCCTTGCGGGGAAATGCCGTAACTTATGATGCTGATGTGGATGAACAGCCAGTGCAGGGTATGGGTCAGAACAATCCCAACGCATTTCAAGTTGAACACTGTGATGCATTTGATTCAGATGTTGATGATGAACCAACTGCCCAGATCATCTTCATGGCTAGTATCTCACCAATGGTCTTTACAAAGGCTCCTTCACCACAAAAGGCCAGTCCCTCCAAGGAATCAATCATATCAGAGGTATTAAAACTATACGATGATGTTGATGTGCAAAATATACACGACAAGGTACAATCAACAGAAATTATTGAATCAGATATTGAAAATATGGGTAATATAAATGTTGTCCCATATGACCAATATGTGAAACAAAATGAAAGTGAAATTGTACCAAATGATGCATCTTCTGCAGTCAATGATGGCTATATTTTTGATGAATTCACTGCATGTGCCCCTGATGATTCTATAACTTCTGAACTAAATGCCTATAAGGAACAAGTTGCTATATATGAACAACGTGCTAAGTTTGAGTTAACTACCCGTGAGCAGGAGATGGATAACCAGATGCGTACAATTATCAGAAAAAGTAATTTTAGGGAAGAAATGTTAAAACAAGAGTTGGATTCCTTACAAGAAAAGCTTAACAAAACTGTTAAATAGAAACAAGAACTTCTAGAAAATGTAAAAGTGCTTAAACAGGAATTCAATGCTAAGGAATCAAAGCTTTTAAATGAATTTTCCAACCTAAAAACTTTAAAGAACAAACTTGAAAATAAGTTGTACGTACAAGGGAACACCATTCAGACTGCTCACATGATCACTAAGCATAGAGTTCTAAGTGATAAGCATAGTGTCGCACTTATAGATGAACGAAATCCTAAGGCTTGTATTAAAGCGAAAGCAGCTCAAAAGGTAATCTATGATGGAAATGAGATTCTTAAGCCAAGACAGAAACCCACTTGTGCTGAGTGCACTGAGGAAGATAGAAAATTAGAAGAAATCTCTAGAAAAAAATTGGATGATAAACTTAAGAATCCCTCGTGCATAAAACAAAATATCACTTTTAAAACACCAAATTATTCTAAGGATAACTGGATTGCCTTTAATAAGTTTAGACCTCAGACCCAGCTGACCCATGAACAAATGTTCTGGAAAAAGGATCTAGACAAGCAAAAAGCTGATGATTTTATCGAAAAGAATTCCCCTTATGGGAAATTGCCTCCAGCCACTTTGTATCCCCCAAATACACCTATGCATCTAGTGCCTAGAAATCTTCCCACTAATAGCAAGACCTTAATCAGCCTTTATGTTGTTTACCAACTATTTGTTGATTTTGAGAAAGCGTGTAAGAAGAGAATCACACCCACTGGGATAACTGAAGGGGAAAGGGGTTTTGAACAAACTAAAGAATGCTATTTAACTGAGGTCATGCCTTTCTTTAAACAACTTAAAGGACAATTTGAGAGTCTTCAAAAGGGAATGGACACAGAGATTAAAGATATGAAAAAGATGTTTAATGATATGGAATTTGAGGTCAGTATGTATGAACGTGAGCTTAAGAGTAATGAAATTGAGATAAAGAATTTGCACATCATTAATGATAATTTGATCTCTCAATGTGTTGCTCAAGATGTGTTCTACACTGTTACAAATTATTCTATTACTGCATCTCAATTTAATGAATTAATGTTGCATTAAAAGTTTCCCATGATCGTGTCATTGAGCTTGAAACCACAAATTTAAAATTGCATGATAAAATAGAATAGGATGATCGTGATAATTTGGTAAAACATTATTCTAAGCTGGAAGTTGAACATTTTGATTTGCAACTAAAATATCAACATCTCAAAGAAAATGTTAAAACCTCAAATATCAAGACATCCTTGGATGTTCCTGAGTTTGATGCAGTTTTTGAAATAAGCAAACGTGACGAACAGATTCGAGCTCACTATAACACGATCAGAAGGTTGAAACCCCAAATTTCACAATTAAAGGGTGAAAAGAACAATGTGAATGGCTCCCAAATGCCTCCTCCTTTAGATTCTCAGTATTCTCAAAACTTTCATCTTCAAAACATCATTAATGTATTACAACAATAAAATGAGAGTTTTCTAGAAGAAAATGAAAAGGTTAAACGAAACTTCAAAGAGTTATATGATTCAATAAAAGTCACTCGTGACAAGAACAATGAAAAAATAACTTCTTTACAAAAGGAATTTGAGAATCTGAAGAGACAGGTAAAATGGAAAATGCCACTTGTCTATCATGAGAATGTTATATCAAAGGCATCTGCGGATTCTAAGTATGATGTGACTGTAAAGTATATTCCTCCTCATCTTAGAAATAACGAGCTCGTGTTTCAAGAATATCTTTCATACCTTAAGGATAGTCTAGAATGTCTCCGTGAGATTGTCGAAGAGGATAGCATAAATAAACCATGCATGCTTATATTCCAAACGATCTCAGGAACTTTTAGAATGTTTAAGAGCAACATGCCCTAAATCCTTTTGTAAGAAAGATAAAGTCGTTATGCCTTGCTCTATGCCTAGTGTTAAGCATGCAACCCATGATATGCCTTGTTTTGTGCCGAAAGTCAAGCATGTGAACTTTGATGTGCCTGCAAGTACTTCATCCCAAAGACTTCTAGATCAGGAATGCAAAAAGTAGCAAAACCAACTAATGTTCCCATCATTCCCTCTACAGGAGTAATCAGTGACACAAAAGCAAGCGGGTCAAAGCCTCCAAGCAATATAAAGCAAGATAGGACCTCGCAAGCTAAGAGTGATCAATGGAAGAAAGTAGAAGACCACCTTAGGAACAATAAGTTTGTGTTGAATAAGACGAATCGTGTTGATTCTAGTATTAGCTATAAGCGTACTATAATTAATTCGAATTCTGCTACTACTTGCAAAACATGTAATGAATGCTTGATTTCTGGTATTAATCATGAATGTGTTGTGAATGATTTGTGTAATGTTGTCAAATCTCGTAAAAATGTTAACTCTAGAAAACAGGATAAGAAGGTCAGAAAACCAAGGAAGAAGAGGGCTAGAAAACATTGGAAACAAACAGGAAAAAAATTTAGTAATGTAGGCTATCAATGGATACCTACTGGCCGTAAATTCAATCTTAATGAGTTGTGCCTTAAATTATCTAGATCAATGCCCATTAGGAAATGGATGCCTACTGGTAGAACTATACTTTTAAGAAGTGAACATACTTTGAATAGATCTACTGTTACTATTAGCCCGGCATCTACCTCTAATGATATCATTGTTTCTACTTATGATTTGGGTACTCCAAACACATTTTCTAACCAAGTGGAACCCATTCTCACATGGGGATCCAAACTGTCCAGTCATCCATGCTTGTCTGTGTTCAACTGCAGGTCGTTCAAATCGTTCTGTGGTACCTGGACTCAGGCTGTTCCAAGCATATGACTGGAGATCGCTCGAGGCTCATGAACTTCGTGAGTAAATTTATCAGGACTGTTAGATTCGGGAACGACCATTTTGGGGCAATTATGGGATATGGAGATTATGTGGTTGGTGATAGTGTAATTTCCCGGGTATATTATGTTGAAGGTCTTGGTCATAATTTATTTTCTGTCGGTTAATTATGTGATTCTAATCTAGAAGTAGCCTTTAGAAAATATGCTTGTTTCGTTAGAGAACTTGATGGTCTGGAACTCTTAAGAGGAAAATGTGGAACAAACCTATACACCATCTCTATCGAAGATATGATGAAGTCTTCTCCAATCTTCTTGTTATCTAAAGCCTCTAAAACAAAGTCATGGTTATGGCTTCGTCGTCTCAATCACTTGAACTGCGGAACCATAAATGATTTGTCTAGAAAAGACCTCGTAAGAGGTTTACCCAGATTGAAGTATGAAAAAGATCATCTTTGTTCTGCATGCCAATTAGGAAAAAGTAAGAAATATGCCCATAAACCCAAACCTGCAAACTCTGTTATGGAAGTTCTTCATACTCTTCACATGGATTTGTGTGGACCCATGAGAGTGCAAACTATAAACGGGAAGAAATATGTGTTAGTCGTGGTCGATGATTATTCTCGGTTTACTTGGGTTAAGTTTCTGAGGTCAAAGGATGAAACTCCATATGTCATCATCAAACTTATTAAACAGATACAGGTTCAACTAAATAAAAGTGTCAGAATTATCCGAACAGAAACGGAACTGAGTTTGTTAACAAAGAACTGAGTCAGTTTTATGAAAGCATTGGGATCAGTCATCAAAGAAGTGTTCCACATACTCCTCAACAGAACGATGTAGTTGAAAGACGAAATCGGACTCTTGTCGAAGCTGCAAGGACTATGCTAATTTTCTCAAAGGTTCCAATGTTTCTCTGGGCTGAAGCCATCGCCACTGCTTGCTACACCCAGAACTGTTCCCTTATTCACACCTCTCATGGAAAGACTCCTTATGAACTTGTCCACAACCGAAAACCTGATCTATCTTTCCTTCGTGTGTTCGGTTCCTTATGCTATCCAACGAATGATGATCAAGACTTAGGAATGTTAAGAGCTAAGGCGGACATTGGAGTTTTTGTTGGTTATGCACCAAATCGGAAGGGTTACCGAATCTACAATAAAAGAAACCGAGATATCATGGAAACAATTCGCGTCACGTTCGATGAGCTGTCTGAGCAAATGGCTCCAGGAAAATCAAGTTTTGGACCCGCATCTCAACATTCATCTTGTAGTCCTATCAGTTCCTCCCTTGTACAGAACCCATCACCTTCAGTTCCATATGTACCTCCTTCTGAAGAAGATTTGAAGAAACTGTTTGATCCTATGTTTGATAAATACTATGAACCTATTGTTAATGACCATTCTACACCACCAACAGTGGCGGCTTCTAATCCAATCAACACAGATAATCCATCTGTTTCTATGACTCTATCTCAAGAAGCGCCAGCTGCAGATCACTCATCGTCATCATCAAATCCTCAATCTTCAGTTGTACATCATGGAAATGAAGCTGCAAATTATGATGAAGATAACCCTTTTGCTACTCCTGAAGATGCTCCATTTGAGAACACATTTGCTCCGAACCAACTTCTAACCATCTTCATCAGAGATCCAAACTGCTACTTCAGTCCCTCAACAACAACCACACGAGCACCTTAGAAAATGGACACATGACCATCCATTGGACAACATCATCGGAAACCCTTCTCGTCCAAAGATCCACTCATAAACAACTTGCAACTGATGCCTTGTGATGCTTCTTCAACTCCGTACTATCTAAGGTCGAACCAAAAGACGTCAAAACAGCCATGACTGAAGACAGCTAGTTCAATGCCATGCAAGAAGAAATTCATGAGTTCGATCAAGTAGATGTATGGGAATTAGTACTTGCTCCTGACTGTGCTATGATCATTTCCCTAAAATAGATCGTCAAAGTAAAACTTGATGAACATGGTGATGTGCTAAAGAACAAGGCTCGACTGGTTGTGAAAGGATACCGTCAAGAGGAGGGTATTGACTTTGAAGAATCATTTGCTCCAGTTGTACGTATCGAGGCAATCAGAATCTTCTTGGCTAATGTTGCTAGTAAGAACATGGTAGTCTATCAGATGGGTGTAAAGACTACTTTTCTAAACGGAGATCTGAAAGAGGTTGTATACGTCAGCCAGCCTGAAGGATTTGTGAATCCAGAGCATCCTACTCATGTCTATCGCTTGAAGAAGGCCCTTTACGGTTTGAAGCAAGCTCCAAGGGCATGGTACGACATGCTATCGAAGTTTCTTGTATCTAATGGATTCAGTAAAGGAGCAGTTGATCCGACATTGTTCACCTGAAAGTCAGGAAAACACTTAATTCATGTTCAAATCTATTTTGATGATATTATTTTTGCCTCGACTGACCCCAATGAATGTGACCGTTTTTCTAAGGAAATGGGCACCAAATTTCAAATGTCAATGATGGGACAAATGTCATTTTTCTTGGGATTACAAATTTCACAAAGTCCCGGAGGCATTTTTATCAATCAATCTAAATATGCTAATGAGATCTTAAAGAAATTTGGATTTGATTCTTGTAACCCTGTTGACACTCCCATGGTGGAGCGTACTAAACTAGATGAGGACCACTCAGGGATCATGGTTGACCAAACAAAATATCGTAGTATGATTGGATCCCTGATGTACCTTACCGCCAGTAGACCAAACATTCTATTCGTTGTATGCATGTGTGCTAGATACCAGGCTAAGCCTACCAAAAAGCACCTTGAAGCGGCTAAACGGGTCTTTCGGTATCTCCAAGGAACCATCAACATGGGACTTTGGTACCCGAAGGACACGTATGTCACTAACGACCTATGCAGATGACCATGCAGGTGTCAAGATACACGCGTCGAAGCACGTCAGGAGGTGCTCAGCTTTTGGGTGATAAGCTTGTGAGCTGGTCTTCAAAGAAACAAATGAGTACCTCAATATCCTCTACAGAGGCAGAATACATATCCATGTCATCTTTTTGTGCTTAAATCCTATGGATGAGATTCTAATTATCTGACTATGGCTTTGAATTCAACAAAATCCCTCTGTATTGTGATAACAAGAGTGCCATTGCTCTCTCATGCAACAACGTTCAACATTCAAGAGCAAAGCATATTGACATTCGACATCACTTCATCAGGGAACAAGTGGAGAATGGTGTGTTGGAACTATATTTTGTGAAGACTGAATATCAGTTAGCAGACATCTTCACCAAAGCTCTTCCTAGAGAACATTTTGAGTTTATCCTTCCACGACTTGGTCTAAAGAGTCTACAACCGGAAACACTCAAACGTCTTCAAGAGGAAGACGAGGATTAAAGGCTTTTCCTCATCCATCTCTTGTACATATTTATTCAAAAAGAAAAATAAAAAATTATAAAACCCACAAAAAGAAAATAGAAAAATATAAAATTTCAAAAATCCATAAAAATTTAGAAAATCTTTGAAAAAGCCTAAATATATTCTTTTTCCATCTATTTTTATTCTTCGATAACATCTACGGACTTTGTTTTGTCACTCAAAGAATGACATGGGTCTTTAGATGAAGTTCGAATGTACGTAAACCTTAAAAAAAATGGAGAAAAATGATGGTTTATTGTCATTTTAGGCAGTAACCCGTTTTAAAAGAATGAACAGAGCCATGCTTAATCTAAATATTTGAAACCTCATGCTCTGATTCTAAAAGACAAATGTGTCTTAACAAATATTTTTCCTTCTAAAACATTCTTCTGAAAAATATTTGTCATCTTATGAAAACAAAATTGCTTTGAAAATAACTCGGAATATCTCAGAAATCATTTGGACTTATCATTTGACAAAATCTCTTACGCTCAATCAACAACATATGTCATTGATTGAGGGGGAGAATGATTTCTATCAAATCAAAAAGTTAATTTTCAAACAATTGGCACGTAATCGAGCAAGGTCTAACTCTGTAAGATATAACTTTTCACATACACATCATAACATTAACACAAGGTAGAATATAGATGGAATTCTAGAGAGAGAAAGTTAGAGGTTTAGGGAACTTAGTGAGAGAAAGTGAAAGATATTATTATGAGCTCCAACTCTCTACCTTGGGAGGTAGAGAGTATTTATAGTCTTACATATATCGCCACACATCGGGTGTGGATCGTGCATATGGGTAAAGACCCGTCCGTCCTCCACGGTGTTACTTAACTAAATACTACTTAACTTAATATAACTACGACTACGAGCTTTCTAACGATTACATATACTTGAGGTGACCGACTCTTTAATACCTGGAATTTCTAATTCCTAACAATCTCCCCCTAAGGGAGGTCACCTCAATCATGCACTAAAATTACATTGAATACAAACAGATATGACATTAACAATTGTTCTTGCATTCTTGATGTAGTCTTTTGTTCCTAAGCTCGTAGTCATTGATTCTTCACATTGCATGTTTGGTTAATCCAAGTGGAGGTCTTTTACTGATCCACGTGATAATGATGTTGAGCCAACTTTGGAGATCATCATCTAATAGAAAATCTCTGATACATCCATTGTGGTGTTGGTATTATGTGATGTTGTGACATTCGGACCGACATGCTCACATTCTGGATCATGATATATTCTCATCAGAGTAGCGGAAGCATTTGTTGATTCATGATATTGGCCAGCGTGAGTAAGCATGGAGTGAAAATATCCGAGTCATTGATGCACTAATCATGATTTCTTTTGAGATGAATGTGTTAAGTGAGCATGCGGCTATGTATTGACCGCTTCATTCGAACAAATGCAAGCGTCGCGTACACGCATACAATTAGCAATAAATCGCATCGAAAGTGTCTTTGATCACTTTCGCTGAATTGAGGTACACGCCCACGGTTCCCCGTTGATCAAGATACAAGTACTGCCTGGATTAGGGTATAATTCGAAGAATTTCCTTGACAGGGTTTTTTGCTCTAGCCGTTCTCAAACCGGAACATCTCAAAGAAGACAACACGGAGTGAGTGAACCAGCGAATTTGAGTCCACCGATTGATGAAAAGATATTTGAAAAACAATCGAGTATTGCTCAATAGAAATTGTTTTTGCAATATTACGAAGGTTTTAATGAAAATCAATTATCAATCATAAAACACCTTTTGATTTGAAAATTAGTACACGGTCGACGTGCTAATGAAAAGAGTTTTAAAGCACAAAGACCGGTTTTTCAAAGGTATCCGTCAATCCATAACCTGAACCGTGATTGATTCAAAAGATTGAATCGCCCCATTGTTTCGTTCGTTGTCACATGGTTGATCAGTATAATAGATCTCACATGCCACCTACCAGGAGCTTGTTAGATGTTGGCTCCCGAAGGCTTTCCATCTTCACAGTGAATATGTAAACACATCACTCAGATGTTCCGGCAATACCACAAGGATAATGCGTAGGACTCAAGATATAATCTCTCTTTCCACATTGTGTGAACAGAGAGTCTTCATTGAAAGTGTCCTAATGAGATTTATTGATGATCTCATGGCTCTAGACTCAATTTGTGCATATTTGGATCCTGTGCCGGAGACTAGGGAGAGGGTCTCCTTCTTCAATATCAACAATCTCTAAGAGAAAGTCGATAGATAATGTCGGTTCCCGTGAGAATGAAACAAGTCCTTTTAAGAGGAACTTGAGTGGTTTGAAAAGTTGAAGTGCAGGCGTCACGGGTCCATGACGCCTTGTCTTCAATACCGATGTTACCATCAGTAGTATATGAATTGAACCCGGTTTCGCCTCTAAGGTTGAATAAATGGAGGGCTATTTGTTTTCACCCTTTTCTCATTCAATTCTTTTTAATTCTTCAACCCCTTTAGTGCTTACCGAGACTTCATAGCTAGAACCTTGTTGGGTTTATTCCCGTACTAGCTCAGTCTCGCACTCTTCCCATTCTCATTTTTCTCCTTTTATTATCATACCTAAGAACTCTACACTAACTAGTGGTTAGTCCCTGGGTAGATCCTCTCGTTCGGGCGGATCTTGGGAACAAAAACCTAACCTTATCATCCTTATATCACCATACATAAAGTAAAGTTGGTCGGTCTTTTGGTATTGTTCATCTGCCATTGGAACCAATTGAAAACCATTTGAAAATCAATTCGGATACTTGTGATATATTATCAAAGCATTTTGTACCTGAATTGTTTTTGATATTTTTAGAACGAGAACTCCCCTCAACATGTGCATCAAGTATTTGAAAATGTTTTGCACACGGAGGCAAGAGAAAGAATTAACTTCTTTGATTACCATTTTCTAAAAGATATCAACATCACTTCCCAAATCGAATCAAGTAGATAAAGCATTTTGGGAAGGATGAGGTTTTCATGATTTTGCTCCCCTCAATATGTGCCTCGAGGTTTGAAAAGAGTTTTACACATACTAGAGGGAACATGCACATTGAGATAAGTGATCACGTTTCAAATCATTGTGGTTTAATATAGATGCTCCCCTCAATGTGTGCATGGAAAATTTGAAATCGTTTGTCACTTACGGGAGGCAAACATGCTAATCACTTAAGAAACCATTTATCGAATTATCGGTTTAAATCCTATTTAAATCACAACTTCTTCCCCGATCACAATTATTAAAACATTTGAGATTTGTGATCTCTGTAGATTTAAATTGATTTTGAAAGCTTTTAAGGAGAATTGTGACTTGATTATGAAAGCGTTTTAACCGATAAGGATCGATGTTGAGATTTTAAACTCCATTGGTTAAACATGCATGTACATCTTTTGAAAACAATTTAATGCCAAATAACTTTTAATTTAATTGAAATCATTCTCCCCTCAATCAATGACATAGGTTGTTGATTGAGCGATAGAGATTTTGACAAATAAGTCCCGATGATTATCAAAAATAGAGACCGAGTTATTTTTCAAAGCATTTAGTTTTCAGCAGATAAATGTTATAGAATCCGAGCATGGAATTTGAAAACATGGTAAAACATGGCTCTGTTCTTTCTTTTAAAACCGGGTTATTGCCTGAAAATGACAATAAACCATTTTTTTTCCTCTTTCTCTCAAACATAATTTTTTGATTTTTTTTTTTTTTTGAATTCGACCAACATCTAAAGTCCCGTGTCATTCTTTGAATGACAGCACAAAGACCGTAGATATTATCGAACCGAGAAGACGCATGACAAAAGACAATATTTTTGAAGATTTTTCGAATTTTTCGGATTTTTATGGATTTTGAAGGTTTTATAATTTTGTATTTAGTTTTTTTTTTTGAATAAGTATTTACATGAGATAGATGAAGATAGACCTTTACTCCTCGTCTTCCTCCTGAAGACGTTTGAGAGTATCTGGTTGAAGGCTTTTCAAGCCAAGACGTGGAAGAATAAACTCAAAAGGTTCTCTTGGAAGAGCTTTGGTGAAGATGTCGCTAAGCGATATTCGGACCTCACAAAATATAGTTCCACCACACCTTTTTCCACTTGTTCCCTGATGAAATGATGTCGAATGTCGATATGCTTTGCTCTTGAGTGTTGAACGTTGTTGCATGAGAGAGCAATAGCACTTTTATTATCACAGTACAGAGGATTTTGTTGAATTCAAAGCCATAGTCCGATAATTGAGATCTCATCCATAAGATTTGAGCACAACAAGATGACATGGCTATGTATTCAGCCTCTGTAGAGGAAATAGAAGTACTCATTTGCTTCTTTGAAGACCAGCACAAGCTTATCACCCAAAAGCGAGCACCTCCGGATGTACTTCGACGAAAGTATCTTGACAACCGACTTCCTGGTGAACAATGTGGGATCAATCGCTCCTCTTGGTCCGGATGATAGAAGAAACTTTGACAGTGTATCATACCATGCCCTGCTTGCTTTAAACCAGAGAGCCTTCTTCGATAAACGTGAGTAGGATGCTCTTGATTTACAAATCCTTCAGTTGGGCGGCGTGAGCGACTTCTTTAAGATCTCCGATTCGAAATGCCGTCTTCCATCCATCTCGATACACTTTGCCATGTTCTTACTAGCGGCGTTAGCCAGAAAGATTCCGATTGCCTCGATTGGCAAGCGAGGAGCAAAAGATTCTTCAAAGTCTATACCCTCCTCTTGACGATATCCTTTAGCAACTAAACGAGCCTTGTTCTTCAACACATCACCATGCTCATCAAGTTTTACTTTGAAGATCCATTTGAGAGCTATAATCATAGCACAGTCTGGAGCCGGTACTAACTCCCATACATCAAGTCGATCAAACTCATGAATTTCATCTTGCATGGCATTGAACCAGCTGTCTTCATTCATGGCGGTTTTAACATCTTTTGGTTCGATCTTAGAAAGTACGGAGTTGAAGAAACACCATAAGGCATCGGTTGCAAGTTGTTTCCGGGTTGATACAGGACGAGAGGGATTTCCAATGATGTTGTCTAATGGATGATCGTGAGTCCATTTTCTAAGGTGTTCATGTAACAGTTGTTGAGGAACGAGGTAGCGAGTCGATGTCTCCGAAGAAGATGGTTCGATGATGATTCAGGAGTAGCAAATATGTTTTCAAATGGAGCATCCTCGGGAGTAGCAAAGGGATTAACTTCATCATTGATGCCCGAAACATTTCCATGATGTACATTTGAAGAATGATGATTTGTTGATGAGATCAAGGATCAAGCGGTGCTTCTTGACTTAAAGATATTGAGACTGAAGGATTGACTTCATTCACATGAATATGAGCATCCTCTTTGCGGGAATCATTACCTCATTAGTGTTTGAATCATACAGTTCATCAAACATAGGGTCAAACAATTTCTTTAATCATCTTCGATGGGGGTACATATGGAGTTTCTTGAGTAGAGTTTGGAACAAGAGATGAACCAATGGGACTGTCATGAAGTGCGGGTCCTGGATTGTCCAGAGCCATTTGACCGTCACTCATCAAACGTAAGCGTGAATGGTTTCCATGATATTTCGGGTTCTTTTGTTATAGATTCGGTATCCCTTTTTGTTTGGTGCGTATCCTACAAATACTCCAATGTCACTTTAGCCCTAAGTTTCCCTAAGTCTTGACCCTCATTAGTTGGATAGCACAATGCACCAAACACACGAAGGGAAGAGAGATTAGGTTTTCTGTTGTGGACAAGTTCATATGGAGTTTTTCCATGTGCGTTGTGGATTAGGAACGATTTTGTGTATAGCATGCAGTGGCAATTGCCTCAGCGTGAGAAACATTGGAACCTTTGAGTAAATCAACATTGTTCTAGCGGCTTCAACCGAGTCGATTTCGTCTTTCAACTACACCGTTACGTTGAGGAGTTCGTGAAATACTTCTTTGATGCCTGATTCCAACGCTTTCATAGAATTCATTAAGTTGTTTGTTGACAAACTCGTTCCATTGTGCGTTCGACAATTGACGGTTTTGTTAAGTCGAACTGCACTGTTTGATGAGTTTGATGATGATATCAGGAGTTTCATCCTTTGTCCTTATGAACTTGACCCAAGTGAATCTAGAGTAATCATCAACCACAACTAACACATATTTCTTCCCAAAGATATTTTGTACCCTCATTGGTCCACATAAGTCCATATGAATCATATGAAGAACTTCCGTGACAGAGTTAGTAGGTTTGGGTTTATGGGCATACTTCTTGCTTTTCCCAATTGACATCTTGAACAAAGATGATCCTTTTCATACTTTAGTCTAGGTAAACCTACAACTAGGTCCTTTCCGGAAAGATCGTTGATGGTGCCGAAGTTCAAGTGATTGAGACGACGGTGCCATAACCATGACTTTGGTTTTGAAGCCTTTGATAACAAGCAGATTGGAGAAGCCCTCATCATGTCATCGATAGAGATGGTGTAAAGGTTTGACCCACGAGTTCCTTTTAACAGTTCCTTACCATTTAGATCTCTAACAAAGCGGTATGTTTTCTCGAAGGCAACTTCTAGATCGAGTCACGAATTGACCAACGGAAACAGATTATGACCCAACCCTTCAACATAGTAGACTCTCGAGATGACACTATCACCAACAACATAATCTCCATAACCCATAATAGCAACGAAATGATCATTACCAAATCTAACAGTCCCGATGAACTTGCTCACGAAGTTCATGAGCCGTGACCGGTCTCTAGTCATATGCTTGGAGCGGACGGCTGAGTCCAGTACCACGAGCGATTTGAACGATCTGCAGTTGAACCGCACGCATACAAAATGGATAAGCTGGATAATTGGGATCCCCATGCAAGAATGGGTTCCATTTGGTTAGTAACAGCTATTGGAACACCCACATCGAATCGAAACATCCATATCGAAGTAGAAGCAATGGAATCATTGGGAATAGATGCAATCTTTGGTGTGCGTATTTGACCTATTCAAAGTATGTTTACTTCTTAAGGGAATAGTTCTACCAGTAGGCATCCATTTTCTAGTGGGCATAATCTTAGCAGTTTGAGAACAAAAGCTGATTATTCTTATGGCCAAAAGGTATCCAATAATAACCTATCTTTATAAAAGTTATTCCTGTGGGTTTCCATTTTTTCTAACATCTTTCGTTTTGCCTTTTTGCCTTATTTGCACGATTATTAGCATTAGCAATTTTAAGCGGGCATTTGACGGCATTAGACAAAGCATTCACACCATATTCATGATTAGCAACAGAATTCAAGCATGTAGCATTACAAGGTTTGCAAGATAGTATCGAATTGAATTAATTACGATGCGCCTAAGGCTAATACTAGAATCAACACGATTCGTTTTATTCAACTCAAGCCTAAAGTTCCTAGATTGGTCTTCTACTCTCTTCCGGTGCACATTCTTAGCTTGCAAGGTCCTATCATTCCTTGTATTGTCTTGAGACTTTGACCTACTCGCTTTAAAGTCACTGATTACTCCTGTAGAGGGAATGGGAACATTAGTTGGTTGATCTAATTTTTGCATTCATGAACTTGATGTGCAAGGATCCGAAGTACTAGAAGGCACATTAGTGTATACTTTAAGACTGTGATTTGAGCTTTTTGCCGGCACACTAAAGTTCACTTTCTTAGCACTAACATATCTGGAATCTGAACTACTTGAAGGCACATTAGTGTTTCCTTTTTTAAGACTAGGCATAGAGCGGATTTCCTGCTTGGCACTAGGCATAGAACAGGGCATCACAGCTTTGCCTTTTTCACCTAAGGTTAAGGATTTTGGGCATGTGGCAATTACACATTCTAGCAACTCTTGAGATCGTTTGGCATGGAGGCAAGCAAACCTAATTTCACTATCAAGAGGTTTATTAATGAAATCCTCTTCGACAATCTCACGGAGACATTCTAGACTATCCTTAAGGTGAGCACAGTATTCATGAAAAGCATGTTCATTATTCCTAAGATGAGGAGGAATATATTTAACTGTCACGGTGTATTTGCAATCTAAGGGTGACTTTGAGACAACATTCTTATTGAAAACAAGTGGCAGTTTCCCATTTCCCCGACTTCTTAGATTCTCAATTTCCTTTTGTAAAGACGTTATTTTTTCGTTGTTTTGGTCACGGGTGACTTTCATTGAATCATATAACTCTTTAAAATGTCGTTTAACTTTTTCATTTTCTTCTAGAAAACTCTCGTTTTCCTTTTGTAAGGCATCAACTAAGTTTTGAAGATGAAAAGTTTGAGAATTCCGAGAATCTAAAGAAGGAGGGATTTGGGAGCCTGTCTTATTGTTCGTTTGACCCTTTAATTGAGAGAGTTGGGCTTTCAACTTTTCGATCGCGTTGCCTGAGCTTGAATCTGTTCATCACGTTTGTTAATTTGGAAAACTGCATCAAACTCTGGAGCATCTGACGATGTCTTGACATTTGAAGTTTTAACATTTTCTTTAAGATGTTGATATTTTAGTTGTAAATTAAAATGCTCAACTTCCCGTTTAGAAAAATGTTTAACCAAATTGTTGTGATCATCCAGTTCAATTTTCTCGTTTAGTTGAGAATTAGTTTTTTCAAGCTCAATGACACGATCATGGGAGACTTTCAGGCCACAGATAGTTCATGAAATTTGGAAGCATTAATAGAGCAATTTGAAGCGGTGAAAAAGATATCTTGAGCAACACATTCAGTAATAAGAGTCTCATTTAAGGTATGCAAGTTCTTCCTCTCAATCTCATTATATTTTAGTGCACGCTCATAATCACTAACTTCAACTACCATTGCATCAAATTCCTTTTACATTTCTTTAATATCGATTTTGTCCCGTTTTAAGACTCTCAAAATGATCTTTTAGTTGTTTAAAGAAAGGCATGACCTCAGTTAAATAACATTCTTTCATTTGCTCAAAACCCCTTTCCCCTTGAGTTATCCCGATTGGGTGTGATCCTTTTCTTACAAGTTTTCTCAAAATCGGTAAATAGTTGAAGAATAACATATGGACTGATTAAGGTCTTGCTCTTAGTGGCAATAGTTCTAGGAACTAAATGCATTGGTGTATTTGGAGGATACTCAGGCGCTTTAGGGAATTTCCTACAAGGGGGATTCTTTTCAACAAGATTTTCAGCTTTTTGCAAGTCCATATCCTTTTTCGAGAACACTTGTTCGAGGGTCAACAATGTTTGAGGCTTAAACATGTTCAAGGAAATCCAGTTTTCCTTCTTGTAGTCATGGGGAGTGATAATAATCTTTTTCTCTTTGCATTTCGGGTCATCTAGTTTTTGTTCATCCTTTCCCTAGTGACTTCATCTGATTTCTTATCTTCCTCGGTGCACTCAACGCAACTAGGTTTCTGCCTAGGCTTAAGAATTTCATTACCATCATAAAGCACCTTATGAGCATTTCTAGCCTTTTTAATTACCTCTGGATTCGGTTCCTCAACAAAGGGAATGCTATGCTTATCGCTTAAGACTCGATGTTTAGTGACCATGTGAGCGGTCTGAATGGTGTTTCCTTGTATGTACAACTTGTTCTCAAGTTTGTTTTTCAAAGTTTTCTGATTAGAAAAATCTCTCAAGAGTTTTGATTCCTTTGCATTAAATTCTTGCTTAAGCATTTTCACATTTTCTTGAAGTTCTTGTTTTTGTTTAGATGTTTTAGAGAGTTTTTCTTGCAAGGAATTTAATTCTTGTTTCAATATTTCTTCTCTAAACTTACTTTTTCTAATTATTGTACATACTTGGTTATCCATTTCTGCTCGAGTGGTCAACTCAAACTTAGCACGTTGTTCATAAATAGCAACACGTTCTTTATAGGCATTTAGTTTAGAAATAATGGAATCATCGAGGGGCACATGCAAGTGTATTCATCAAAAACATAGTCATTGTTGACTGCAGAAGATGCATCACTTGGTACAACTTCACTTTCACTTTGTTTCACATATTGATCATATGGGACAATATTGATATTACCCATATTTTCAATATTTGATTCAATAGTTTCAGTTGATTGTACTTTGTCATGCATCTGGTGCACATCAACATCATCGTATAGTTTTAATACCTCTGAGATGAGCTTGTCATGGGATGGCCCAACTAGTGATGTAGAGGAGACCTTGGGAGAAACCATTGGAGAAATGCTAGCCATAAAATTGTGTGTGCCGTAGGTCCATCATCCACATCAGAGTCGTATGCATCACGATCAGCGACTTGAAAGGCATTCGATGATTGTGACCTATCTCTGAATAGGCGCTCATCCACATCTGCATCATAGGTCTTGGCATTGCCCTCAGCAAGAAATAGCAATTCCTCTTCATTCATAGTAGCACCATTGTCTGAGCTTGAGCAGCAGCATCTTATCTCTGAAGTAATCGGCGATTCGTGGGCGCTTTGGAGATGTACAGTTCCTTGCAATGTGTCCCTCTCCACCACGGTTATAACATTTGATGAGCTTAGTTTGACCTTGGTTACCATTCCTTCCTCGATTCTGGTTTCCAACATAACCTCTCCGAGCTCCACCTCGTCCCGATCATCTTGTCTTTCCTGCTGGTTGCACCACGATCCTTCCATCTTTAATAGTGGCTTGATTGTGTGGGTTAGATGCGATTCGAGGTTGTTGTTGGTTTGTGGGAGAGTATTCATGTTTTGACTGATGAGAAGAGCTAGTTGATTAATGAAGCTACCCACGTGAGTATCGGCATCGACTTGTTTGTACATAGGATGAGGAATGAGTTTGTGATTACCATTACCCAAGGGTATGACTTGTGATGCTTTGGTTGTGATTCCGATGTTTGAGTAGAAAGCTGTAGAGTCATTATACGAGCTTGTCTCTCCACAGTTGGTTTTGAAGATTGAGAATTAATTTTTCAAACATAGCATGTCTCTCATTCCGAAGGAGGAAGGCATAGAGTTGCTCATAGTTTGTATTCTTCAATCCTTTAGTGAGCTTCACAGCGGTAACAAACTTGTGCCATTCGGGATTCATGTTGTTCACAAATTTTGAGTTCAACTGAATGTTAGGCATAGTCATTCCGATGTTCCTCATGTCATTAACTAACTTATGAAATCTCACATAGTACTCATAGACACTCTCATCTGGTTTCATCTTGAAATGCTCAAATTAGTCATAGAGTTGGGATTCTCTGTCTTCCATAGTTAATTCAGAACACAGAGAAGCATCTTAACATTGTCCCAAACTGCCTTAGCATCCGTGTTATGATTGATCAGCTTGTAGATGTCTTTAGGAAGACCTTGAAGAACAATGTTTGAAGCCACGATATCGCATCAAATCTCTTTTTATCCTTATCATCAAGCTCATCATACATCTTAGGTCGTCAATTCCGTAAAAGGAGTACCATCTTGCATTAGTATCAAGTATGTCTCTAGTCGTCTCAACTCGATATGGTCCTTCATCAATGGATTTGAGAATGTTGACACCATTTTCCTTTCTAAGGCAATACAGTCTAATTCGTTGAGCCCAAGAGTCGTAGTCGGTTCATCCAAGCATGGGTGGGCGAGTATCTGAACTGCTTGAACATCTTCGCAACAGTGGAGATACAGTAGGAACGTTGGTAGACATGTTAACAGATTATACGGGATTTTATAGCTCTATGATTAAACCGGGAAATGGATTCTTTCACTGGATTTTACTGAATCAAGAGAAAACCGTAAACAATCACTCAAGACTCTAGATGATAAAATACTAAATCGCTAGAAGATAATGCACTAAGTCGCTAGAAATTAGTGCACTTAGTCGCTAACCCTTAATTAAGCTACACCCCTAAAGTCGCTAGAGTCCCAAGTCGCTAACAGAAATACAAGTCGCTAAGTAGTAACTCGCTCTGAGACTAAGTCGCTAACCAAATTTTGGCGGCAATTCGCTACACAAGTCGCTAGAGACACAAGTAAGCTAAAGAGCAACTCGCATTCTTGACCAAGTCGCTACCACAAGTAAGCTACGTAGTGGAGAATCCACTACTTGTACTTTAACTCGCTAGATCTAACTCGCTAGTTCCAACACTGTAAGTCGCTACACAAATGTGAAGCAAGTCGCTACCAAGAAACTATTCCGTGAGCTAAGTCGCTAGCTTGAAAAACCATATAAACCTCACTTTTCAATCCAAAAACAACCCAACCAAGATGATTCAAGCTTACCAAATGAAAACCTAAACACTTTTGATGATTCTAAACATAAAAGTACAACCAAAATCGAAACTTTAACACTAGAAATCAATCAAATGATGCTAAAACCACTAAACTTTTTCAAACTTAAAAACCACCTAAAAACCACTAGAAATCCAAAGATGTGTAAGATATGATCTAACCATGGCTCTTGATACCAATTGTAAGATATAACTTTTCACATACACATCATAACATTAACACAAGGTAGAATATAGATGGAATTCTAGAGAGAGAAAGTTAGAGGTTTAGGGAACTTAGTGAGAGAAAGTGAAAGATATTATTATGAGCTCCAACTCTCTACCTTGGGAGGTAGAGAGTATTTATATTACTTACATAAAACGCACACATCGGGTCGTGGATCGGGCATACAGTGGGTAAAGACCCGTCCGTCCTCCACGGTGTTACTTAACAAATACTACTTAACTTAATATCACTACGACTACGAGCTTTCTAACGATTACATATACTTGAGGTGACCGACTCTTTAATACCTGGAATTTCTAATTCCTAACACTCTGGATATTCAAAATGAACAATGTTTTTGATCAATTGGATCCAAACCTTGTCTAAGATTGTGTTTTCAAAAGATACTTAAGCATGTTTAATCATTGGAGTTTAAAGTCTCAGAATTCGATCCTTATCAGTTAAAAGTGTTAAAAGCAAGTTACAATTCTCCTCAAAATCTTTCAAAACCAATTTAAATCAATAGAGATCACAAATCTCAATGGATTTGAAAATTGTAATCGGGGGAGAATTTGTGATTTAAATTGGATTTAAACTGATAATTCGATAAATGGTTTTGACATTGATTAGCAAGATCTCCTCCCTATATATGCCAAACGATTTCAAATTTTCCACGCATATGTTAAGGGGGAGCATTTATCTTAAACCATAAGGGATTAAAACGTGATTGATTTGTCTCAAAGTGCATGTTCCTACTAATATGTGCAAAACTCTTTCGAATCTCGACGCACATATTGAGGGGGAGCAACTTTTAGAAAACCACATCCTTTCCCAAAATATCTTTAACTAAGTATTTAAAATACTAATTTTGATCGGGAAAGTGATGACGATATCTTTAGAAAATGTTGATCATAGAAGTGAATTCTTTATTCCTAATCTGATATTCTCAAGTCCTCTTTCCTCCATGTGCTAAAGCAATTTCAAATCTATGATGCACATGTTGAGGGGGAGCTTTTCTGAAATATCAAAAACAAGTCAGGTACAAAATGCTTTGATCATGTATCACAAATACCTGGATTCATTTTCAAATGGTTTTCAATTGGTTTCATTGGCAGAAGAACAATACCAAAAGGACCGACCAAGTTAACTTTAAGCATGGAGATATAAGGAAGGTTAGGTTAGGTATTCGTTCCCACGATCCCGCCAGAGCCGGATGGATCTACCCAGGGATAATCCACTAGATAGTGTAGAAGTCCTTAGGTATGATGGAAAAAGGAGAAAAGTGAGAAATGGGAAGAGTGTGGACTGAGATATAGCTAGAACTGGAACTAACCCTACAAGGTTCTAGTTATGAAATTTCGGTAAGCACTGAAGGGGTTGAAGAATGAAAAAGAAATGAATGAGAAAAGGGTGAAAAGAAATAGCCCTCCATTATTTCAACCTTAGGGCAGAAACCGGGTTTAATTCATATACTAATGGTGGTTACCAAGGTAACAGGTATTTAAGACAAGACGTCATGGACCCAGTGACGCCTTACGCACTACAACTTCCCAAGCTACTCAAGTTCCTCTTAAAAGGACTTGTTTCATTCTCACGGGGAACCTACATTATCTATCGACTTTCTCTTAGAGATTGTTGATATTGAAGAAGGAGACCCTCTCCCTGGTCTCCGGCATAGGAACTAAATGTGCACTATTGAGTCTAGAGCCACGAGATCATCAATAAATCTCACTAGGACACAATCAATGAAGACTCACTGTTTCACACAATGTGGAAAGTGAGAATACATCTTAAGAGTCCTACGCATTATCCTTGTGGTATTGCTAGAACATCTGAGTGATATGTTCACATATTCACAATGAAGATGGAAAACCTTCTAGAGCCAACATCAAACAAGCTCTTGGTAGGTGCCATGTGAGATCTATCCAATAGATCAACCATGTGACAACTGAATGAAACGATGGGGCGATTCACACCTTGAATCAACCTTGGTACAGGAAATGGATTGACGGATACCTTTGAAAAACCGGTCGTTGTGCTCAAAAATTATTTTCTCTAGCACATCGACTGTGTATTTATATTTCAAAATAAAAGGTATTTATGATTGATAATTGATTTTCCTTAAAACCTTCGTTATGTACTTTATGAAAACACTTTATATTAAGCAATTCACGATTGTTTTCAAATCACTTTTCATCAATCGATTGAATCTCAATTATTTGGTTCACTCATCCGTGTTGTCTTCTTTGAGACGTTCGGTTTGAAAGAGCTAAGCATTTGCGAAACCCTGTCGAGGAGATTCTTGAAATTTTACCTGAGCATAGGCAGTACTTGTACTGATTAACGGGGAATCGTGGGCCGTGTACCTCAATTCAACGAAAGTGATCAAATACACTTTCGTGCGCTCTTATTGCTAATTGTTGTCTGCAGGAACAACCGACGATTGTAGCTGATCAGAACTGAGGCGTCAATCCATAGTACGCATGCTCACAAATCACATTCATATCTAAAGAAATCATGATAAGTGCATCAACAACTCTGATATTTTCACTCCATGCTACGGCTATTCTTGCAAATATCATGAATCAATAAAAGCTTAACGCAACTCGATGAAGATATCATGATCCAGAATGTGAGCATGTTGGTCCAAAAGTCACAAATTCACATGATGGCAACACAACAATGGATGAGTCAGAGATTTATGGTGGCAGATGATCTCAAAGCTGGCTCAACACTCATCATCACGTGGATCAGTTAAATACTTCCACTGGAGTAAACAAAACATGTGGAACATGAAGAATCAAAGGCTACGGACTACAGAGCAAATATCTTAATCAAGAATCCAAGAACAATCAAAATGTAATATTTGTTTGTATTCAATGTAAATTGAGGTGACCTCCCTTAGGGGGAGATTGTTAGGATTTATAAAATCCGATAGTTAAAGAGTCGGTCACCTCAAGTATATGTATTCGTTAGAAAGCTTCGTAGTCGTAGTCATGTTATGTTAATAAGTAGTTTGTTGGTAACACCATGGAGGGGCCGACGCAGTGTCTTGTATGAAACTATAAATACTCTCTACCTCCCAATTGTGAGGGTTGGAGCTTCATAATATCATTTTTCTTTGTCTCACTAAGTTCCCAACTCTCTTCACTTTCTCTCTCTAAAACTCAATTCATACACCCCTTGTTAATATGATTTGATGTGTTTATGAAATCCAATATGTTAGGATTTGGAAAATCCAAAGAGTTAAAGTGTCGGTCACCTCAAGTATATGTAATTGTTAGAAAGCTCGTAGTCATAGTTATTTAATGTTATGTAGTATTTAGTTATGTAACACCGTGGAGGACGGACGGGTCTTTACCCACTATATGCCTGATCCACGGTACCGTCGGGTGGCGTTTTATTGTAAGACTATAAATACTCTCTACCTCAAGGTAGAGAGTTGGAGCTCATAATAAGATTTTTCTTTCTCTCACTAAAAGTTCCCAAACCTCTAACTTTCTCTCTCTAAAACCATTGTTATGCGCCTCTTGTGTTTATGTTATGATGTGTATGTGAAATCCAATATGTTACAAATGGTATCAAGAGCCATGGTTAGATCATCTCTTACATATCCTTGGATTTCTAGTGGTTTTAGATGGTTTTGAGTTTGAAAAAGTTTAGTGGTTTTTGCATCATTTGGTTCATTTCTAGTGTTAAAGTTTGAATTTTGAGTGTACTTTTGTGTTTAGGATCATTGTATGTGCTTGGGTTTTGATTTGGTAAGCTTGAATCAATGTGGTTGAGCTTGTTTTGGATTGAAAAGTGTATTTTTAAATTTTTTCTTGGTAGCGACTTGGCTCTCAGAGTGAATTTATTGGTAGCGACTTGCTTCAGTAAAAGGTAGCGAGTTGTAGTGAGTTTTGTTAGCGACTTGGTCATAGCGACTTCCTTTTGAGACAAGCCAACAAACGGTACGCTTAGTGGATTCTCCACTACGGGTAGCGACTTGGTAAGGTAGCCACTTGCTTTCAATTTTGACAGCGACTTGTTCTTTAAGTTTCTTAGCGACTTGGTGTTAGCGATTTGGACATTAGCGAGTTGCTATTTAGCGACTTGACGTCTTAGCGATTTGGTGCATAGCGACTTCTTTGTCAAAAATTAAGTAGCGATTTGGAACTTAGCGACTTGTCTTCTAATTACTTAGCGACTTGGTTAAAGTTTTCTTAGCGACTTGGTTAACTTTTGTTTGTAATACGGTTTTCTCTTGATTTAGTAAAATCTCGTGAAAGAATCTATTTTCCGGTTTAATCATAGAGTTATAAAATCCCGTGTAATAAGTTAACATGTCTACCAACATTTCTACAATCATCTCCATTGCAGGATGTTCAAGCGGTGGTTCGGATACTCGTCCACCCATGCTTAATGAGAACTGACTACGACTCTTGGGCTCAAAGAATCATATTGTCTTGTCTTGGAAAGGAAAATGGGGTCAACATTCTCAAATCGATTGATGAAGGACCTTATCAGATTGAGACTACAAGAGACTTAATTGATACATCTGCAGATGGAACAATGATCTATGGAATAAAGCGGACCAAAGACATATGATGAGCTCAATGATAAGGAGAAAAAAGATATTGATGCTTTGATATCGAGGGCTTCTAACATCATACTTCAAGGTCTTCCAAAAGATATCTACAAGCTTATCAATCAGAACACGAAGCCAAGGCGGTGTGGGATAATGTCAAGATGCTTCTCGGTTCAGTTCGAATTAACTATGGAAGACAGAGAATCACAACTCTATGATGAATTTGAGCACTTCAAGATAAAACCAAATGAGAGTGTCTATGAGTATTACGTGAGATTCCACAAGCTTGTTAATGACATGAGGAACATCAGAATGACTATGCCAAACATTCAGCTGAACTTAAAGTTTGTGAACAATATGAATCCCGAATGGCACAAGTTCGTCACCTCTGTGAAGCTAACCAAAGGATTGAAGAATACAAACTATGAGCAACTCTATGCCTTCCTTCTTCATAATGAGAGACATGTTATGTTTGAAAAAAGAATTCTTGATCAGTTCAAAACCAACAGGGAGAACAAGCTCATCAAATGATTCAACCGCCTTCTACTCAAACATTGGAATTACCACCAAAGCATCTCAAGTTATACCCATGGGTGCGGTAATCACAAACTCATTCCGATCCAATGTTCAAACAAGGCGATCTTGATGCTGCCGTGGGAAACTTCATTAATCAACTGGCTCTCATGATTAGTCAAAACATGAACTCTCTACCACACACCAACAATAACCTCGAGCGCATCCAATCCACACAATCAAGCCACTGTCAGAGATGGGAAGGTTATGGTGCGGTACCGGTTCAAGAAAAGCGATACGAACAAGGAAGAGGTGGGTTGGTAGAGGTTATCTTGCAAATCAGAATAGAGGAAGGAATGGAAATCAGGGGACAAGCAAAGCGATCAAGTGTTACAAGCTGTGGTGGTGAGGGACATATTGCAAGGAACTACGCACATCTCAAAACGCCCTCGAATCGAGTACTTGAGGGGATAAGATGTTGCTTGTGCAAGCTCGGGATAATGGTGCAGCTTTGGATGAAGAGGAGTTGTTGTTTCTTGCGAGGGAAATGCCAAGACATATGATGCAGATGTGGATGAGCAGCCAATTGAGGAGATAGGCCACAATCATCAGAATGCCTTTCAAGTCGCTGATTGTGATGCATACGACTCTGGCGTTGATGATGAACCTACTGCACAAACCATTTTCATGGCTAGCATTTCTCCAATGATCCCTCTTAAAGTCTCTTCATCACCACAATTTGGTCCATCCAAAGACAAAATCATTTCGAGGTACTAAAAACTATACGATGAAGTTGATGAGCAAAAGATACATGACGAAGTACAATCAACTGTAATTATTGAGTCGGATATTGAAAATATGGGTAATATCAATGTTGTCCCATATGATCAATATGTGAAACAAAGTGAAAGTGAGATTGTATCAAATGATGTATCTTATGCATCAATGAGACTATGCTTTTGATGAATACCTTTGCATGTGCCCTGATGATTATGTTATCTCTGAACTTAATGCCTATAAAGAACGTGTTGCTATTTATGAACAACGAGCTAAGTTTGAATTAACCACCCGTAAGCAGGAAATGGATGACCAAATGCGTGCAGTTATTAGAAAAAGTAACTTTAGAGAAGAAGTCTTAAAACAAGAGTTAAACTCCTTACAAGAAAAGCTTTCTAAAACTGCTAAGCAAAACAGGAACTTCAAGAAAATGTTAAAATGCTTAAGCAAGAATTCAATGCTAAGGAATCAAAACTTTTGAATGATTTTCCAATCTAAAAACTTTGAAAAACAAGCTTGAAAATAAGTTGTACAAGGGAATACCATTCATTTGCTCACTTGATCACTAAGCATAGAGTTTTTAGCGATAAGCATAGCATTCCCCTTGTTGAGGAACTAAATCCAGAGGTCATTAAAAGGCTAGAGCTGCTAATAAGGTGATCTATGATGGAAATGAGATTCTTAAACCTAGACCGAAACCTAGTTGCGTTGAGTGCACTGAGGAAGATAGAAAATTAGATGATGCATCTAGGAAGAAAATGAATAAGAAGCTAAAGATCACGAATGTAAAAAGAATAACATAACGATCAAACCCCATGATTACAAGAAGGAAAATTGGATTTCCTTGAACAAGTTTAAGCCCCAAACGTTGTTAACACCAGGAACAAGTTTTCGGAAAAGGACTTAGATAAGCAAAAATTTGAAAATCTTGTTGAAACAAACCTCCCCTTAGGAAAATGCTGCTGACATGTATCCTCCAAATACACCAATGCATTTAGTTCCTAGAACTATTGCCACTAAGAGTAAGACCTTAATCAGTCAATATGTTATTTTTCAACTATTTGTCGATTTTGAGAAAACTTGTAAGAAAAGGATCACACCCACTGGGATAACTGAAGGGGAAAAGTGTAGGATATTGGATTTCACATACACATCAAACCATAATACAAAGTGGGCGTATAAAGGTGAGTTCTAGAGAGAGAAAGTTAGAGGTTTAGGGAACTTAGTGAGAGAAAGAAAAAATATTATTATGAGCTCCAACTCTCTACCTTGGAAGGTAGAGAGTATTTATACTCTTACAATAAAACGCCATACAACGGGCTGTGGATCAGGCATACAGTGGGTAAAGACCCGTCCGTCCTCCACGGTGTTACTAAACTAAATACTACTTAACATAAAAGTACTAAGACTACGAGCTTTCTAACGATTACATATACTTGAGGTGACCGACTCTTTAATACCTGGAATTTCTAATTCCTAACAATCTCCCCCTAAGGGAGGTCACCTCAAACATATACTAAAATGACATTGAATACAATCAGATATTACATTAACAATTGATCTTGCATTCTTGATGTAGTACTTTGCTCCGAAGCTCGTAGTCATTGATTCCACTCATTGCAGGTTTGGTTAATCCAAGTGGAGGTCTTTTCTTGATCCACGTGATAATAATGTTGAGCCAGATTTTGAGATCATCAGCTAATAGAAAATCTCTGATACATCCATTGTGGTGTTGGTATTATGTGATGTTGTGACATACGGACCGACATGCTCACATTCTGGATCATGATATATTCTCATCGAGTAGCGGAAGCTTTAGTTGATTCATGATATTGGCGGCGTAGCGAGAAGCATGGAGTGAAAATATCCGAGTCATTGATGCACTAATCATGATTTCTTTTGAGATGAATGTGTTAGGTGAGCATGCGGGTATGAATTGACCGCTTCATTACGTCGGTACGCAAGCGTCGGGGTGTACGCATAAGGCAGTTAGCAATAAAGCGCCGCGAAAGTGTCTTTGATCACTTTCGATGAATTGAGTACGGCCCCGGTTCCCGTTGATCGATTACAAGTCTTGCACTGTGATCGGTATAATTCGAAGAATTTCCTTGAGGGGTTTAGCTGCTCTAGCTTGTTCTCAAACCGGAGCGTCTCAAAGAAGACAACGGGTGAGTGAACCGGCGAATTTCGTCCAGCGATTGATGAAAAGAGATTTGAAAAACAATAGTGTATTGCTCAATAGAAATTGTTTTGCAATATAACGAAGGTTTTAATGAAAATCAATTATCAATCATAAAACACCTTTTGATTTGAAAAATTAGTACACGGTCGGCGTGCTAATGAAAAGAGTTTTAAAGCACAAAGACCGGTTTTTCTAAGGTATCCGTCAATCCATAACTTTGAACGGGATTGATTCAAAAGATTGATAAGCCCCATTGTTTACGTTCGGTTGTCACATGGTTGATCTGTATAATAGATCTCACATGCCACCTACGAGGAGCTTGTTAGATGTTGGCTCCAGAAGGCTTTCCATCTTCACAGTGAATATGTAAACACATCACTCGGATGTTACGGCAATACCACAAGGATAATGCGTAGGACTCAAGATATAATCTCTCTTTCCACATTGTGTGAAGCAGAGAGTCTTCATTGAAAGTGTCCTAATGAGATTTATTGATGATCTCGTGGCACTAGACTCAATTTGTGCATATTTGGATCCTATATTGGAGACTAGGGAGATGGTCTCCTCCTTCAATATCAACAATCTCTAAGAGAAAGTTGATAGATAATGTCGGTTCCCGTGAGAATGAAACAAGTCCTTTTAAGAGGAACTTGAGTGGTTTGAAAAGTTGAAGTGCGGTCGTCCTTTGGGTCCATGACGTCTTGTCTTCAATACCGATGTTACCATCGTAGCATTTGAATTGAACCGGTTTTACGCCTAAGGTTGAATATATGGAGGGCTATTTGTTTTCACCCTTTTCTCATTCAATTCTTTATAATTCTTCAACCCCTTGATTGCTTACGAGACTTCATAGCAAGAACCTTGTTGGGTTTATTCGATTACTAGCTCGAGTCTTAGTCCGCACTCTTCCCATATCTCATTTTCTCCTTTTATCATCATACCTAAGAACTCTACACTAACTAGTGGATAGTCCTTGGGTAGATCCCTCCGGTTCTGGCGGATCATGGGAACACATACCTAACCTTATCATCCTTATATCACCATACATAATGTAAAGTTGGTTGGTCTTTTTGGTATTGTTCATCTGCCATAGGAACCAATTGAAAACCATTTGAAAATCAATCCGGATACTTATGATATTTTATCAAAGCATTTTGTACCTGAATTGTTTTTGATATTTTTAGAAGAAGAACTCCCCTCAACATGTGAATCAAGTATTTGAAATAGTTTTCCACACGGAGGCAAGAGAAAAAATTAACTTCTTTGATTACCATTTTCAAAAAATATCAACATCACTTCCCTAATCGAATCAAGTAGATAAAGCATTTTGGGGAAGGATGAGGTTTTCATGATTTTGCTCCCCTCAATATGTGCCTCGAGATTTGAAAAGAGTTTTGCACATACTAGAGGAACACTGCACCTTGAGATAAGTTATCACGTTTCAAATCATAGGTTTAAGATAGATGCTCCCCTCAACATGTGCATGGAAAATTTGAAATCGTTTGTCACATGTGGGAAGGAGAGCTTGTACATCCTTATAAAACCATTTACCGAATTATCAGTTTAAATCCAATTTAAATCACACATTCTCCCCGATCACAATTATCAAATCATTTGAGATTTGTGATCTCTTATAGATTTAAATTGATTTTGAAAGCTTTTAAGGAGAATTGTGACTTGATTATGAAAGCGTTTTAGCTGATAATGATCGGATTTTAAGACTTTAAACTCCATTGATAAAACATGCATGAATATCTTTTGAAAACAATTGAATGCCAAATAACTTTTTAATTTAATTGAAATCATTCTCCCCTCAATCAATGACATAGGTTGTTGATTGAGAAATTGATATTTTGACAAATAAGTCAGGATGATTATCAAAAATAGAGGCGAGTTATTTTTCAAAGCATTAGTTTTCAAGCGGATAAATGTTTAAAGAATCCGAGCATGGAATTTTGAAAACATGATAAAGTATGGCTCTGTTCTTTCCTTGAAAAAGCGGGTTCTTGCACGAAATGACAATAAACCATTTTTTCTCTTTCTCCCAAAAATATTTTTTGATTTTTTTTTTTTTTTTTTAATAAAAAAAATTTGAACAACATCTAAAGTCCCGTGTCATTCTTTGAATGACAACATCAAGACAGTAGATATTATCGAATCGAGAGAAACATGACAAAATGACAATATTTTTTGAAGATTTTTGAATTTTTCAAATTTTATGGATTTTGAAAGTTTTATATTTTTCTATTTGATTTTTTGAAGGTTTTATAATTTTGTATTTTGTTTTTTGAATAAATATTTACAAGAGATAAATTAGTTTAAGAGAATGATGAAATGAGTACAGAGATAAAGATATCGTTCAGCGCGTTGTAGAAGAAAGGAATCAACATCTCTTAAACTTTCGCCACCAAAGCATTCGAGGCTTCTAAGAAAATCGTCTGGACATGAGCCTTCTCAATTTGAATCTTTGATAGCTTTCCCCCAAACCGACAAACATCGAATAAAGACCATTTCCCTAAGAAGTATAGTTGAATACAAAGCGGTCTCATTGATTGAAGCTCGGCACCACGAAGAACACGAGAACACGAAGTAACAAGTTGAAACATTGATCGTCTCGGTGGTTATCAAATCGGGATTAACGATTACGACCGATCACATGAACTCTTTGTGC
The DNA here is from genome assembly GCA_910596185.1 of Chrysanthemum makinoi. Taxonomy (NCBI): domain Eukaryota; kingdom Viridiplantae; phylum Streptophyta; class Magnoliopsida; order Asterales; family Asteraceae; genus Chrysanthemum; species Chrysanthemum makinoi. Next base: position 186,624,808 of record OU343221.1, read on the forward strand.
ATCCCGATGTACACCTTACTCTTCGAGATTGACCGGTTGTCTATTTAGGGGAACAATATATCAACATCTTCATTTTACCAAGTGCATTCCGGTTATATAACATATAACCAATCAGCACATAATGTACACATGTACCCAACAAGAGTAGAGACGATGACATCCATGAAACATGTTGAGTCACTAATCATCTCTGTGGATGTCAACTCTGAAATAACTGAATTAGCTCGATCAAGTGAACATGTTGTGCATATAAACGGAAGCACTTTATCATAAACCGTATATAAGATGTCGATAGGCAGTATCATCTCACGTTCCAAATATTCTTCTCACATTTCTTCCAACCGAACACTGAAGTAACATAAACCAAAGGTCTCCAGAGACCACTTCCCCAAATAGTTGGAATAATATATCCTTCCCCAAATGGTTTTGATACCTCAGAATCAGCAAAACATAATATATCCATAAACTTAAAATCTTGTGAGAAGAACTCAAATAGCCCAAATGAATCCTGTGAGAATCAACTGCTACATAAACTCTCTCACTATCTTTATCAACCCATATGTAGACAATTTGAAGTGACCCTTTGTTGAAGAAAAACTCAATATACCAAACTTGGCTGAAGTGAATTCCCATTAGTGTCTTAAGCTTGCACTTAAAGATGGAAGAACGGTTAATGAGAATCTATGCTTCAAGCAAATCTCTAAGTACTCACACTCAAACAAGGTATGAGACATTAACACCTCTTGATCTTATCCACATCGTCATCGCATGTGACCGAGTAAAACAAGCGTAACTCCTAATAGTGATAGTTAACCAGGTCTTCAACCATCCACTCCGATTGCTGGTAACTAGATAAACCAAGCCTTCAACTCAAATTCTTAAGCCCGAGCAAGTTATCATATAAGAACACGCCTTTGTGAAAGTCAACTTCAATCTCAAATAAGTGATAAATGATTAACTCCAGAGTAATCAACTTGTGTCAAATGCCCAACATGTGAATAAACATACAACCGGATGTACATTCACCCACTGAATGAACCGGAACAAATGATGCCTCAACATCAATGTATTCTTCCTAAAAGTATTCATGTAGAGGCGATCCGGAGGATACACCAATAACCAGTGGATGAGGTAGACATTTTCCTTGAAGTTCATGTGGTTAATTAATAGCATGCACGATGTGAGGAACAATAATCCATGAAGATTTGGCAAAGGAATACCAAAGAGTGGATCATTATTCATGAACAATAATCCGTGAAGATTTGGCAAAGGAATACCAAATAGCGGATCATTATTCATGAGTGCAAGCTGCAATATTAATGATAATCATTATCAACGCCTTGAGGAATAACCGGAGATAGGGCTTTTTGAGTAGTCTGAGTTGTACTTCTTTGATGATCATCAAACATATCTTGAACTCATGAATCACATATTCTTTGATGATCATCAAATATTAGCTAGCGGTTGTAAATACTCATCAAACATATCTTGAACCAATGAATCCCAAACAATAAATCCCATTTATCCTTAGTGAGTGAAACATTTGGCGTTGGAGGAGAGTCATCAAACTTTAAGTCGTATAACCATTATTCAAACATCCATCATCATTTAGTATATTCACTCTTCTCCCCCTCAAAAATTGCATCCGAAGTTGCCATTTTGATTTAGCAAGTGAATAAGAATATACATTAATGAATGTAGATCCACTTGATGAGTGAATGAGCATGGGAGAAACATGAAGCTTGTTGATGAAGAATGTCGATGAGAATGGTCATAAACATGAAGATTTCTCTTCTTACGAAGATAGAAGCGCCAGGCGTACACTTTTCTTTTCTTTGAGGAGCGGGGCACGAAGTGTTATCTGCAGACGCCATAATGATGAAATACGAGGCTGAAATGATGTGAACATCGTCATAATGATGAAGAACGAGCTGATGTGAGCAGACGTCATAATGATGAAGAACGAGGCTGAAGCTGATGTGAGCAGGCGTCATTGTTTAGAGCCCAGTTATATGTTTAGAGCCGCCCGAATCCAAATACCAAGGGGCGACTTATGCGACTGCTTTGGACAACAGACGAAGACATAGAATTGGAAACATTGGATCCCCACGTGCTCATGGGGTCCTTTTGGTTAGCACAAATAATCTTTGAATCAGCAGAAACCCTAGGTGCAATGTCATTGTCACTAGGAGCTAAACTAGTAGAGGCATTAGACTTAGTCGAGGGACATTTTGTGCTTAATGGGATTATTCTACCGGTTGGCTTCCAAACCTTAACAGGCACTACTCTAGGCATAGTGGATCTAGTTAAGGGGCAAGGTTTGCCATTCGTGAATATTCGACCTGTTGGCTTCCACTGAAATCCTACATTGGTAAAAACCTTCCCTTTAGGTTTCTAGGATTGCTTAATCTGTTTCGCTCTCCAAACTTTCTTAACCGGGTTATGAATCTTAGACCTCAGAAATAACACATCACATTTATCATGATTACCAGAAATTAAACATTTTTGCATGTTTTGCAGACAGCATAAGGCCTCGAATTAATTTTAGTAAGCTTAGAGCTAATACTAGAACTAACACGATTCTTTTTGTTCAAATCAAACTTCTTGTCCCTATGGTGTTCTTTCACTTCCTTATCATGATCACTTTTAGTTTGCGTAATCCTATCCTTCTTTGCATAGCTTCTAGGTTTTGACCGCTAACTTTAGTGTCAATCTTAACATCGTAGAAAGTAACGATGGGAACATTACATGGCTTCACTACTTTCGCATTCTGGTCTAGAAGTCTTTGGGATCTGAAATTCTAGGAGGCACATCACAGGTTGTTTGCTTGAATTTTGACATGGAACAAGGCATATCAAGGGTCACATGCTTGGCTTTAGGCATAGAACAAGGCACCACTATTCTATCTCGCCTATTGCTAGATGTCGGACTTGTGACAATTACATACTCTAAGAGTTCTTGAGATCGTTTGGCATCCATGCAAGCATAGGCTATAGTACTATCCAAAGGTTTTTCTAATCTTTCATCTTCAACCATCTCACGGAGACCCTTCAAACTTTCCTTAAGGTATGAGAGATATGCTTTATGTGCGAGTTCATTATTCCTAATGAGTGGGGGAATATATAACATATCGATAGCATACTATCACAAGTCGAAACCTTAGAGCGAGAATATTTGCAATTGGGGATTGGCAACTTTCCTTTCACCTCACGCTTCAGATTCTCAATCTCGTTAAGTAAAAAAGTTATCTTTTCAATTTGTTTATCATGATTAACTTTAAATGAATCACATAACTCTTTGTGTTGATCATTAACCTTTGAAATTTCAGCTTTAAAACAATTATTTTCTTTTTGCAAGTTATCAATAATGTTTTGAAGTTGGAAATTTTGAGAATCTAAAGGAGGAGGCATATGGGAACCAGTCACATCCTTCTTTTCACCTTTCAGTTGTGAAACTTGGGTTCTCAATCTTACGATCGTGTTACAATGAGCTCGAATCTGTTCATCACGTTTGCTAATTTCAAAAACTGCATCAAATTCAGGGGCATCAAGGATGTCTTGATATTTGAGGTTTTAACATTTTCTTTTAGATGTTGATATTTTAATTGCAAAGCAAGATGCTCAACTTCCAATTTAGAAAACTGTTTCACCCGGTTATCATGATCATCCTGTTCAATTTTCTCATGCAATTTAGAATTAGTTTTTCAAGCTCAATGACACGATCATGGGAGACTTTCAGAGCAACAGATAATTCATGAAATTGAGAATTATTAATGGAACAATTGTAGCGATGTAAAACACATCTTGAGTAATACATTCTGAAATAAGATTCTCATTCAAGGTATGCAAGTTCTTCCTCTCAATCTCATTATATTTTAATTCTCGCTCATAGTCACTAACCTCAACTATCATTGCATCAAATTCCTTTTCCATTTCTTTAATATATGATTTTATCCCCCTTTTAAGACTCTCAAATTGATCTTTTAGTTGTTTAAAGAAAGGCATGACCTCGGTTAGATAGCATTCTTTTGTTTGCTCAAAACCCCTTTCCCCTTGATTATCGATGGGTGTGATCCTTTTCTTACAAGTTTTCTCAAAATCGACAAATAGTTGAAGAATAACATATTGGGTGATTAAGGTCTTGCTCTTAGTGGCAATAGTTCTAGGAACTAAATGCATTGGTGTATTTGGAGGATACACAGTCGCTTTAGGGAATTTCCTACAAGGGGATTCATTTCAACAAGATTTTCGACTTTTGCAAGTCCATATCCTTTTTCGAACACTTGTTGAGGGGTCAATAGAGTCGAGGCTTAAACATGTTTAAGGATATCCAATTTTCCTTAGTGTAATCATGGGGTTTTATCGTTATCTTGTTCTTTTTACACTCGGGATCTTCTAGCTTCTTATTCATTTTCTCCCTAGTGACTTCATCTGATTTCTTATCTTCCTCGTGCACTTTCAGTGCAACTAGGTTTTGTCTAGGCTTAAGGATCTCATTACCATCATACAGTACCTTATGAGCTTCTCTAGCCTTTTTACAAGCCTCGGGGTTTGGTTCATCAACTAAGGCAACACTATGTTTGTCACTTAGAACTCTATGCTTAGTGATCATGTGAGCAGTCTGAATGGTATTCCCTTATACGTACAACTTATTTTCAAGCTTGTTTTTCAAAGTTTTAGATTAGAAAAATCATTCAAAAGTTTTGATTCCTTAGCACTAAATTCTTGCTTAAGCATTTTAACATTTTCTTGAAGTTCTTGTTTTTGCTTAGCGGTTTTAGAAAGCTTTTCATGTAAGGAGTTTAACTCTTGTTTTAATACTTCTTCTCTAAAATTACTTTTTCTAATAATTATACGCATTTGGTCATCCATTTCCCGCTCACGAGTGGTTAACTCAAACTTAGCACGTTGTTCATAAATAGCAACACGTTCTTTATAGGCATTTAATTTAGATATTACAGAATCATCGAGGGGGGCGGTGTATTCATCAAAATATAGTCATTGTTGACTGCGGGAGATGCATCACTTGGTACAACTTCACTTTCACTTTGTTTCACATATTGATCATATGGGACAACATTGATATTACCCATATTTTCACTATTTGATACAAAAGTTTGAGTTGATAGTACTTTGTCATGCATCTTTTGCACATCGGCATCATCATTATAGTTTTAGTACCTCTGAGATGAGTGTGTCTTTGGATGGGCGGCTTGTGTTGAAGAGAGACCTTGGGAGAAACCATTGGAGAAATGCTAGCCATAAAGATTGTGTGTGCGATGGGTCCATCATCCACATCAAAATCGTATGCATCACTGTCAGCGACTTGAAAGGCATTGATGATTGTGACCTATCTCTGAATAGGTGCTCATCCACATCTGCATCATAGGTCTTGGCATTGCCCTCAGCTAGAAACAACAATTCATCTTCATCCAAAGTAGCACCATTATCACGAGCTTGCACAAGCGGCATCTTATCTCTGAAGTAATCGGCGTGTGGGCGCTTTGGAGATGTGCAGTTCCTTGCAATGTGTCCCTCACCACCACAATTATAACATTTGATCGGCTTAGCTTGACCTTGATTACCATTCCTTCCTCGATTACGATTAACAACATAACCTCTACCGGCTCCACCTCTTCCACGATCATCTTGTCTTTCACTGAAGCTGGTTGCACCACGATCCTCCCATCTTTACTTGTAGCTTGATTGTGTGGGTTAGATCTTTGTTCGAGGTTGTTATTGGTTGGTGGGAGAGAATTCATGTTTTGACTGATCAGAAGAGCTAGTTGATTAATGAAATTACCAGCGTGTGCATCGGCATCGGCTTGTTTGAACATAGGATGAGGAATTAGTTTGTGATTACCATTTCCCATGGGTATGACTTGTGAGGCTTTGGTTGTGATTCCGATGTTTGAATAGAAGGCGGTTGAGTCATTAGACGAGCTTGTCTCTCCACGGTTGGTTTTGAACCGATTAAGAACCAATTTTTCAAACATAGCATGTCTCTCATTCCGAAGGAGGAAGGCATAGAGTTGCTCATAGTTTGTATTCTTCAATCCTTTAGTGAGCTTCACGGAGGTGACAAACTTGTGCCATTCGGGATTCATGTTGTTCACAAATTTTGAGTTCAGGTGAATGTTAGGCATAGTCATTCCGATGTTCCTCATGTCATTCACCAACTTATGAAATCTCACATAGTACTCATAGACACTCTCATCTGGTTTCATCTTGAAGTGTTCAAATTCGTCATAGAGTTGTGATTCTCTGTATTCCATAGTTAATTCGAACACGAGAGAAGCATCTTGACATTATCCCATCTTGCCTTTGCGGTGTTGTGATTGATCAGCTTTTAGATGTCTTTAGGAAGACCTTGAAGAACAATGTTAGAAGCCACGATATCGGCATCGAATCTCTTTTTCTCCTTATCATCAAGCTCATCATACCTCTTTGGTGCGTCCATTCCGTAAATCGAGTTCCATCTTGGTATCAAGTACATCTCTAGTCGTCTCAACTCGACACGGTCCTTCATCAATGGATTTGAGAATGTTGACACCATTTTCCTTTCCAAAGGCGGTACAATCGATTCGTTGAGCCCAAGAATCGTAGTCGATTCGTCAAGCATGGGTGGAAGAGTATCTGAACCAGTTGCTTGAACATCCTCGACAACGATGGAGATGATAGTAGGAGCGTTGGTAGACATGTTAACAGATTATACGGGATTTTATAACTCTATGATTAAACCAGGAAATAGATTCTTTCATGGGATTTTACTAAATCAAGAGAAAACCGTAAACAATCACCCAAGTAGCTAGAAGATAATGCACCAAGTAAGCTAACACCTAATTAGCTACACCCCAAGTCGCTAAAGTCCCAAGTCGCTAGACAAATGCAAGTCGCTAAGTAGTCACTCGCTAAGCCTCAATTAAGCTAGCAAAATTTTGGCGACAATTAAGCTACTCAAGTCGCTAAAACTTCAAGTCGCTAAAGAGCAACTCGCTCTGAGACCAAGTCGCTACCACCAAGTAAGCTACCGTAGTGGAGAGTCCACTACTTGTCTTTAATCGCTAGGTCTAAGTCGCTAGCTCCAAAGCTGTAACTTCGCTACAAAATTGTGAAGCAAGTAAAGCTACGAAGAAAGAGATCCATATATCAAGTCGCTAGCAAGAAAAACCACATAAACATCACTTTTCAATCCAAAAACAACCCAACCAAGATGATTCAAGCTTACCAAATGAAAACCTAAACACTTGTGATGATTCTAAACATAAAAGTACTAACAAAATCCAAGCTTTAACACAAGAAATCAACCAAATGATGCACAAACCACTAAACTTTTTCAAACTCAAAACCACCTAAAAACCACTAGAAATCCAAAGATGTGTAAGATATGATCTAACCATGGCTCTTGATACCAATTGTAGGATATTGGATTTCACATACACATCAAACCATAATACAAAGTGGGCGTATAAAGGTGAGTTCTAGAGAGAGAAAGTTAGAGGTTTAGGGAACTTAGTGAGAGAAAGAAAAATATTATTATGAGCTCCAACTCTCTACCTTGGAAGGTAGAGAGTATTTATAGTCTTACAATAAAAAGCCACACAGCGAGTGTGGATCGGGCATACAGTGGGTAAAGACCCGTCCGTCCTCCACGGTGTTACTAAACTAAATACTACTTAACATAAAAGTACTATGACTACGAGCTTTCTAACGATTACATATACTTGAGGTGACCGACTCTTTAATACCTGGAATTTCTAATTCCTAACAAAAAGGGTTTTGAGCAAAAAAAAGAATGCTATTTAACTGAGGTCATGCCTTTCTTTAAACAACTAAAAGATCATTTTGAGAGTCTTAAAAAGGGGATGGATTCAGATTTTAAAGGAATTGAAAAGGAATTTGATGCAATGATAGTTGAGGTTAGTGACTATGAGCGAGCATTAAAATATAATGAGATTGAGAGGAAGAACTTGCATACCTTGAATGAGAATCTTATTTCTGAATGTATTGCTCAAGATGTGTTTTACTCTGCTACAAATTGTTCCATTAATGCTTCTCAATTTCATGAATTATCATTTGCTCGAAAGTCTCCCATGATCGTGTCATTGAGCTTGAAAAGATTAATTTGAAACTTAATGAGAAAATTGATCGGGATGATCACGATAATTTGGTAAAGCATCTTTCTAAACTAGAAGTTGAACATTTTGATTTACAACTAAAATATCAACATCTTAAAGAAAATGTCAAAACCTCAAATATCAAGACATCCTCGGATGTTCGAGTTTGATGAAGTTTTTAGATAAACAAGCGTGATGAAGCAGATTCGAGCTCATTGTAACACGATCAGAAAGTTGAAAGCCCAAATCTCTCAATTAAAGGGTGAAATGAACAATGTGACTGGATCCCAAATGCCTCCTCCTTTAGATTCTCGGTACTCTCAAACTTTTCATCTTCAAAACTTAGTTAATGCCTTACAAAATAAAAACGAGAGTTTTCTAGAAGAAAATGAAAAAGTTAAACGACACTTTAAATAGTTATATGATTCAATGAAAGTCACTCGTGACCAAAACAACGAAAAAATAACGTCTTTATAAAAGGAAATTGAGAATCGAGAAGTCGGAAAATGGGAAAGCTGCCACTTGTTTTAATAAGAATGTTGCATCAAAGTCATCCTCGGTGAAAATACACTTTGTGACGGTTAAATACATTCCTCCTCATCTTAGGAATAATGAACCTGCGTTTCATGACTATTGTGCTCACCTTAAGGATAGTCTAGAATGTCTCCGTGAGATTGTTGAAGAGGATTTCATTAATAAACCTCTTGATAGAGGAATTAGGTTTGCTTGCATTCAGGCCAAACGATCTCAAGAGCTGCTAGAATGTGTAATTGCAACGTGTCCTAAATCCTTAGGTGCAAAAGGCAAAGCTGTGATGCCTTGTTCCAAGCCCAGTGCCAAGCATACAAACCATTCTATGCCCAGTTTTAAGAAAGTGAACACCAATGTGCCTTCTAGTAGTATAGACCCTTGCACATCTAGTTCAGGAATGCAAAAAGTAGATCAACCAACTAATGATCCCATAATTCCCTCTCAGGGAGTAATCGGTGACATTAAAGCAAGCGGGTCAAAGCCTCCAGGCAATACCAAGCAAAATAGGACCTCGCAAGCTAAGAATGTGCATTGGAAGAGAGTAGAAGACCAACCTAGGAACTTTAAGTTTGAGTTGAATAAAGCGAATCGTGTTGATTCTAGTATTAGCTATAACGTCTTGTAATTAATTAATTCGATACTATTTGCAAACCATGTAATGATGTCTATTTGAATTATGTTGCTAATCATGATTATGGTGTGAATGCTTTGTCTAATCTTTGTCAAATGCCCGATTAAAATTGTTAATGCTAAAAATCATGCTAAGAAGGCTAAAAGGCAAAGGCGAAAGAAAGTTAGAAAACAGTGGAAACCCACGGGAAGAACATTTAGTAAGATAGGTTATCAATGGATACCTTTTGGCCATAAGCATAATCAGTTTTTCCCTCAAACTGCTAAGACAATGCCCACTAGAAAATGGATGCCTACAGGTAGAACTTTTCCTTTAAGAAGTGAACATACTTTGAATAGGTCAAATACAAACACCACTTGCATCTATTCCTAATGATTCCATTGCTTCTATTTCGATATGGGTGTTTCTATTTACGATGTGGGTGTTCCAATCATTTTTACTAACCAAGTGGAACCCATTCTTGCATGGGGATCCCAATTAATCCAGTTATCCATTCTTATGCGTGTTCAACTGCGGATCGTTCAAATCGTTACGTGGAACTTGGACTCGGCTATTCCAAGCATATAACTGGAGACCGGTCACGGCTCATGAACTTCGTGAGTAAATTCATCGGGAATTTGTTAGATTCGGGAGCGACCATTTTGGAGCAATTATGGGTTATGGTGATTATGTAGTTGGCAAAAGTGTAATCTCGAGGGTATATTATGTGGAAGGTCTTGGTCATAATTTGTTCTCTGTTGGTCAATTCCGTGATTCCGATCTAGAGGTGGCCTTTAGAAAACATACTTGCTTCGTTAGAGAACTTGATGGTGTGGAATTATTAAGAGGTACTCGTGGTTCTAACCTATACACCATCTCTATCGAAGACATGATGAAGTCTTCTCCAATCTGCTTTTGTCAAAGGCTTCTAAAACAAAGTCATGGTTATGGCATCGTCGTCTCAATCACTTGAACTTCGGCACCATTAATAACCTTTTTAGAAAGGATCTTGTCGAGGCTTACCCAGTTAAAATATGAAAAAGATCATCTTTGTTGACTTGCCAATTGGGTAAAAGCACGAAATATGCCACAAACCAAAACCACAAATTCGGTAATGGAAGTTCTTCATACCCTTCATATGGATGCATGCGGACCAATGAGAGTGCAAACGATAAATGGGAAGAAATACATTTTAGTAGTTGTTGATGACTACTCTCGATTTACTTGGGTAAAGTTTTTGAGGACAAAGGATGAAACTCCATATGTCATCATCAAACTAATCAAACAACGAGGTTCGACTCAACAATACGGTCGAATTGTTGAGCGAGACAATGGCCGAGTTTGTTAACAAAGACTTAATTGATTTTATGAAAGTGTTGGAATCAGTCATCAAAGAAGTGTTCCACGAACTCCTCAACAGAATGGTGTAGTTGAAAGACGCAATCGAACTCTTGTGGAAGGCGCAAGAACAATGCTAATTTATTCAAAGGTTCCAATGTTTCTATGGGCTGAAGCCATTGCCATTGCTTGCTACACCCAAAATCGTTCCCTTATACACACCTCTCATGGAAAAACTCCATATGAACTTGTTCATAAACGAAAACTGATCTCTCCTACCTTCGTGTGTTTGGTGCTTTGTGCTATCCAACGAATGACGGTCAAGACTTAGGTAAATTAAGAGCAAAGGCGGATATTGGAGTGTTTGTTGGTTATGCACCAAACAAGAAGGATTACGAATCTACAACAAGAGAACCGAAATATCATGGAAACAATTCACGTTACGTTCGATGGTGACCGGTCAAATGGCTCTGGACAATCCGGTTCACGGACCCGCACTTCAAAACAGTCCCATTGGTTCATCCCTTATACCAAACTCATTTCCAGCAACTCCATATGTACCTCCATCAGAAGATGATTTAAAGAAATTGTTTGATCTAATGTTTGATGAAAACTATGAACCAAATCTTGATGAAATGTCAATTCCATCAACAGAGGCGCTCCTATCCGTGAATGAAGTCAACCTTCAGTCTCAATATCATTAAGTCAAAAGCGCTGCTGTGATCACTCTGTCTCATCAACAAATCATCAATCATCGAATGTACATCATGGAATTGTTTATGGCATCAATGATGAAGTTAATCCCTTTGCTACTCCTGAAGATGCTCCATTTGAAAATATATTTGCTCTGAATCATCATCGAACCATCTTCATCGGGAGACATCGACTACGCTACTTGGTTCCACAACAACAACCACATGAACACCTCAGAAAATGGACACATGATCATCCATTGGACAACATCATTGGAAACCCCTCTCATCCAGTATCCACACGGAAACAACTTGCAACCGATGCCTTATGGTGCTTCTTCAACTCCGTACTCTCTAAGGTTGAACCAAAAGACATTAAAACCGCCATGAATGATGACAACTGGTTCAATGCCATGCAAGAAGAAATTCATGAGTTTGATCGACTTGATTTATGGGAATTAGTACACGCTCAGTTGTGCTATGATCATTGCTCTAAAATGGATCTTCAAAGTGAAACTTGATGAGCATGGTGATGTCTTAAAGAACAAGGCTCGATTGGTTGCAAAGGATACCGTCAAGAGGAGGGTATTGACTTTGAAGAATCATTTGCTCCAGTTGCTCGTATTGAGGCTATCAGAATCTTCTTGGCTAATGCTGCTAGTAAGAACATGGTAGTCTATCGGATGGATGTAAAGGCGCTTTTCTTAACGGAGATCTTAAAGAAGTCGTTATCGTCGCCCAAGGAAGGCTTTGTGAATCCTGAGCATCCTACTCACGTCTATCATTTGAAGAAGGCTCTTTACGGTTTAAAGCAAGCTCCAAGGGCATGGTATGATACGCTTTAAAGTTTCTTCTATCCCTTTGGATTCACAAAGGAGCGATTGATCGACATTGTTCACCGGGAAGTCAGGCAAACATTTAATTCACGTTCAAATTTATGTTGATGATATTATCTTTGCCTCGACATACCCCAATGAATGTGATCGTTTTCAAATGAAATGGGTTCCAAATTTCAAATGTCAATGATGGGACAAATGTCATTTTTCTTGGGATTACAAATTTCACAAAGTCCGGAGGCATTTTTATAAATCAATCTAAATATGCAAATGAGATTTTAAAGAAATTTGGATTTGTTTCATGTGACACCGTTGACACTCCCATGATTGAACGTACAAAGCTGGATGAGGACCACTCAGGGATCATGGTAGATCAAACGAAATATCGTAGTATGATTGGATCCATGATGTACCTCACAGCTAGCAGACCAGACATCTTGTTCTTTGTGTGCATGTGTGCTAGATATCAGGCTAAGCCTACTAAAAAGCACCTTGAAGCGGTTAAGCGGGTCTTTCGGTATCTCCAAGGAACCATCAATATGGGACTATGGTACCCGAAGGACACCGGTATGTCACTAACGACCTATGCGGATCTTGATCATGCGGGATGTCAAGATACACGTCGAAATGCGTCGGGAGGTGCTCAGTTTTTGGGTGATAAGCTTGTGAGTGGGTCTTCAAAGAAGCAAATGAGTACTTCTATTTCCTCTCAGAGCTGAATACATAGCCATGTCATCTTGTTGTGCTCAAATCCTTTGGATGAGATCCCAATTATCTATGGCTTTGAATTCAACAAAATCCCTCTGTCTTTGTGATAATAAAAGTGTTATTGCTCTCTCATGCAACAACGTACAACACTCAAGAGCAAAGCACATCAACATTCGACATCATTTCATCTGGGAGCAAGTGGAAAACGGTGTGGTGGAACTCTATTTTGTGAAGTCGAGAATACCGGTTAGCGGACATCTTCACCAAAGCTCTTCCAAGAGAGCGTTTTGAGTTTATTCTTCCACGACTTGGCTTGAAAAGCCTTCAACCAGAAACACTCAAACGTCTTCAGGAGGAAGACGAAGAGTAAAGGTCTTTCTTCATCCATCATTTGTATATATTTATTCAAAAAGCAAAATACAAAAATATAAAACTTTCAAAAATCCATAAAAATTTGAAAAAAAAAAATTTTAAAAATATTGTCTTTTTGTCATTTTTTTTTACCTCGATTCGATAATATCTACGGTCTTTGTGTTGTCATTCAAAGAATGACACGGGACTTTAGATGTTGTTCGAATGTTTAAAAAAAATGGTTTATTGTCATTTCAGGCAGTAACCCGCTTTTCAAAGAAAGAACAGAGTCATGTTTTATCTCATGTTTCAAACCTAATGCTCTGATTCTAAAAACAAATGTTTGTCATTAACAAGACAAATGTTTAATTTCAAATATTTTTCCTTCTAATGATTCCTATGAAAAATATTTGCAATCTTATGAAAACTCAATTGTTTTAAAAACACTTCGGACTTTATTTTTGAAAATCAAAAGAACTTATCAAGTGTCAAAATCTCAATCCATCAATCAACAACTTTCGTCATTGATTGAGGGGGAGAATGATTTTTCAATTAAATCAAAAAGTGTGTTCTTTTCAAACAATTAGCACTTAAATGAGCAAGGTCGACTCTAAATGTTTTACAATATTTTACACAATTGGTTCAAGACCTTGGCTATTATTATGTTTTCAAAAGATAATCATGCATGTTTAATCAATGGAGTTTACAGTCTCAAAATCCAATTCTTATCAGTTAAAACGTTTTCATAATCAAGTCACAATTCTCCTTAAAAGCTTTCAAAATCAATTTAAATCAACAAAGATCACAAATCTCAAATGATTTGATAATTGGGATCGGGGGAGAATTTGTGATTTAAATTGGATTTAAACTGATAAATCGATAAATGGTTTCATAAGTGTTTAGCATGTTTTCCTCCCGCATGTGACAAACGATTTCAAATTTTCCATGCACATGTTGAGGGGAGCATCTACTTTAAACCTCAAATTATTGAAACGTGATTGAATTGTCTCTAAGTGCGGGTTCTCTCTAATATGTGCAAAACTCTTTCAAACTTCGAGGCACATATTGAGGGGGAGCAAACTTTTAAAAACCTCATCCTTCCTCAAAATGTTTTATCTACTCAAATTGATTGAGAAGTGATGATGATCATTTTAGAAAATGTTAATCAAAAGATTGGACCTTTCATTCTTAATCTAACGATTTCAAATATCTCTTGCCTCCATGTGCTAAACAAATTCTGAATTTTTATGCATATGTTGAGAGGGAGCATTTCTAAAATATCAAAACAATTAAGATACAAAATGCTTTGATTCTATATCACAAGTATCTTGATTGATTTTTAAATGGTTTTCAATTGGTTTCAAGGAGGAAGAACTACACCAAAAGACTGACCAACTCTACTATATGCATGGTGATATAAGGATGATAAGGTTAGGTTGAGGTCCCATGATCCGCCAGAACCGGAGGGATCTACCCAGGGACAATCCACTAGATAGTGTAGAAGTCCTTAGGTATGATGAAAAAAGGAGAAAAGTGAGATATGGGAAGAGTGCGGACTGAGGCTGAGCTAGTCTGGAATAAACCCAACAAGGTTCTAGTAATGAAGTCTCGGTAAGCACTGAAGGGGTTGAAGAATGAAAAAGAAATGAATATGAAAAGGGTGAAAAGAAATAGCCCTTCAATTATTCAACCTAGAGCGAAACCGGGTTCAATTCATATACTACTGGTGGTTACCAAGGTAACATCGGTATTGAAGACAAGGCGTCATGGACCCGATGGCCGCACTTCAACTTTCCAAACCACTCAAGTTCCTCTTAAAAGGACTTGTTTCATTCTCACGAGGAACCGACATAATCTATCAACTTTCTCTTAGAGATTGTTGATATTGAAGTAGGAGACCATCTCCCTAGTCTCCGGCATAGGAACCAAATATGCACAATTGAGTCTAGAGCCACGAGATCATCAATAAATCTCATTAGGACACTTTCAATGAAGACTCTCTGTTTCACACAATGTGGAAAGAGAGATTATATCTTATGAGTCCTACGCATTATCCTTGTGGTATTGCCAGAACATCTGAGTGATATGCAAACATATTCACAATGAAGATAGAAAGCCTTCTGGAGCCAACATCAAACAAGCTCCTGGTAGGTGGCATGTGAGATCTATCCTATAGTTCAACCATGTGACAAGCTGAACGAAACGATGGGGCGATTCAATCTTTTGAATCAACACTGGTTCAGGTTATGGATTGACGGATACCTTTGAAAAACCGGTCGTTGTGCTTAAAACTCTTTTCTTTAGCACATCGAGTGTGTACTTATTTCTCAAAATAAAAGGTGTTTATGATTGATAATTGATTTTCATTAAAACCTTCGTTGTATTGCAAAAACAATTTCTATTGAGCAATACATGATTGTTTTCAAATCTCTTTTCATCAATCGTGAATCTCATTTATTTGGTTCAATCACTTTGTGTTGTCTTCTTTGAGGCGTTTCGGTTTGAGAACGGCTAGAGCAGCTGCGAAACCCTGTCAAGGAAATTCTTGAATTATACCGATCACGAGCAGTACTTATCTTGATCAGCGAGGAACCGTGGGCGTGTACCTCAATTCAAAAAAGTGATCAAAGACACTCTGGTGCACTTTATTGCTAACTGTTTTATGCGAGGAACACCCGGCGTTTGCGGTGATCGAGAATGGAGCGGTCAATCCATAGCCGCATGCTCACCCAACACATTCAGTTCTAAGGAAATCATGATTAGTGCATCAATGACTCTGATATTTTCACTCCATGCTTACGCTACTGCTGCTGCCAATATCATGAATCTACTAAAGCTTCGCTACTCGATAAGAATATATCATGATCGAGAATGTGAGCATGTCGGTCCAAATGTCACAACATCACATAATACCAACAACACAATGGATGAGTCGAGTTTAATGTGGTGATGATCTCAAAGCTGGCTCAAAACTTATTATCCGTGGATCGGTTAAAGACCTCCACACAGATTATCCGAACATGCAAAAATGAAGAATCAAAGACTACGAGCTACAGAACAAAGAACATGAACAAGAATTCAAGAACTATCTCAATGAAATATCTGTTTGTATTCTATGTAATTTTAATGTGTGTTTGAGGTGACCTCCCTTAGGGGGAGATTGTTAGGATTTGGAAAATCCAGTAGTTAAAGTGTCGGTCACCTCAAGTATATGTAATCGTTAGAAAGCTCGTAGTCGTAGTTATTTACAGTTATGTAGTATTTAGTAAAGTAACACCGTGGAGGACGGACGGGTCTTTACCCACTGTATGCCTGATCCACAGCCCGTCAGGTGGCGTTTTATTGTAAGACTATAAATACTCTCTACCTCTCAAGGTAGAGAGTTGGAGCTCATAATAAGATTTTTCTTTCTCTCACTAAAGTTCCCAAACCTCTAACTTTCTCTCTCTAAAACCATTGTGTATGCCTCTTGTGTTTATGTTATGATGTGTATGTGAAATCCAATATGTTACACATTATGTGTATATACTCTCATAGGTAGTTTGATAAAGAACGAGTCTTGAGCTGAAGTATTCAGGAGTCATAGCACATGTACATTGATCTGCTCCAAACCGTCAAGTTTAATCACTCAAACCGACCACTTGTGAATGGCCGACCGTAACAAACTTAAAACAGCTCAGAAGCAAATGCAATGAAGATCAGGAGAGTATAGTGTTTCCCCAGGTCGTTATGTCCCAACGTGCGAGAATAGTCAAACGAATAGTGATCGAGAGGATTTGAGCGGAAAGAGTTGATTGATTATGAACAATTATACCTAAAGGAAAAATATATAAACTACAGGGCTTAAATGCAAATTAAAGAAAATTAAAAAGATAAAATATATTAAATAAACGCTATCACTATTTGCAAAATGATGGTTTTGATTTTTCTTTTATAAAACTGAATTAAAAACTACGTGACGTACAAATGAAAATGTAAAACTTAAACAATATAAATCCTAAAAATATGAAAATGACATTTTTACAAACCTAATGATAAAAGAAAATTTTTAGAAAAAGAAAATTATTTTTATAACTATTAAATTAATTATTATTAATTAAAAACTAATTTTAACTATTTAATAATAGCCTAAAATATAAGAAAATATGAAATAAAGCTAGAAAAGTGAAATTATGACTTAGAAAAATCTAAAATATTATAAAACTTATTTTAAAACTGAAAATATATTTTTTAGACTTTTTATGTAATTATTATTAATTTAAAACTAATTTAAACTAATTAAAATTAAGAAAAATAACAAATGAACAGTAAAAATTATGAGACTTTACAGGAAAATCTAAAATATTGTTCTAAGTCTGGGAAAAATATAAAAAGTTAAATAAGCCCACTAATAAGCTGAATTGGGCAAATAAGCAGTTTGCTAATAAGCTAAAAATAAGCTAAAAAGCTCTAAAAATTACCAAAGGCTAATACAGCCTAAATCTAACCTAAATTGAGCTAATGCAACTGATTGGGAAGTAAAAAGCACAAGCTACAGAAACAAAACTCGCGACCAGATTTTAATAACTATATGCCAAACGGCCTTTAAGGCCCTACTTTAAGCACTAATTAAGCTTGCTAGAAAAATTCTTAAAAATAAACTAAAATAGCCATGATGTTCACAACCAACCAAAGATCTTGTATCCCAAATTTGAGCTCAAATGGACTTATAATGAATCCGTGAAAATTCCACAAAGTTTGGCAAAAATCATTTAAGAGAATAATGTCGAAAAGAGATAACAAGAAACGCAGATGGAGCAGATGGTAAATGAGATGGGTCTTGTGTGCGTGGGCTTTTGTTTGCACAGACCCAGGTTCGATTCCTGGTCAGTGCAGTTTGTTTTTGTGTTACCATTCTTTTTTGGAACTTTTACAGAACTTGAAAATGAGACTTTTTACAAAAACAAAATTTGAAAAAGCTTAAAAATAAGCTGGTTTAATCAGCTTATAACAACAGCAGATGTGAAAAAGAAGGAATGGGTTGCTTGGTTTTAATGGCTGCTAAAGGACACTAAGCTACAAAAAGCTAAGACAAGACTTCAAATAAGCTTCAAATAAGAACTAAACTAAAGTATTACTACTAATAAATCACAAGTAAGCTGAAGACAAAAAAAAGAGTGAACTTAAATAAAAGAAACATGAGCAGTTTTGGCAAAAGCAAAAGGTTTTCAAGAAGCTTGTAAAGCTTTTAACAAGCTACCTAATCTAATGTGAATCTAAATAAATACTTGGGACAACAAATAGCAAAAGGGAGCATTAAAAGTTAAAATGAAAAGGAAACCAGCGATGTGTCTTTGTTGCTCTTGAATGAGCCCACTATTGGGCTTTTGGAGCTTATAAATAAGTGACTCCTAATCTAAAAAACTGAAATGGACTCTAGCACTAGTCTTTACCAACTCCAGAACTCAAATCTAATTTGAAAACACTTTCAAGCTTATGATAGGTGATGAGGGTCATTGTAGCTGTCCCAAAGCAATTTGGGAGTGAGTTTTTTTTCTATGAAACTTATTGAACGAAAACTTGAGAATGAAGCATTTGGGATAAGCTATTACGGTGGAGATCCTAAAGCTAGATAAATGAAAAAAAAAAGCAACAAAGAGATTACCATTAAGCACTACCTAACTATTTAAAGGGAAATCCTAATCTAAATTTACTAGTAGCAATAAATCAAACTTAAGCAATCAAGATTGAATCAGCTAAATAAGCACAAGAAAAACAAAAGGTTCCACGATTTCTTTGTTTAGAACATTGGTGAGACGAGAACATAAAAGGGTACAAGAACAGTTTTTAAACTCTAAAACAAGCAAGTAATTAAGCTCCAATATCCAAATTAAGACCAGAAATATTAAATTCATTCTACTAACTAACTATAACATAAAAATCAAATTCTAATTCTAAAGATAACTTACCTAAAATGATCTTTGGGAAAAAAAACAGTTGGGGGAGTTTGCACATGATTGTTGCAGCAGAACAGTTAAGACCAAAATGCATTCCAATTTATCCAAACCTAATCCAACCTCCACAAACTGACTTGAACTTAAAGCTAACACCAAAGGGCACCTAAGGGGGGATAAAAGCAGTTTTATACTAACCTAGACCTCCAAAATGAGCCTGATCCAGACACCACTTTAAGGGTAAAACAGAATTTTTTTTGAAGCTGAAATCACCTTGAGACCATAAAAACTATTTCGCAAAGTTAATCATAGGCAGCAAATGAGCTTATACAAACTTTTAAATATCCTCTAACAAGACTTTAAATGACAGATAAAGTATTTGAAAACTACATTAATTAGGAAATTAAAATTGCATTGAAAATTAAGGTTTACAATAAAAGTAAATGACAATGAAATTAAAATGGAGCTAGAACTAAAGTCTAGACTAGTACTAAAAACTAAATTAAAACTGAAAAAAAACTAAAAACTAACTTACTACCTCTCTTATACATTGGCATACATAAGCTATTTATACTAAAGCTACAAAATGGGTCTTCAATCTTCTCTTGTGATGTGCTTCTCTTTCTTGACTGAGAGTGATGGGGAGGTGAGAGTGGACAGGCGTGGGTGCAGGGGTTTGTCTGGCTTGGTTATCAGTGTGGGTAAAGGATGGGATGTATGTTGAGTGTAGCAGGAAAAGAGAGGTTGAGTGTTTGGTGACTTTTGCAGGGCTAGTTGATGAGGAAGGAGATAGGGAGGAGGGAAAAAGGGTACAGGGGTTTGGTTGGTGGGTTTTTTTTTTTTTTGGGTTAATAACACGTAAAGGCGGTTTGGTTTGTAGTATTAATACAAGGACCAAATTTGTAATTCATCCAAACTAGAGGGATTTGAAACGCACTTTTCAAAAATTATTATAAGGACCATAAATGACAAACTTTATTAACCAAGGACCATAAATAATATTTTCCATTTTTGAAAATCCCGAGGACTTGTTTTGCTATTTTTGAAAGTTGGGGGACTGAAACTGCCAATTATGCAAACTTTGTTCGTTTTTTAGCTGTTTTTACTCATTTTGCATTTAAAACATATAAAACGCTATTTTGAGATATTTTCAGTATTTTGATGCATTTCTGAGTGTTTTTAAATGTTTTGCAGTTCAGATTTAACTAAAAATGATGAGTATTTACACACTCATCAATCCCCCACACTAAACTATTGCTAGTCCCTAGCAATCTTTTGAGAAAACATAATGGGTTTGAATCTCTTTACCAAAAGCCATCACTTCTGGAGTAGCCAAATGTTTCAGTTCAAGTAAGAACCTTGGTACACTGATAACCAAGTGATTTTGAGCAAACCACCAGCTTTCAACGGATTTGATTTGTCTTTACCAGAAGCCGTTTGCTTCTGGACTAGCCAACTCTTCACTAATTAAAGATATGGTGAGCTGAACACCATACAATTTTGGGCAAATTGCAAGCCGTCAACGGATTTGAGATATCTTTACCAAGAGCCGTTTGCTCCTGGATTAGCCAATCCTTTTGTTTTTTAGACATGGCGGACTGATAACCATAAGTTGAGTAAGTGCAAAACACTTGCTCCAAAAAAATTTTTGGCCAAAAATGGGGAATTGAAGGCGGTATAATTACATGATAAAATTAGGTGAGAATTCCCCCACACACTTAGAAATGAAGATTGCCCTCAATATTCAAAGTACCGGCGGTTATGCGGCGAGAACGTAAAAGGGAAATACTACGGCCATTATTTTGAAAGTTTTTTTTTTTTTTTTTTTTTATGATATATATATATATATATATAACATGTGGGGCAACTCCCCCACACTAGGGTGGTACAAACGGGTGAAAACCCATGTTTAACTCTGTTTTTGATTTCCGAGTCGCTAGCTTGACTCGACCCGAATTAATTTGTTCATGGGGAAGTAAGTGGAAGAGACAATCTCCATCGGACTTTCATTCAAGATGTTTGGACAAACATTTGAAGCACGTGAAAGTTCCACACCGATGAGATATACATAGAACCGGCTCAAAAATGATAAGTGAAAATGCCGGGGTCAAAGATAGTGTCTTCATTCCCGAAGGAGTGAAGATGAAGAGAAATCACAAGATATTTGAGGAAAGGAAGAAAGATTTTGATAACAATCAAGATCCATTCTTCATCCTCAGATGTAGACATATCGGGAGGAAGGGTGAGGGTAGTATCATTAATAAGCAAACTCGTATGATAGAGTACACCTTCCTCCGAGCTAATATCATCCTCAAGATCAAAATAGAAATGATCATGTTCCGGAGGAGATATGTCATGAGAGAGTTCACCGGAGAACTCTTTATGAAGAAAATCATTCACATGAAGTGAAATTGTGAACTCTTGTTCCATTGTGAGCTCATCACTATCCTCAGTCTGAGTATCAAAGAGTGGATTCTCAGAAATTAAAGTGAATTCAGAGTCGAATTCAAATAGAGGATTGGTGAAAGTAGCTTTGAATGCTTCAGGAACAAAGTGATCAATATTCTCTATTGGACTGTTAGGGTGAGAAGTGAGTGAACGATCTTTATCAATGAGACTTTCAGTCTCTCCCAGATCGGCTTCGAAATCAAAGAGTGGATTGATGTGAGTGAGTTCATCGGTGAATTCCTCAAGAAGATGATCAGCATCAGATTGTGGAAGTGATGCTTCAACATACTCGATGTTTCCATAGGAAGCACAATCTTCGCTACAATTGGAGAAAGTTTCAAAATGATCATTTGAACACTCAAGAGGGGAAAGAGAATCACACATATGATCAGAAGTTCCCTGTGACTCTCTTGGGATTGGGACAAGGTTCTCAACACTAGACTTTATGAATTCGTCCGATTCCTTTTCAGGAACAGTGTCAAGATGCTCGTCCCCCATGTTTAGAGAGTGAGTGGGAGTATCAGGTGTGATAGCAGTTGTTTGAGAATGAATCTCAACTGCTGGGATATCAACTGATGAACTTGATGAATCTTTATAGAATTGAAGGATATCAAGTGTATCCTCATCATCACTGTCATCAGGAATAAAACGAAATTGAGAGCTAGATCTGGCTGCTTTTTCTTTTGCAATTGATTCCCTGATAGATTTTTCAAACGCAATTTGGGAATTTATTTCAGCACCGCTCTTGACTAACAATTCTTCCATGGATTTTTGATTTGGATTATCTTGGGAATGTTTACATTCCTTCAAATCTTTCACTAAATCCAAAAGATCAAGGAGAAGATTTTGAGGGAGTGGCTCGGTGAGGTGGTGCCGATTCATTTGGTATTGTAGAGGTTGGTTATGATACGAAGAGTCGTAATTGTTACAAGGAAATGGATTCCTTGTTTGACAATCAGAGCTACAGTGTGGACTTCCACAATACTCACATAAACTGATGTGGCTGTGAGTTATATGTGTGGTAGTCATAATTGTTATCAGGAACCTGCTCATAGATAAGCGTGTTACCCGATTGACAATCAGCTGGAGTGTGAACCACCACAGTACTCACAACAGTAAAACTGCTGAGTCTCACAGTGTGGTAGTTGATGGAATAAATCAGTTGTGTTATGGTAGGAATAGGGATCACGGTTATAAACAGACCGTTTCCTGATTCCATCATGCTACAAGCTGGGGCAATTGCCACCATTATAAGGACCACCACACCATTGACAACCAAGAGGGTGATGATAAGACATAGAAAGAATCAAAGGTTTACAGAGGGGTTGGGATGAAGAATCAAAGAGGTGAGAGGGTAAAGATGGATATTTTTGGATTTTTGAATACACATTTTTTAAATATAAGAAAGAAAATCTTTTTGGGTTTTTGATTTTTAAGATGTTTTTGGATTTTTGGATTTTTATAAGAAAATATAAACATATAGATGGTATGAACAAGGAGTGAATATTCAAATCACTAATCTGCTAAACGTAAGATAATTAGCACAGCTCCCCGGCAGCGGCGCCAAAATTTGATCTGCTCCAAACCGTCAAGTTTAATCACTCAAACCGACCACTTGTGAATGGCCGACCGTAACAAACTTAAAACAGCTCAGAAGCAAATGCAATGAAGATCAGGAGAGTATAGTGTTTCCCCGGGTCGTTATGTCCCAACGAGCTGTGCGAGAATAGTCAAACGAATAGTGATCGAGAGGATTTGAACGGAAAAGAGTTGATTGATTATGAACAATTATACCTAAAGGAAAAATATATAAACTACAGGGGCTTAAATGCAAATTAAAGAAAATTAAAAAGATAAAATATATTAAATAAATGCTTTCACTATTTGCAAAATGATGGTTTTGATTTTTCTTTTATAAAACTGAATTAAAAACTACGTGACGTACAAATGAAAATGTAAAACTTAAACAATATAAATCCTAAAAATATGAAAATGACATTTTTACAAACCTAATGATAAAAGAAAATTTTTAGAAAAAGAAAATTATTTTTATAACTATTAAATTAATTATTATTAATTAAAAACTAATTTTAACTATTTAATAATAGCCTAAAATACAAGAAAATATGAAATAAAGCTAGAAAAGTGAAATTATGACTTAGAAAAATCTAAAATATTATAAAACTTATTTTAAAACTGAAAATATATTTTTTAGACTTTTTATGTAATTATTATTAATTTAAAACTAATTTAAACTAATTAAAATTAAGAAAAATAACAAATGAACAGTAAAAATTATGAGACTTTACAGGAAAATCTAAAATATTGTTCTAAGTCTGGGAAAAATATAAAAAGTTAAATAAGCCCACTAATAAGCTGAATTGGGCAAATAAGCAGTTTGCTAATAAGCTAAAAATAAGCTAAAAAGCTCTAAAAATTACCAAAGGCTACTACAGCCTAAATCTAACCTAAATTGAGCTAATGCAACTGATTGGGAAGTAAAAAGCACAAGCTACAGAAAAAAAACTCGCGACCAGATTTTAATAACTATATGCCAAACGGCCTTTAAGGCCCTACTTTAAGCACTAATTAAGCTAGCTAGAAAAATTCTTAAAAATAAACTAAAATAGCCATGATGTTCACAACCAACTAAAGATCTTGTATCCCAAATTTGAGCTCAAATGGACTTATAATGAATCCGTGAAAATTCCACAAAGTTTGGCAAAAATCATTTAAGAGAATAATATTGAAAAGAGATAACAAGAAACGCAGATGGAGCAGATGGTAAATGAGATGGGTCTTGTGTGCGTGGGCTTTTGTTTGCACAGACCCAGGTTCGAATCCTGGTCAGTGCAGTTTGTTTTTGTGTTACCATTCTTTTTTGGAACTTTTACAGAACTTGAAAATGAGACTTTTTACAAAAACAAAATTTGAAAAAGCTTAAAAATAAGCTGGTTTAATCAGCTTATAACAGCAGCAGATGTGAAAAAGAAGGAATGGGCTGCTTGGTTTTAATGGCTGCTAAAGGACACTAAGCTACAAAAAGCTAAGACAAGACTTCAAATAAGCTTCAAATAAGAACTAAACTAAAGTATTACTACTAATAAATCACAAGTAAGCTGAAGACAAAAAAAAAAAAAAAAAAAAAAGAGTGAACTTAAATAAAAGAAACATGAGCAGTTTTGGCAAAAGCAAAAGGTTTTCAAGAAGCTTGTAAAGCTTTTAACAAGCTACCTAATCTAATGTGAATCTAAATAAATACTTGGGACAGCAAATAGCAAAAGGGAGCATTAAAAAGTTAAAAATGAAAAGGAAACCACTGATCTGTACTGTTGCTACTGAATGAGCCCACTATTGGGCTTTTGGAGCTTATAAATAAGCTGACTCCTAATCTAAAAAAAAACTGAAATGGACTCTAGCACTAGTCTTTACGAACTCCAGAACTCAAATCTAATTTGAAAACACTTTCAAGCTTATGATAGCTGATGAGGGTCTGTTGTAGCAGTCCCAAAGCAAGCTGGGAGTGAGTTTTTTTTTTCTATGAAACTTATTGAACGAAAACTTGAGGATGAGCAGCTGGGATAAGCTATTCTGGTGGAGATCCTAAAGCTAGATAAATGAAAAAAAAAAGCAACAAAGAGATTACCATTAAGCACTACCTAACTATTTAAAGGGAAATCCTAATCTAAATTTACTAGTAGCAATAAATCAAACTTAAGCAATCAAGATTGAATCAGCTAAATAAGCACAAGAAAAACAAAAGGTTCCACTGATTTGCTGTTTAGAACAGTGGACTGAGACAGAACATAAAAAGGGTACAAGAACAGTTTTTAAACTCTAAAACAAGCAAGTAATTAAGCTCCAATATCCAAATTAAGACCAGAAATATTAAATTCATTCTACTAACTAACTATAACATAAAAATCAAATTCTAATTCTAAAGATAACTTACCTAAAATGATGCTGGAAAAAAAAACAGTTGGGAGAGTTTGCACATGATTGTTGCAGCAGAACAGTTAAGACCAAAATGCATTCCAATTTATCCAAACCTAATCCAACCTCCACGACTGACTTGAACTTAAAGCTAATACCAAAGGCCACCTAAGGGGGAATAAAAGCAGTTTTATACTAACCTAGACCTCCAAAATGAGCCTGATCCAGACACCACTTTAAGGGTAAAACAGAATTTTTTTTTTGAAGCTGAAATCACCTTGAGACCATAAAAACTATTTCGCAAAGTTAATCATAGGCAGCAAATGAGC
The DNA here is from genome assembly GCA_910596185.1 of Chrysanthemum makinoi. Lineage (NCBI taxonomy): Eukaryota > Viridiplantae > Streptophyta > Magnoliopsida > Asterales > Asteraceae > Chrysanthemum > Chrysanthemum makinoi. The sequence goes on from OU343221.1 coordinate 186,650,633, forward strand.
TTATACAAACTTTTAAATATCCTCTAACAAGACTTTAAATGACAGATAAAGTATTTGAAAACTACATTAATTAGGAAATTAAAATTGCATTGAAAATTAAGGTTTACAATAAAAGTAAATGACAATGAAATTAAAATGGAGCTAGAACTAAAGTCTAGACTAGTACTAAAAACTAAATTAAAACTGAAAAAAAAACTAAAAACTAACTTACTACCTCTCTTATACATTGGCATACATAAGCTATTTATACTAAAGCTACAAAATGGGTCTTCAATCTTCTCTTGTGATGTGCTTCTCTTTCTTGACTGAGAGTGATGGGGAGGTGAGAGTGGACAGGCGTGGGTGCAGGGGTTTGTCTGGCTTGGTTATCAGTGTGGGTAAAGGATGGGATGTATGTTGAGTGTAGCAGGAAAAGAGAGGTTGAGTGTTTGGTGACTTTTGCAGGGCTAGTTGATGAGGAAGGAGATAGGGAGGAGGAAAAAGGGTCTGAGGGGTTTGGTTGGTGGGTTTTTTTGTGTTTTGGGTTAATAACACGTAAAGGCGAGGTTTGGTTTGTAGTATTAATACAAGGACCAAATTTGTAATTCATCCAAACTAGAGGAACTGAAACGCACTTTTCCAAAAATTATTATAAGGACCATAAATGACAAACTTTATTAACCAAGGACCATAAATAATATTTTCCATTTTTGAAAATCCCGGGGACTTGTTTTGCTATTTTTGAAAGTTGGGGGACTGAAACTGCCAATTATGCAAACTTTGTTCGTTTTTTAGCTGTTTTTACTCATTTTGCATTTAAAACATATAAAACGCTATTTTGAGATATTTTCAGTATTTTGATGCATTTCTGAGTGTTTTTAAATGTTTTGCAGTTCAGATTTAACCAAAAATGATGAGTATTTACACACTCATCATACATCAACTTTGATTTTTCTGAGTTCCTGAATCAGGAGATATCCTTTCTTTCGGCACATAGACTTTGAGTCTTTTCTTGATGGAAGTCATCAATGTACATGCAATAGAGTAAGGACTACCTGCACTAACATTACAAGATTGTTTGCATTTATGTAGATTAGTGACCTCAGCATTCAAACCCTTAGGGTTTTCACAGCTTGGTTTTGCCATCGGTGAACAGCTTGCTAGTAGGTATCCATCTAAGTCATTCTTAAAAATTCTACCAGTAGGTATCCACTTAAGGCAAGAACTAGGTTTGTTTGGCTTCTCATGCACAGTGGAATACTTTTTGTTATTCCTAGTCTTAGAGGGTTGGACCTTAGCACGAGCACTAACTTCCTGTTTCTTAGGTCTAGGTTGTGAAGTGACTAGTTTTGACAAAACTTGTTCCACATCAACTTGAGAGGCAAACCGTGTTTTTGAAGATTCTGGTCGTTCAGATCTAAACGCATTCGGTTGTCTAACAACTGATTGGTTTCTATTGGGATGTAAAATTCGTTTCCCCAAGATTGATGGTTTTCCAAACTTAGTGTTCACACTATTCCCTGCCTTTTTTCTAAGTTCGTTCTTTAATGCTGTGATAGTAAAACCCTTATCCTGAAGTTGAGTTTTGAGTTCATCATTTTTTACCATCAAAGAGGTTGTTTGCTCTAAAGTTTTAGTCCTGATTTCTTTGATTAAGTCTCTTAGGTTATTGTGATGCCTTCTCAAAGTCTCATTTTCCTTAAGTAATTTAGCCACATAGACTGCCAATTCAATATTTCTTGTTTTAATTGCATCAATGTCTTGTTTAGTCTTGACTAAATTGCTTTTGTCATTCATATGAGAAATATGTTTCCTCAAATTGTTGATCGTCGAGTTTTTGGCTTGAAGCTGAGCTTTTAAATCGTTTATTTCAAAAACTCGCGAAATTCAGGAAATTCTGGATTTTTACATAGTTTGTTAGTTTGAAAACTTTCCTTCTTACTTTGTATTGCAATTTCAAGTTAAATGCAATGTTTTTCAAGTTTTGAGAATTTTTTTGAAAGTTCATTAAAAACTTTTTTATCAACCATATCATTTGTTTTGAAACATTTAGTCTCAGCCTCAACCAAAGAACATTTGTCTAAATCATGTTCAACATTTTGATCAGTTTGGTCAAGTACATTAGCAGATGCATTATGTTGAACAGTTACTTATACCTTGTTAATTTACTGATCTGATATCTGCATTCATATCTTGTGTGAGATGAGTCACTAAACTGTTGCTTCTGTCATGCTTATCTGACTGAGTACCTCTGCATTCAGTGACAACTGATCCATCATTCGATGCTTTACCCGAGTCAACATTGATATCTTTTGATTGCACCCGACTCTCATTTACCTCAATATCATACTTGAGTTTGTGTTGTGATTTCTCCTCAATGTGCTTCTTAACATGATCCATGTGTTGAAGTAATGTTTTTCTGAACATGCTAACTTCCATTCCAGTGTAATTAGCAAAACACATTTATGTCATTTGATAGTCATAATCCCAAGTGTATTGGGAGTTTATGAACGATTGAAGTTGTTTGCTGATTACTTGAAGTGCATCCATGGATCCACTTTCTTGAAATTCTTCTTTGTTGATTTGATGTTCAAGTTGCTCTAAGCTCAAGAACAATGTGCCCGTGAATGTCTGTACCTCTTGACTGAAGAGTGATGCACATGCTTGTTCAAATCCTCCCTCAAATCCAGGTTCTTCTTTAAGTACCTTAAGATGTGAATGAACTATTCGAAAATGTTCCATGCAACTATCATTTGAATTATCTTGAAATAATTGTACTTGGTGCAACTCTCTCTCTCCGATGAATTTATGCATGAAGATTTCATATTATCATTATCCGACTTAAGCGTGTTAATTCGTTCTTCATAGTTAGGAATCTTATGCTCATCAATCTCGTCATACAATTTGAGTACCTTAGCTATGACGGAATCTGAAGAGTTAGACATGATGTTGGTGTGTACGGGATTTGACAAAGTTAATAAGAGTCTGTGATACAGTGATAGATTGAACGTGTTATGATAACAGTTGGATCGATACAATGATTAGAGATTATATGTTAAGGTGATGTTGGTATGTTAGATTAGGTGAAACATTGTTTTGATTGTGATCTAGTTTTGTAAAAATAAAGTTTGAGTCAAATTGCAATATAAGAAGAAATTTGGGAAGAGTGTCTGTTAGACAAATCTCAAGTTTTGTCTTCCCAAATCACAACAACTCAAATCGCAGCCTCTCAAAACATAGAAGTCAAATAGCACACTCAAACCGCAGCTCTCAAAACGCAGTGACCTAAATCGCAAGATCAAAACTCAAAGCTCAAACCGCAAGACCAAACCGCAAAACTCAATTCGCAGGATCTCAAACCGCATACATGTCAAACCGGAGCTGCAAGAGGACAAAGCTGTCAATTTCAAACCGCAGAAGACAAAAACGTCACTATCAAACTGTAGTCCTCAAACTGCAACCAAGAATGCACTCCGAGGCTCAAACCGCAGTCAAGAACAAGTGACCTTTTTCACCTAAAAACACCTAAAATTAAACCTTTTGAACGTTTTTACTTGGTTTCTTTTGCACAACTTGATCCTAGAAGGTTATAACAACCATAAAAATACTAACTTTAATACCACAAACGTGAGAATCAAAGAAAGCCAAGAATAAGACCATAAACCTTCCAAAACCAACTTTTTGATCTAAACCAACCAAGAAAACGCACATACAACCTAGCTAATTAAACCATGAGGCTCTGATACCAATTGTAGGATATTAGATATCATAACACACATAAGGATTTAATGCTTGGCTGAATCTAGAGAGAGAATGAGATATTCTAGAGAGAGAAAATAAAGTTGTATGATTAGCTTTAAATGAAAATCCAACTCTCTCCCTTGGTGGGAGAGGGCTTATATACATGACATAATAACGCCCCTACTTGGGGAACGTGGAGCGAGCTGACAGTGGGGAAAGCCCCGACCCGACTCCACGGGTGTTACTCTAACTAGTCTAATAATGATAAGCCTACAAGCTAACTTATGCTAGACATAACATGGGGTGACCGAGTCTTTCATATGGATTTTCGTAATCCTAACATAGCGGAAAATCAAAGTCGATAAAGACGAGTGCACTTTTGTCATTTTACTTTGTCAAAGAACAAAAATGAACCCAACATTTCCTCATAGAGAGGCCCAAACGGTTTTTGCATTTTACTATTTAAACTATATATCTCTATATTATATATAACAGGAGGCATTTGGCATTAATGCCACCTCAATGCCACGTCAATGCCACCTCAATGCCACCTAAGCAATATTTTTTAATTTATTAGAAATTTCCGAATTTTTTTTTATTTATTAGATTTTTCGGAATTTTTTTTATTCTTCAAAAAATCATGCATGCAGCTGGATTCGAACCTGAGTCTGTTAGTCTACAAACAAACATGATTACCACTAAACCAACACATTTTTTTGATTATAACTTGGAAAACTAAATTTATAAATCTCTACAAAAATTATATTAAGTAATTATCTTTTTTAAAACTTATTATACATATCTTTTCCTTAAATTATGTATTAATCCAAGGAATCCCTACAAATTATAACCCTAATATCACGATAAAAAAATCTCAGCTTATTCGTAATATACTTTTTCTTGAAACCCTAATTTCATCTTTTAGTCAGCCATCTCCATCATGATATGTATGCATGTAGCTTAGTCACTAATGTTTGTATATTTTTGTTGCGAGGTTTTGATCCTTTAACCTATGTTCATTCTTATTACGCACAAAGGTATGCTTTTTCCTTTAGATTTAATGTTAAAGTTATTGTATTCGATATATATATGTGTTCTTAAAACCCCATGCAGTTTCAAACCTCGATCACAGACTGTTGAGGTTCGTCAAGGTATGCAAATTATTTACCATGTTTTTGTTTCCGTTAAATATGTTCTGTTTGTGTTGTAATCTGTCCATTTGGGTTGTCCTTGCGTTTTCTTTCCTTTCGCATGCAGGGTACCATTGTGCTGTAAATTTTGTGGTGGTGGCTTTTGAAGCGCCATTTTTTTATATGTACAGGTTTGATGTTCATTTTTTAAGCTAACGAAGGAATTCCTTCGTTCAACATAATTTTTTGTCTACCTTTTATCTTTAGTTGCAGGTGTATTTGAATGCCTAGATGCTTCTTGATTATTTTTTTACAAGATTAGTAGCTTAACAATAATTTCTTTTTGAAGTTTTCAAAGGGCCACATAAACTACCCGAAGGCAAGCTGAAGTAGAAATTAGAAGCCAAGCAAAGAAAGACATTGAATCATATTGACGTGCGCTATTAAAGGTATTGAAAACTTTATTCGTCATGATAGTAACAATAAGCACATTAAGAAACATAACGATGTTTGATATTTAAAAGGTAGTTATCATAATAATGTAAACCTCAACACAATTGTTTTTGTTATTGTACAGAGCTATAATTAAGGATTTTTAAAGTGTTTATAAGATGTAAACTCTTATTTATTTAGTTTTAGGTGTGTCGTTTTACCGTTTTTACGTTTTTCGTTTTTCGTTTTTAAGTTTTTACGTTGTTGTCCGTTTTATCCGTTTTCCGTTTTTACGCGTTTTACGTTTTACGTTTTACGGTTTTTCGTTTCGTTTTAAAATTTTCAATATGTGAAATTTGATGTGATATTGTATCGTCAAAAAGAGGAAAAGAATAAATTTTTTTTGAAATTGGAAACTAAAAAATGACAAAAAGCCAACATAAAAAAGGCGATAAGGAGATGCGGATAAAAATTGAACCTAAAACAAGCTTAGATCTGAAAAGTGCCAAATAAAATAAAAAGCGAGCGGATAAAAATTTTTGAAATTGCGATAAAATGTAATAAAAACGTTATTCTTTAAAACGGAAAAAAGTGGCGAAAATGTGACAACTACTAGACTTAACTAGCGTTTGTACATGGGGATTTTTCGAATTTACACAAACAGGGGATGATTTTTGCAGTTTACTCTTTTTTCTTTGATATCTGTTGTGATATTAAATCAATAAACATTTTACAGGTGGCCGCGATTGAGGCCTGTTCAAATTTTTATTATGATGACTATTTTCACTCCTTGATCAAGGTTAGCACATGCTATCATATAACAAAATACATATGCAAGGATTCTAAGAAATATAAGAGACGTGACAAGAATGAAATATTCACAGGTTTTTTTATGATTTTATCATTCCATTTTTAAGTTCATGAATTAATAGCGGTGGTTATACATGGCGCATGGTGCTATATTATATTCGAAAGATCGACAATGTAACTCATATGAGATAAACCGGTTTGAATCATTAGTTTACCTCAACGCTATCAATGTATGGTTATGTTTTACGAGAATCGGTTACATGTTTGTAACATGAGTTTTGTCTTTGATTTCTTGCACTTTTGGGTTCTTTTGATGGTGACTTTAGTCACTATCGTTTTGGAATGATGTGTAACATCGGGGAGTTTTGTAGGAACCGGTCGGAATGGTGAGAGATGCCACGAGAGAATGCGTCAGAAGCGGCTATGAGGAATTGAAAGCGATTCCACCGGTCTTGGCGCTATGAGGAATTGAAAGGCGTATGAGGCGAGAGGGTTACGGCTGATGGTGCTCGAAATGGACTTGGCGCAATAAGCACATTTTTCACCTCCTCTTTCTACTGTATATGCTATGAAAACAATGTTGTACACCTACAATTATGGGTGAAATTTAAATTTTTTTCTACTCTAGATAGACTGCTTTCAAGTGTAATAAATTAGTCGAGCAGCACAATACTTGACTTCTTGAATCCCTAATATAATCTGCCCCACAGTGGAAAATTAGTACGACTAATCTGCGGCATAAACTATCTTCATTTTATAATTTAATTAGCGCTTTATAACAGCTATTTCACCAACGACGGCAAGTTCCATAGTCTATCTTTACACATACTCATCTTCACAATTTAACATATCTGCTACGCAACGTGCAACAATGTTCAAGGTCAGGAAGCAGACTTCACTGATGCCTTAAACACTTTATGTGTTTTTCCTTTGTTAGGAATCCTGAAGAGGCCAGCGGCTACCATGTTATTTACACATCGTTTTTTGAACAACCTAACCCAGCAAGACATTTCGGATTCTACCAAGTTAATCAACAGGATGACTTTGCTGGTATTTTCTTTCTATATTTACTAATTATGTTGACATATCATGACACCACTAACGATCACATTCTCATGTTTTTAGGTGCCAAAAAGAAGGGAACATTTGAGTTAAGACAGTAACCCAAATTGCTAATTTCCATTCCTTAAAAGGGCCTCCCTCTTAGTCCGTTAGAAGAGTATGATGTATGAGAAAATATACATGTACGTTTTGAAGTCATTTTTGCCGTTTAAGTTCTATAAGACACAGAAAGTGATACTAAGTAGTTTTGTTCAAGAAAAGAAATTAGTTCCTTCATCTTAAATCTGTTTCAGCAAATATCCCATAAAAGTGTGTTTGGGTCAGGAGAAAAAGTGGTCAAGAAAATCATTTTTTACCCACTTTGACCTCTGAAGTCAAACTTATTTTGAGTGACCTAAACAAAATCATTAAATTGGAAAAGGGATTTACAAGATTTCATAGTGTTTAAGTTTTCTTTGGTTTCAAAAAAGTGAGTTTTTTCAGGTTTTCCATATCAGTTTAAGTCAAGATTTAGATGTGATTAAAATTTGTTAAAATTAAAAATAGAGAGTTCACTAGCTTGTGTAATCACTGTAAAAAGGAAAAAAATCACAAAAATGTTTTGCTAAGGCTGCAGTGAGTTGAAAGTTGGTGGATTGGCAGTTTATTGTTCTGTGCACAGGGGATTCTTCCCAACTCAGGAACTTTTACAACTTATTTAAAGACTGTAGACAGCTTATTTAGCCAGATATGGGGGAAAGTAAGATGGGTTGGTGGACTCCTTAGGTTCAGAAGCTCAGAAGCTATATCCTCCTTTAGCTTATCCTAAAAAAGGCCATAAGGTACTCCTTTGGCCTGTTCTGCTGCAACCCACAACAGCAGCTTATTTATTTATTTATTTATTTATTTTTTTTTTTTGTGCTTTTGAGTGTTTAAACTTGGCTTATTTGGTCCCCCTAAGTGCTCATCAGTTGAATTAGATCACAATTGTTAAATTATAGCTATAACAAAATCCGGATAGGTAGCTTTTGGTGGTGTGTTTGGGATTGCCTATTTTTAAAATGACGGTCATATTTTTTGTGAAGGGTGCAAACAACTTGCAGCTTTTAATCGACCCGAATGTCCAAAATGTATGCTAATGGTCTCGAGCCTCTTCCGCATCTACATCCCTTAAGACAAGCTAACTCGAGGTATATATACCTAATCCTTTTTATTTATTATTAGTTATAAGTGTATCATTTATATTGGACTTTCGTCATATGGAAAAAGCATTATAACCAGTATGTTAATGCTTAACCCATTAATATTCATGCTATTGATAGTTGTTGTTTGACTAATCTGAATTAAAGCTCTCTCATTTTGTTTACATATAATTAACTGAATTCAATGGACGGTACTCGTGAGGTTGAAAATGGTTTCCTTGGTGACCGAGACCTTCTTGACTTCCATGATTGAAATTTGGAGTTGTGACTTTGCAGTAATGTAAGATATCTGCATAAATTTCCTTTTGAAAATAACAGCCTAACTGAACCCTTTACCATATAAATGGGTTAAAAACTTGAATTGACCCGTCTGCTACAAAGGGAAAATTTTCAAGTAACATGTACCTGACTGTATCTGTACAATTTTTGACAAATTCTCATCAGATAAACTTGGTGCAGTCCCGTGATTATGGTTCTTTGAAACATTATGCTTCCTTCTTGCATTTTCACCACAAAAAACTGCATGAAAACGTTGCACATTTAGAAATTTATACTATCGATAGGGGTACGATAGTATAAATTTCTAAATGTGCAACGTTTTCATGCAGTTGTTTGTGGTGAAAATGCAAGAATGAAGCATAATGTTTCAAAGAACCATAATCACGGGGCTACCGATGAGAATTTGTAAAATTGTCAGTACATGTTACTTGAAAATTTTCCCTTTGTAGCAGACGGGTCAATTCAAGTTTTTAACCCATTTATATGGTAAAGGGTTCAGTTAGCCTGTTATTTTCAAAAGGTGTAGGACATTCTAACTTAATATTAGAAAAAAAAGCATATTATAATTCTAATCGTATAGTCTTTTGTGAACACAAGTAATCACTTAGTAAGATAACACAAAAGTTTTTGTTACATCATATTATCTTAAACTGTTGCATCATATTATCTTAACTATTTATCCTTACATTTCGTAGTGATTCGTGGGTGGTTGGCTCGAAAACATTTCAATCACTTGCAAAGATGGAAAAATTCATCCCCGGTTTTGTATTAGAGCGTAAAGTAATAAGGTCTGAATATAACTTGATGGGTCTGGTTGGGCAGACCAGTTATTATTCAAATGCGACAAAAGAACTCATTGATGAATACAACGTAAAAATGTGTGCTCGAGTCACAACTGATAGAATAATAGAAAGGTGCGTCTATTTATAGCTTCACGAGCATGTAACCAAGCTTTGAAAGTTATTCATACCATTTTTGGTAGATACATTAACATTTATTTAGCTTTTAGGTCTAAAACTATCTCTATTTGTTCACATTCTAGGCTACGTTTGCCATGCTTGGATTCGGTTCTTGATCATATCACAATCTTAGGATGTGATTGAGTTTACTTCAACTCTTCTATGCATGTGAGAGTCCTTAAATTTATGTGTCTTTAAGTTTCTATATTACTATTAGGTGTTACTAGGTTTCTTTAAAACAGTACCTGGGTTATGGACTAAGACGTGAGACAAAAGGGAATGTATTAGCTTTAACACTTAGTAAGTACCACCGTGAACAAAATTCCATCAATCTACATATCCATTAACTCAGGGGGTGACCCGATTCCTAAAATTTTAAACAGCTACAATTGGAAACCAGAGCTACAATATAACTCTACTCTTGTGTAACTTCTACTGTTCCCTCAAGCTCGTGTGTTTAGCTCCTTCGAAATTATCAGTATAGTTTTTGCAGCCAATCGTCCTGATTACAAATTAATCATAGTCAGAGCTTGAAATATGTACATGGAATGATGGCGGGTACTGATATTTCCTCGCAACAAATCAGATTCAAGCTTCATAACTTAATCTATTTAATAGCAGATATATTAAAATATTTACAACCAAAAGCAGACATTGCAAGAAAGTTTTAACATATTGAGATAACAAGATAAGATGTTGCTGCAAGGAATTGTCTCGGAAAATTTATCAACGGTACGTAACGGTGAAGAGACAAAGTGTTGTTTCTCTTCCTGGTAGCCCTTCTTGATGGTCTTTGCTTGTGGTTCAAGTGTCCATTACCACGAACCTGATGGGGAAGAGTGTTAAATTTTTCATCACGTTATTGCTCTTAATCATACGAAATAGTTCAACCATTTTATAAACTAATGCATGTACATTATTCTTTATATCAATCATTTATTTTATCTACATAATGGTGTAATACCGACAAATATAACTAGAGAAGAGCCCATGAGTACTTGACAATAAGCATTTTCCTCAGTTGTACAAGCGGGCTTACATAATCTAAAAGCTTCTTAGCTTCATGTCAACATAAGGCTGGTACCCAAAGTTAGAAATTGTTCAGAAAGCGTGTGTAGGAAAACAAAACACCAAATCACAAATTCGTTTTAAATAGCTATGGTTGAATGCAACTGAAAACTACAGCCTTGATAGAAAGAACATATTCAAGACTAAGAGAAGCCAATACTTCCATTAATCCACTATCGCTCCAGATACGATATCTTGAAGAGGGCCAAATCCACAGTATTTACTTAAAAGAGAGTGACTCCAAGAAGAAATTAAGTGGCTTACTCCCACTAGATTGTATATGTTGAATGATATTATTAATCATTTATGTTTGTTCCAAGAGCTTACCGGTACATGACATGAAGCTAAAGAAGATGATATGGGACGGACTATATCCAACACAAGAGGTTCAATAATTGAATAAGGTATAACACTGACCATTTATACAAACACCTTTAAAGCCAACTTCATTACTGCTTCGCTTAGGTTTCAATAAACTTTTCTACCACTGCTAAGAATATGATGTGGCATAGGTTAGTTTAATTCCATGTGGTTTTCAAGTCATAGCCACATGACCTTTCTACTCAAAATCTTATTTTCACAAAACCCACTTTTCTTTAAAAGAAAGTTTTATAAAGATATAAAGCAAATGGTTTAATTGGCAAATGTAGTAACCCTGGTGTTGGGTGAAAGTGGGTTGGGTTAAACTGGAATTTACTAATTACGGGGCAAGAAATGTACGGTTGTTTCATTAACTTAAGTTTTTTAACAATATTTATAAGGCATGCTCGCCCATCGAATGGGCTATGCTTTGATACTTCGTTCTTGCGTACCACCTTGAAACTTCTTTTCTCTCATATTCGATAACCATTTATTTTCGTTCTTAATGCATTCAATAAAAAATTTGGTACGTTTATATCATATTATTTGTTTATTATAAAAACGCATATTCCTATTTTTTACGTAGAAAGTGATACGAGTAGTACTAAGGGCGTACGGTAGCATGGTCTGTTTGGTTGGAGTCAAGATATAATGGTTTTGTCTTTAGAATCTTGTGAAAGGAGGGTTTATTAATCCACGCGTTGAGTGATGAGTTTAAAAACCAACGTTTTTCCCTAAAACCAAGTTCCACCAAAAACTCAAAGAACAGGTGATGACTTTTGTAAAGGATGGTAAGAAAATTACAACTTGGTTTTTATTTGAGCATGCCTAATATTTGGATTGAATCTGTTATATTGTTGGTCGGTTTCTGCTTATGATGAGTTGGAAGTTATTACAGATACATGTATAGTTTATATGGTATCACTTCGACTAAGAGTTAATTTTGTCAGTAGGTATCCTCTTCAGACACATTATGGGGCTTACATTCACCAAACTTTTCATCCAGTTTTTCACCAAGAAAGAGATACATATGTTGATGGTCATAATATACATGTTTTCATTAAGTAATACAACCCACAATATATATAATGTATATAGTCAATTTACTTAATGTATATATTTGTTACTTAAATTGTTTATACAATGGTGATAGTTCAGAACATCTCGCTCACAATATATATGTTTTTCATGTGATTTTTGTGATCCTAATGATGTTAAAAATTTGGCCAATTTTGATGTCAATGAACTTGGTTCTATAGACATTTGGGTGAGTAATTTTGACTTTATCTATATAAAAGCTTCATGCAAATTGATATCTGAACCTACTTACCTACATTAGTTTCTTGATTCGTAACTCTGTCGTTTTACAGATAAACAATGCGGGGACTAACAAAGGTTACTTCATGTGATGTTCGTGATCCTAATGATGTTAAAATTTTGGCCAATTTTGTTGTCAATGAACTTTGTTCTATAGACGTTTGGGTGAGCAATTTTGACTTTATCTACATAAAAGCTTCATGAGAATTGTTATCTGAACCTACTTACCTACATTAGTTTCTTGATTCGTAACTCTGTCGTTTTACAGATAAACAATGCCGGGACTAACAAAGGTTTCAAACAGCTGTTGGACTAACAAAATTTAAGCTCTTTTTGGCAAAAAAAAGGTTCTAATAATATTGTGTAACATATTGATTATCGATGAATATTGAATTAGTTCAGCAAGTGTTTGAAATTTAAAAAAAAAATACTACTGCATCATAGATGTTATTTGTACTCAAAATTTACTTCATGTCTATAGAAAACTCTTTATATATTTGGCTCTCAAACATTATCACAAGTTGGGTACAAAGACCGGACAACTTCATGTTGGTCTTTCAAGAGTTAAGACGAAAAAAGGTTTTAAGATTCTTTGTTGTGACAAAGACGATTAATACACGAACTTCGCAACAAATGTCCTGTACAAAGAAATTTTATTTTGTATATGAATAAAATGATCATTCATTTTTTATTTCGCTATGACGATTAATAAAAGTTAAGGTCAAACATTGTCTCAGATTGATTTGTTTCTACAAAAGCCGGTATACTAATATTATTTAATTGTTTCATTATCTTTTATATGTATTACACTAAACTTTGTTACTTATAGTTTGTATGTTTTATAATTTACATCCACGCAAACAATACAATTAATTAAAAAAAAAGCAACAACTAAAAACCAAACAAACAATTGTTTTATAATATTGTTTAACAATTCTAAAAAATGTATTTCAGTTAACAAAAAACAACAAACAAATAATTATAAGTCATGCCCGCCCATTGGGCGGGCTTCGAAAACTAGTATATATATATATATATATATATATATATATATATATATATATATATATATATATATATATATATATATATATATATATTTGAACTTAACTATTTAAACTATATTCTCATATAGAATTTGTAAATAATTTATAAAAACATAGTTTAATACAAATGGCAAACTTTTGATTCACATATAGTCCATGTTGAAAGTGTAGGCATTGTCCATGCGAGACTGGGAAATTGTAGGTACGGTCCATGTGAGAAACTTTTTATTCACATATCGTCTATGCCAAAAGTAAAATGACTAAAATACCCTCATCTTTATATCCTGTGATTTTCTTCTTAATTTTATAAATAATAAAAAAAAGTTCCTGCATCTTCATTCTCATTTACCCATACCAGATTCATATAATAAAAACAAACATACATAATCAACAATATATAACAACACCTATATCTGAGTTTTCCAAAATTATCAACAAAACACCTTCAAATGCAACACCTTCAACAAAAATCACCAACAATTTCAACAACAACAACATAATATTTGGTAGTCGTTGATTGATGGTGATGGTTAGGGTTGTAATCGAGTCAAGCCATGTCAAGCTTCATAGGACTTAAGCTTGACTAGAAAATTATAAGGTAGGCTTGCTCGACTCGATATCTCAACGTGCTTTAATCATCCAGGCCTAAGTGACTTGAGTAATATTCGAATAAGGATTGTGCTTGACTCGAAAAGCTCATATATATATATATATATATATATATATATATATATATATATATATATATATATATATATATATATATATATATATATATATATATATATATATATATATATATATATATATATATATATATATATATATATATATATATATATATATATATATATATATAAACATTGTTTTTGATAGCCAAACTCATCAATGAAGTTATAAAATACGAGTTGTTTGATAAAAGCTTGAGTTGTTTGCAGCCCTACGACCACATTTCTGATTTGCTTTTCTTCTAAGTTTGAATATGAAGCCAAAAGCGCTGATGACGTTAAGTAACTTTTAGTCGTTTAAGAACTACAGTCCAAACAACGGGCTACATCGTTTTTCAAAAGTAAGGATAAACGACGACGTTTAGGGTTTGACGAGGTGGCATAAAAGTGACAGTTCAAAGTGGCCGAACAGGTTCGAGGATGAGGCCCGCTCTAATACTATGTTAAATGATAAAAACGATAAATTCATATTTATGTTTTACCCGATCAACTATTTATACCGTAACGATAATGTGAAACCTATAAATCCAGATTCGGGACAACTAACCTACTGTTTTATAATCTCAAATCTTATAATTTTAATAAACCAGTTGTCTTAGCACAGTTGGCCACCTGGGTTCCTTCTAGAGCTTGGGGAGGGATTTTTTCAGGGTTCGAGTCTCGTAAAAGACAATGAAAATCCGGAATTTTCTCTTAGTGCGAAGCCGTGAGTTATAGGTTTTTTTTTTCGCGGGTCTCTCTTAGTGGTTCGGGTCTCAAGGTCTGCCCGTTTAGATGATTTAACTCGAGGGTAAGATTTGATGTCATTCTAAAACATAAGGGAAAAAAAAAAAAAAAACACATTTAATCTTACTATCTTATAATAGAGGGATGCACTTCCCTCATATTAATTATTTTAAGATTTCCTAAAATAGATTTTAAGCAAATACAAGTCATCAAACATAATTTACAAGTATGTAAAGCACATATCAAACTACAATCAATGCATAACTTAAAACACCCCTTCACAAATAATTACAATTCTCTAAGCACAATGTACACATTCATGTAGCAACTTAAAATGCAATGAGATATTTTTTTCTTTCTACTCTATTGAACAAGACATGCCATACGGAAAGACAGAATACTTGTTTTTTAAGCATCACGGAAAGACATAATACTAACGTACATAAAATTAGCACACAATAAAATCAACCTTTTTTTAGTGTGGATTTAAGAGTCACACATACATAACCAATGGTTCACTTCAGGCCAGAAAATAGAAAAGAAATATGGATCTAGATTACAGATCTCAACCGTGGTAGAGAGTGAAGAGGGCGACGGATAGGAGGAAGTGGTTGACGGGATAAATAACGGCGCGACACGAAATAGGTGGTTTTTATAACAAAGAAGAGGGAGACGGTGGGGGTGGGGTTAGGTGGTCAGGGTTGTTAACGATGATAAAATGGATCACGGTGTAATTATTAGTGGCGGCGGTGCGGCAGTAGGTAGCGCCTCGGAGGAGTTTGGTTTGATGAAGAAGAAATGAGATGGTATATAAGAATAATAGTGATGATAAAATGTGTATGCAAATGTGCTAGATGGCTTGAAACGTAAAAGATATTCTCTTTTGATAATCATTTATTGTTTTTGAATTTGAGTACCAATGGAGCATTAATTTTGAAAGATTAGTTTCCCCGTACTTATTGGTGAACTAAATCATATCTATATTTGAGTTTCTTCTTTATTAAACCATAAGCAAATTACTAGCTCTATATACAGATATATATTGATTGAAGTTTTAACTATTTTTTACTTATATGTATCTGTTCCCTAAGAGTGTAATGTTAGACATGACATGAACACGACTCGAAATTGACACAAAAACATATAGATTGGAGATATTGCTAAACGGATTCAGGTAAAAATTATGGCATCCCACCTACAAATTTAATAAATGGGCCAGGTACGGTTGTGAGGTGTTAAACAGGTCGACATGTGTAACTATACAAGCATTTACAAATACAAAGTCTTTTCCTCCGGCTTAACACAGTACAATTTTGAATAACTGAAAAATGTTACTTACCTAAATAATTATTATCACGAATAATTTTCAGTCAGAAAACAATGCCCCCAAGAAGTTATTTGCAAATTTGTAGTAGTTTTATCACGTGGGTATCATACTATATTCTTATAACTTTAAATAACGTGGTATATGATACCGATATTAGTATATTACATTAGCAATCTTACTAATTTACCCTCATAATTCTTATTGTTTCATATATTATCGATTATCGTTTTTTATAGTTGTTACATAAAATGTTTTGTTGTTACATAAAGTTATTTCAAGCTAAAATCTTTGCCATACATATATTTATTTTTTTGAGAAGCATATAATCGAATATCATTCATCGCCATATATTTTTATTACAGGGTACCCGCCGCCGCAACGCGCGGGTACCCTGCTAGTAAAAAGAAAATATGCTAAAACGGTAACTTAACTTCCAAGTACTGGTATAAAAATCGCAATAACCCTAGAATCCATAATAAAAATAAAAAATTGTATAGTCAACAACAACCACAATTCACACAAAAACGAATTCGGATCACACAAGGATTCCTGAAAACCAATCTCAACCGTCCGATCAAAACTCATCTTAACAACAAACACAAGGCCATCTCCTTAAAACGCTTCGATCTCACGCATAATAAAAACACAAAAAAAAAAAAAAACCTATCTTCTTATTCATACATAACCTTAACGAAAAGCAAACATGGCGGCAACTGTGACAACAAGCGCGTGGGCTAAACCAGGCGCGTGGGCTCTTGATTCTGAAGAACATGAAGAGGAACTGAAACAAGAAACAGCGGCCCCACCAACATCTGACTTCCCAGATTTAATGACGGCTGCTGCAACAAAAACCAAGAAAAAGAAGGGTCAAACGTTGTCTTTGGGTGAGTTTGTAACAGGTAAACAAACAAGTGGTGGGCCCCAGGGTTTGACGGCTGAAGATATGATGATGTTACCGACAGGACCAAGACAAAGATCTGCTGAGGAGATGGATAGGACTAGGAATGGTTTCAGATCTTATGGGGACAGGAATGAGTCTGATTCATCCAGGTGGGGCCCAAAGGGGGGTGACGATGGGGGTAGGAAGGTCACTAGGGAGCCTTTGGGACCTTCTCGTGCTGATGAGATTAGTGATTGGGGTGCTATGAAAAAATCGGTTATTGGAGACAGGAGGGAAAGGAGTTCGGGTTTTTTTGAGAATTCGCATTCCCGTGCTGATGAATCCGATAGGTGGGCTTCCAATAAGACTAGTTTTGAAGGGAGAAGGAATGGTGGGGGGTTTGATAGGGAGAGGAGAGCTGGAATGGGGTTTGAGTCCAATGGTGATGCTGATAGTTCCGATAATTGGGCTAGGAAGAAGGAAACTGAGCCTAGAACCGAGCCTCCTCGTAGGTTTGGTACTGGGAGTGGGAGTGCCTTTGATAGTTTGAGAGATAGGAGAGTTGGGAATGATCCTTCGGATACAGATTCATGGGCGAAAAAGAGGGAAGAAGTGAGTGGTGTTGGTGGGAGTGTGAGTAGGCCTAAGTTGAATTTGCAACCAAGGAAGTTGCCTGTTGGTGAGGTTGAGACTGTGAAAGTGACTAAAGGCTCAAATCCTTTTGGGGATGCGAGGCCTAGAGAACAAGTGTTGAAGGAAAAGGGTGAGGATTGGAAGGAGATGGATGAGAAGCTTGAGGCTATGAAGATCAAGGATTTGGGTTCTGGTGATAGGATGAAGAGAGGTGTTGGGAGGCCCAAGTCTAATGAGGATTCGACTGAGGGAAGTTGGAGAAAGAACCAAACTGTTGAGGGTGATGCTGTTCCTCCAAGGTTTGATGTTTTGGCTACTTGATACTAAACTTTTTATAGACTATGAGCTGCATTATATGTTATGTTTAGTTTAGTTTACTAATATGCATTGTTTAATTTGATTTGCCTGATTTATTGTTCAATGTGAATGGCATAATGAGTAGACACTGGACACGAACGATTGTGTGCCTAATTCAGTTATAATAATTAAGCATCCGTCTAGCACTAGGTTATTGGTGTTGGTGATTGTTTGCATCATATTAAAGGCGTATTTTGGTGTTGCAACTAAGGTCAATTGTGTTGATTGTGATACTATTCTTTAAGGGCCATTAATTTTGATATAAAAGATTGATTTTTTCACTTTTTAAAAACATTTAGATGGATTTTCACCGCAAACTTATCAGTGTAATTCTAATATTTTTAGAAAAGAACATGTTCGCTGTGAGAAGTAAAGAATCAACGCATGAAAGATATATTCGCCTCATTCTTCTCTTGGAGAACAGCTTGTTGGGCTTGGGAGTCTATGCCAACTTATTAAAGATTTATGCTTTATCTTATTAGAAAGAATATGTATATGATTGCGGATTGATGGTTGTATTTACATTACTGAACTTAATTATTTCTTAAAATAATGAAGTTTTGCAGCACATAGTGTTCCTTGGCACTTCTATTAGACTGACTTTGAAGTTGCAATGAAAATCAAGTATTATGGTTTATGAAGACTTGTTGCTCTAGATAATTTAGGTGATATCTGTAAATGAGTTGCAGAATAGACAAAACCAGCAATTTCAACTTTTCACCGGTCTGTTAAGAGTATTAGTTGCTTTTTGGAAGTAAGAAATTTGACAAGAGATGATTCTAGTTAATATGGTTTTTACTTTTTAGAGTATAATTACTTTTTTGAGACTTGCAACTGAATGAACCATGAATATTCAAGTATTTGGCCAAGTGATTTTCTGTATGAATGTATGTTCTCGTAAATATTTCCTTTTCTACATACTTTGTTGCTTAAGCAAATTACCAAAATAATCCATATTGAGAGTCATATTACGAGAGTGAACTTTTTTCACATGGTTTACGAAAATGACCAAAACATGTCACTATCATGATTTTGCTTTTCCATTCGCCCACATGCCCACATACCAATGATTTTTCTTTTCTAGTCTTCTTATTGAAGTAACACATATGATTCCAACAGCATAATGAGCTAATTGAAGTAAATGGTAATAAGTCATCTTTATGTTCATGGTCCCATTCCCTATGACTAAACATGCATGCATCATGATGTATGGTTTTATTCTAGCTAGCTGACACTACGCTTTCTATCTCTTTTCTTCTTTATCCTTTTATCATCTCTTTTCTTTTAACTTTACAAATCTTTATCTCTTTAGCTCCTCGCCCAGACCATCACTTCCTCGCCCCACAAATACTTACCCTCGCCTAGCTTCTCGCCCTCGCCTCTCGCCTCTCGCCTAGACACCCCTCGCCCAGACCCCAGCTTTCCTCGCCTAGTTCCTCGCCCAGCCTCATATCCCTAGCTTCAACACTCGCCCATCACCTCGCCCAAGATTTGACAGGCGAGGTTCAAATTTGTAAACTACTGCTCTAAAAAGTTCATTTAATAAATTTTCTCTTGTTTCTTTTTATTTTCCTTTTCCCTTTTTTTTTTTTTTTTTTTTTTTTTAAGTAATAAGTTATGCAGATGATGGCTTATCTTGATGCCAACTTTGTTTTCTCTTTATGTTTTGAGTGGCAGAGGTAAATTTTAAAATCACGTGCACCCTTGAATCATGGTTATCTGTTAGTTATCTTCTGGCTAACTGATAGAGCTATACACAGTCATCTATTCTTGTACAATGTTAACATCTGAATTTTTTTTATCCTTGTATTTCCGGTACTTAGAATTTTCTTATAATTTAGTTCATATAGATGATGATCTTTAGAATTTTCTTATAATTTAGTTCATATAGATGATGATCTTGACATGGTTTGAAACTATCTAACTTGTATAATGTACAATTATGGTGTGTAGTGGTGAGAACAATGAAAATGGACATACGGAAGATCAACCTGGAGTAGAAGATGCATAGAAGTGATAATCAAGATTGAAGAAAAGAAAAAAAAATGCAACTGATGGATTGGCAAGTTTTGTGTTCTGTTTTTGTTGGTACTGTTACAAGAGTTTTGATAGACTTGATAAGTAGAGTAATTTTTGTAGGACTAAATGCATACTGTGTTAACTTAATATGTTTTTTATATTGTCGTTATGACCTCAGTTTTGTTCTACTTTCATTCATTCAAACATGAGTGTGTGTATCGGACCGAATCTTGGTTTCATCTAAGATTATATATTGGAGAGAAATGCGTTTTCAAGTCGTCTATGAATACAAAATGGTTGAATGATTAGATTAAGCACCATGGTGGTAGGGTGCATCATATTGTTGCATTCGAATGAACCATGTGTCTTAGGCAGTTGATTTGTATTTCTTTTGTTTTGTGGTCTCTTAGATCAGTCTTTTCATTCGAATGAACCATGTGTCTTTGGCAGTTGATTTGTTTTTCTTTTAGTTTTTCCCGGATGTCTAAAGTGTGTGACTACGATGATAATAGATCTTTTGAATAGACATACAAAGGCTCTTCCCTTTCTTTTAGGCATAGTTCTTATTACTTATCCTTCACATTCTTTTCATTCCTCAACATCTTATTGTAGTGCAGTTGAGACTAACATTACGCCAACCCCTTCTGTTTTTCCTGAGAAACCACCATACCCAAAACTGATTAGTAGTTTGTGAATGTGATATTATTGCTATGTTGATGGATTGGTTTGTGATAACTCTTGTGTTGGTTGCTGCTGCAACCTTTGATGTAGCTTGTGGTGATACAATGGTTAGTGGCACCGTCTTTTGTGATCAATGCAGAGATGGGGAGATAAGCAGGCTTGATTATCCTCTCGGTGGTGAGTCCGTTTTTTTCTAATTACACTCTCCAAGGATGCGTTGACGCTATATAAATCAGTCATCAGTTTATGCTAAACTTGATATGTTTCATAGGAGTAAGAGTGTCACTCGCATGCCCAGGAGAGAACGGGCAGTTTGTAGTGATGAGGGAAGAAACTACCAATTGGTTAGGGACGTATACAACGTCATTTGCAGGTACATTGGACTTGAATAATTGTCGGGCACAGATTACGAGTAATGGGCAGGGATGTGGGGCAGCAGCTGGTCCTGCTCAAGACTTTAGACTTATGATTAAGATGTTTGATACTCAAATGTATACGGTGGAACCTTTGATTGCTCAACCTGCCACGCCTTCACCGCTCTGCTCTCAACCCTCACCCTCACCTGGAACACCATCCACGCCTCCACAAGATTTCCCACCTGTTTCTTCCCCACCGTATGCACTACAGCAGCCACAACCTCCTCCGTTGACACAACTTCCTCCATTGCCACAACTGCCTCCTTTGCCGCCACTGCCTTTTTTTCCGCCATTCCCTCCTTCGTTGCCATTGCAGCCACAACCTCCAGTGTCACCCTCACCCTCGCCTGGAAGACCATCCACGCCTCCACAAGATTTCCCACCTGTTTCTTCCCCACCGTATGCATCACAGCAGCCACAACCTCCTCCGTTGACACAACTTCCTCCATTGCCACAACTGCCTCCTTTCCCGCCACTGCCTTTTTTTCCGCCATTCCCTCCTTCGTCGCCATTGCAGCCACAACCTCCAGTGTCATCATTGCCACCACAGCCTCCGTCGTCTCCGCAACTGCCTCCATTCTCGCCACAACTGCCTCCCGTGCCACAGTTGCCTCCTTTGCCACGACTGCCTCCATTCTTGTCACAACCTCCAATGACGTCAGAGCCTCCATTGTCGCCACAGCCTCCGTTGTCGTCACAACCTCCGTCTTCCCCACCGCACCCATTGCCACCTATGTCTCCGTTTCCTATGTTACCTCCATTGCCCCCTTTGCCTCCGATGCCACCGAATCCCTTCTTTGAAGCTTCAGCTTGTTCATACCAGTAAGTTTGATCATACATACATCATATTATCTTATAATGCACAAAGGCCTTCTAAAATTAGAAATACTTAAAATTCAGCATTGCTTATTATGGTAAGATTCAATAGCTTGCACGTAATTAAAACACAATTAATATGGTCAAGATATTTAATGTAGTCAATTAATTACGTAAGAAATACAAATTATCAAGCATATTGTACAACCAACTCAAACACAATTATTAAATGTTACGAATACAAATAATACAACACATTATACAAATATTCAAGTTCGAACGGGCCAAACGGGCTAGAGCCCGAATGGGCACGGCCAAACGGGAAATTTTATTTTCAGGGTAATAAACTAAAATAGATTGTCAAAAAACTCATAATAAACTAAAATAGATGATTCACCTGGAAATTTTATTTTATAGTACCCGCCGCTGTAACACACGGGTACCTGCTACTTTGACATTATATACAAATTTAGCCAGGAATGCAACTTAAAACAGTTTAGAAATGGATCATACTGACCTAATATTAAAATATCCGATCTGAAAACTGGAAAAGATACTAACGGTGCTTCTGGTTTGTTCCGGTTTAGAACTGGTTTGGTTCCAAACAATGTGGTAAACTGGACTCAAAATTCCGCGTTAATCTACAAATAATTTGTTGATTAAGTAGTGTCATTTCAACAGGACCAGGCACAATTTTTTATTTTTTATTTTTTATTTTTATTATTTTTTTTCTTTTCCATATAGTAAATGGAGAAGCAGATACTATATTAACACGGATCGTTCCAGTATTCAGTTTGTAGGTTCGATAGTGTGGATTTGCTTTTGCAAAATAATTGCACCGAATAAATTTAAAAGACTTTCAAGCACTTGGTTATATCATAAGTGACTTTTTAAAATCATCTTTTCATTTGTCAAATGTCTCAAAAGTTTGTAAAAATGGCATCCTTGTATATCTTAGCATTTAGGAAATTACAAAAAGACCGTTCTTAGATAAGAAGTATTTGTGTTATTTCAGCCCTTTTACATCTAACTTTGAAGTTGTTTTTAACCCCAATACCTAAAACGACCATAGTCGGTACTAAGGTTGGCAATATATCCGGATAATGTTCATCCAAATCATATAATCGTTGGTGTTGCATTATGAAATTTGGCAAATACTCAGATAAAATGAAAGATTGTATCACGTTTTGAACTAGGATGTGGATGATGCCCCGGCATAGATGCTACTGGAATGTGTTGAATCCAGACATGAGAATCTCACGTATATTTGGGCGGGTGGCTTCAAATAGATACGGGCCAACCATTACTTTACGTCAAAGCATGCATGGGAGAGGGGATCCTTATTTGACACTTCTAAGGGAAGGAACAACAGCTGTCTTAAATTCGTACACCAGCAAACAATTTGTCTACCAACCTGAAGAGGTCGTTCAGCGCTTAAACTTAGCGTTGATGAATGGATCTACACGACAAGTTTATCTGACAGCATATCACTTTATTCAGGCAAATTCAGGAGAAATTGGAAATACTAGTTGCAAATTTACATTATGTGGGTAGTCACAAATTTAACCAACTTAATACTCGTACATCTTCCGACTATTGGTAATTTACTTATGTCCATGTTGATAAGTTTATTTATGATTATGAATACGATTCCGAATACCCCCCATTGCATTATAATGCCAAAATCATTGTATATTTTGTTTCTGGTGAATCTTTATAGATTGATACAAGTATATTGTTATTTTTTTTTTGAACGTTAATTGTGGCTACATGGCCCCTAGCCCAGAAGGCGTAGCTAGCCCACACAACCAGGTTGGGTCCAGCCCAGAAGGCAATAGCACCCTTCCCTTTACGCACGCGGAAGGAAACCCCTATCGCCCTAGACAAGAGTCGAACTTGAGACCTTGCCTAGGATGGTAAAACCTCCATACCGCTGGACCAGAGGCCTGTTGTTATATACTGTATTTTATTGTATTATCATACAATTTTAAAAGCCTATAAAATAGTTAAAACATATTATATTTTTTTCAATTCTTGATAGAAATTTGCTATCAGTGAGTAAAGCTAGTAATCAGCACCAATGTTTTAGACGAAGCTGTGGTTAACACTTTTTCCAAACATTCAAATGGTGAATATTGGAAATTCCTTATCAAGCTCATTTACCTTGGTTTTTTCTAATCTTTAGTTCCCATTATAGTTCCAATGTCATGTGGGTTCGAGTCTCACTTGAGACATGCTAAGACGTATTGTATGTCTTTCTGGTAGTCAAACGTCCCACTAAGAAAAACTTTATGTGAGTTCAAGTCTTGAAACATGTATATCTTTATAAAAAGTGTTATAGAAAAAGTGGTTTAAGGTTTATTTTCTTCAATATATATCTCTCTTACATTGTTCATGACTGATAATGGATTAATGGGCCAGTTCATGTATTTATGATAAATAGCCTTGTCCCATGTGAATTCTTTTTTTTTGATTGTCGGTGTTTATTTGACGATCTTCTTTTTTTTGTTAAGAATGGTGAATAGTTTTATTTAGCCGATGAAAAATCATATTTTGCGTCAATTTGATGCAGTTCGCCTTCTTCCCACTGTGTCATATCGACAACTTTTTCTTTTATGAACACTATCTATCTCACAATATATACACAACACATTTATCTCACATGTTCTATGCACAATATATACACAACACATCACATCTATCTCACACGTTCTATGCAGCCACCGAGCTTCTCACACAACATAAAATACCATTAGAACACGAGTCCTATAAAATTACAATTAGAACACTAGCCCCTTGGCATCATATCAACAACTTTATTTCCTTTTATTTACGTGACATACCCCTTTACTAGATCATTGGAAGAAGAAGAAAATGATACAAAAGTGCCAAAACCCAAAACTGTATTTAGTAATGGCGACAAAGCAGATAGAAGTCGTTGGAAGAAGAAAGAAAAAAAGATACAAAAGTGCAAAACCCAAAACTGTATTTTGGTAATGGCGAAGAAGAGGATAGAAGTCATTACCAGAAACAATGTTTTTAACCGAAAAACACCACCTCATAGTAAGCTGTCTCGGCCTTTTAAAAACAATAGGAACCATCTCTGATAATATTTTTAAGGAAAGCACCATATGTGGTAATATATTTCCACATAAGCTTGGGCTAGATTCAATCACAAACCAAAAACGACCGCAGGATCCAATTTAAACTCAAAGTAGTACATAGTGTGCTACAAACATCAAGTGCACAAGAAACAATGCAAGATACAAAGACCTCTCTTCAAGATATTACATATACTGAATGAAACAAAAGGACAAGGTTTCCGAAAACCTATTAGTGTTGACGCAGCACATATTATGATATTAAACCATTGGACACCCATCGTATGAATCCACCAACACTGTCACCAGAACCACAGCAGAACCAGCGAACCTGAAAAAGTCACAAAACATTAATATTACTTATCTATCAAATTAAGAGATTAGCATTCTACAGCATTGTAACTTTACACTTTGTTCCAAAACAGCCACATACTCGCAGAATGTTATGTTCACTGTCTACTGGTGATTTTAGTGCTATTATGCGTTTACACAAGTATGTCGTTTGCTATTAGAACAATTTTCAAAAACAATGCGTTAAAAGTGCTTACACCTCTACCAAAAGTCGACAAATAGATCCCACACCAGTTATAGAAACTTTCACTAAAGCAAACCACATTATGATTTATGAAAGAGTCATTGTGCACAGGCTTTTCCAAGTGACTTGTAAATAATCATATAGCATCTTAATGACCATATTAACTTTAGAATATAGACTGTGCAGTTAAAACATTTTAATTGAGTAATAGCTATTGGTCCCATGTACCATGTTTAATAGATGCAATCCTAAACTTTTAGTCATGCTTTGGTAGTTATATAGGGGAAGTTCCGAAAATTCAAATATTTTGCGGAAGCATCTTTGGGGGTATTGTAAATGTGCATATTAGATTTGTTTTAAACAAAGAACAGGGGTATACATAACATTGTTCAACTATACGTGACATGATATTAAGGCAACTTTGATTCCAATTATGCTTCATAAATCAAAACAGGTTCAATATTCAACTTCAATACACAAATTACTGTCATTTTTCCATCCATGTATAATTGCCCTAGAAAACTTCAGAGTTATCTACCAAAATTGTTTACCGAAGAGATCAGTGTACTAGGGTTATCTTATACGAAACACTGAGATGCATTTACCACTTACTCCGAACATTTATTACGTACCATTGTGTTAGGAGTTCTTGTTGGCATGTGAGGGGCTCAAATGGGATTTATATCACATTTGTGAGTTGCACATATATAGCTCTCCACAAAGACTCCTAACTAACTTTCCCTCCAAAAATACCTTTTAAATAGTCGTTAGCTTTCATTCTCTCAATTCAGTTTTTAGACAATTGTATCTCCTTTTTCTCTCAATTCTCACTTGTAACCAACCATTGTAACAAACCACCATCATTGATAATCCAATTAAGCTTTCGACTATAACAATTCTTTAATCTTGTTTGTCCAAGTTAATTGTGAATCCATTAACGGATCTTGAGTGATCCCTAGTGGTGTCTATCACATTGACGTTGCCAGACTGCATACTGGACAACGAAATTCCTGACTATATTCATCACAATTCTCCCCCACATATTACCATACCATGTCTAAGTAAGTGGAAAAATGAATTTGGCTTTTATCAAATACTTTCAACGGGAGCATATATGATCAAGCAATGAAAGATAAAGAAATAAAACACATTTTAACCTAAATAATAATTTTGACCTATTCTATTAGGCTTATTTCCAACTGTTTCCCATGCTTATAGAATTTTTTAACTAAAAAGCAAGGCTTCAGCGCATATCAAATGTCAGACATCAGTGATAAGACTTTATAATCCAGCCCCACAATCCACATGCTCAGTATATGAATTCTTCATTTAGTAATGGAAGTGTAATCGAGTTTCGATCAATGAAAGAGCTGACAATTAGAAGAATCGCCATGCCTAATATCTAACATTTGCTACTTCAAATAAGCAGTGCTAAAGCAAGCAATCATCAAAAAACTGCAACTCTTTTTAGAGAAATAAGCATTCAAACAAAGAACTAAGAGCGAAAAGGCACCACGCAATTAACAGATGAAACCAAATAAAAAATAAGCATAAAATGTATTGTAAGATGAGCCAAACTCACAATTGTGTTAAAGGATCAGTGCCTGGAACGTCCCCCATCATACCTCCTCTCACTATCATATCTGGTTCTCTTCGAGTTGTCAGCATATCTATCCCTATCACCTCTTCTGCTTTCAGGCTCTTCATCATGATCTCTGCTATACTTTGACTCACGAAGCTCCCTACCTTTTTCAGGTTTTTTGTGTTTTTCGTCATCTTCATCTCTTTTGTGCTTTCTACCCCGACGATCTTCATCCCTATTTTCTTTTCTGCCTTCATCATCACTAGTCTTGCTCCTATGTCTCTGTTCATCCCGAGTAGGTATCTTAGTCGTTTTTTCATAATTAACATCCTCTTGCCTTTTTCCACCCCTATCAACTTTTGTGTGTTCATTGTCTATGTCAGAATCCCCATCATCATCACTGTCATGCCGCCGCCTCCCAGCACTTTCAACTCTTTCTTTTTTGTTTTCTTCAATACCACTCTGCCTACTTCCAGCTGTTCTGATCTCCTTTTTATTTAACTCTTCACGGACATCATGTTGCCTTCTTCCATCCCTTTCAACTTTTTGTTTTGTGCGTCTAGCATCTATGTCATCATCGTCCTCACTATCATGCCTTCTTCCAACACCTTCAACTCTCTCTTTCTTGTGCTCTTCAATATCACGCTGCCTCTTTTCACCTCTTCTGACGTTTTTATCCAATGGTTCAAGGTCTACATCGTGTCGCCTTCTTCCATCCCTCTCAACATTGTCTCTTCTGCGTCTAACATCTATGTCGTTGTCATCATCATCATCATCATCGCTATCATGCCTTCTTCTTCCACCACTTTCAACTCTCTCAGTTTTACGCTCTTCAATATGCCTTTTTTCACCTGATTTGATATCCTTTCTATTAAAATCTTCATTTCTTCCACCCCTTACAGCTTCGCGTTCTTTAAGTCTTATGTCATTTTTGTCAATGACCTCAGGATCTCTTACATGTCGCCTCCTACCACCCCTTCCGACTTCCTCTTTCTTGTCGTGCATGTCTTCGTCAGATTCTTCATCATCAGTGTCATGTCTCCTTCTTCCTATCCTTCCAAGTCTGTCTTTTTCATGTGTTCTGCCTCTAACAGGACTGGTATCACGTGGCACAACACGCTTACTGCTACCTCCATCCCACCTATCACTGATGCCTCTTTCATAGTCATTGCAGGTGGATATATCTTTTTCCACTTTGCTTTCCATTCTCTTTTCTTTCCTCTTGTCCTCCATTTGTCTTTTTCCATACTTATCCACAGGAGAAGCATCAGAGTCAGAATCATCATCTGAATCATGCCGCCTGCTCTTGGAAGAAAGCTGCTTCCCTTTTTTACTTTTTATGTCCGGGCTTTCATCAGAACTAGAGTTGCCATCAGACTCTGACCTATATCTTTTCACAGTTCGACCATGTTTTTTGGTATCACGAGAATCATCGCTGTCGTGTCTTTTGCTTTTGCTGTGTTTACTTGATGATTTTTGTCTGTTGTTTCTTATATCAACATCAAAATCTGATTCAGAGTCCGATCCAGAGTCAGATTCAGTATCACTTCTTCCCCTACTTTTCTGCTGTTTCTTCTTGGACACTTTCACATTTTCCCTACTGCTATCACTATCAGAATCACTA
Organism: Chrysanthemum makinoi; assembly: GCA_910596185.1. Classification (NCBI taxonomy): domain Eukaryota; kingdom Viridiplantae; phylum Streptophyta; class Magnoliopsida; order Asterales; family Asteraceae; genus Chrysanthemum; species Chrysanthemum makinoi. The sequence continues at coordinate 186,679,422 of OU343221.1, forward strand.
CTGTCACTTGAAGAGGACCCTCTTCTTTTGTTTGTCTTTTTCTTGTACTGTTTGAGCTGATCAAGTCCATCTTTACCAGCTTTGGTATCTTTCTCAAGTTTCCCACTAAAACCACGATTTGTTTTTTTAGTATTTCCTGCTTTATCACCATCATCTATCTTCTCATCATCAGATAAAGGAAGATACTTCTTTAAATCATCTTCATGGACTATCCCGAAAGCATTTTTTAAGTTCTCCATCTGCTTCTCCTTACGTGCTGCAAGTTGATGAGTCTGTGTGTCTGAATACCTGCACAAACACAATCATACATTACAGAAAATCAAAGAAAAAAAGAAAGAGAACTATATACAATACTGTAAACCTTGAAAACGGTAACAATTGCTGTAGAAACACAACCAACATACTAAAAGGAATACAAACTAACTCCGACTAGAGAATTATGATATAATGATGCCTCAGCTTTTGTCGGATTCGACAAGGCCTAACTATGTAAAAATACATAAGCACCACCAAAGAAAAGCTTGTCTACTATTACCAATGAACGACATATCAAGTTCCCAATCAATCTCTAGCTCGATGTTCATTCATTGGCTACTCCATAAAATCATATGAGAACCAAAATTTTAGCCTACTAAGTAACAGGTGATAATCACTTCAAAATCTAGGTCAATGATCAAACTTAGTTCAACTTCAAGTGTGCACCCTTAGGTATGTTCCATCTACTTTTCCAAAAGGTAACGTGATCCTAATAAACATACAAGTCATAAAAAAAATCAAACTATGAATCACTTAACATATACAAACAGAGATTTTCATCTAGATATTACTACAATGATTTCCTAATATCGTTCCTCCTTGACTTAAAACATCAAACTTGTATCAGCTATAAGAGATCTTGGCTGCAAATACATGCAGCCAATTTGCTGCATTAACAGTCTCCGTACTATAGCTCTCCATATTATTTCCACCCTGTATCTTTTCCAACCATTAATCTGCATACCTGTGTTTGTGATGATATCAATACAATGAGAAATGACTTTTTCTCCTTCAAAATTTCAGATTCGGTGACAAATAAATACAACAGCTATACATATTTAAGAAATAGATCACATGATATACTTTAATCTGAAAAAGGAAGTCGTCTTAATTGTGAGACAGTTGTTCTTTTATAGTTATGATTGCAGCAAACTGTTCTTCACTTGCAGGCAAGATATCCACTTAACATTTAATTGCTATACATATTTTTCACTTAGAATTTCACAACTCCACTAATAACCTTCCTCAACAGCTAGGCAGTATTGTCAGACATCCGCTTTGCAGATGGATACAGTAGTACACACAACATCTAGCTTCAATCGTGTCTAAAACTATTTCAATCAGGAATTTAGGATAAAGTAGAACACAAATAGCTTCATACAAGTGAAGGCTGTAATTAACTAATCACACACATTTTTCTCAAAAAATAATTCTATTTCAACAATAACTATACTAACATCCACAGCATTATTTCGATATTATATGGATAAAACTAAAAAACAATATAACACATAATTTTCTACGTCTCATTACAACTTCCATTTATATATACAATTGCTCAAGAATCAGAAAGTAGCTCTACACATCTATTTCACAATGAATTTTTATGACAATTCCTGTGGCCATCATAATTCTAGATTAATTGCCATCACTTAACCTCCAACATTTAACAATATTAAATAGAATCATACATATACATGTGCTACAAACTTATACTCCCTATTAGCCAAGTATTATCTGATGACAGCTTCAACAACTATCCTGTTTCCCAACAATCAGGCAGTAATTTTACACATCCGTCATCGCGATAGACCAAATACTCTACAATCCGGATAAACATAACAAGATCATCTCAAGTTCCCAATCAATCTCTAGTTCTACACGTGTAGCAACTAGCAAGACCTACGTTCATTGGGAAATCCATAAAAAAATCAAACTAGAACCAGGTTAATATCAATCCGATCATTGCGTCAACTATATCAAGTTGCATTGGCCTGACAATCATATAACTCATAAAAAACACTGAATCTATGTGTCAATTTAGCTTATGTTAACGGACAAAACCTTATAAAACTATAATAAAAACAACAAAGCTACACATTCTCCAAACAAACAAACATATTATAATTGGTATCTTCATTTTTCATATATATACCAAATAAAAAATCATCTAGAAAACCTATTAGTCGTTACTCCTTGAATTTAACAATCAAACTTGTATAACCTATATGCATATAGGTACTAAAGATTCTCTTATTAGAAATTCCACAATTCCACTTATATCCTTCCCAACAATTAGTCAATGATGTTACACATTCATTTTGCCAATAACGTAACACCTAGCTCCAACCATGTTCAAAAACTATTTCAAACAGGATAAAGTAGCACACAAATAACTTCATAAATATGTAAATAGGCATAAAATCAAAGCAAAGTTATACTACACTACACATTATCCTAAACATACATATTAAAAATTGTGTAATTCTCATCTTAATTCACATACATACATACATAAAAAATACAAATATGCATCTGAGTACTTCATAGTTCCTTATTATCACCATCATTTAACCTCCGATATCAAACTTACATTAGCTTAATGCTATAAACAACATATATAATCGCTACACATATTATCTGATTAAAAGTTCAACTAAGATCATTGTTCTCAACATTCAGGCCGTAATGTTAACATTACACATCTGGTTTTCGGCGCGATAGACCTACTAAAAACAGTTGGCTTCATTCATTTCATAAAACGTAACACAAACTGTAAAAGTTCATATCAAATAGTGTAAAAACATATATGATTGCTAAACATATTATCTCAAAAGTTTCGGATAAACTGACAATTAAACTAGTTCACAAATGTATGAATTGGCATAACAAACAAAAATGTAACTATACTACTTTGCGGTTGCTTATTATCGCCAAACATATTCCAACATCACAATCACAATTTCAGCTAATATATACACTTATTCAACAATCAGGCAGTTATTTTCGTAAATAACAGAAAGTAAACAATATAAGTGTTGAGAATATATATACTTATGATCAGGGTTGAAAACGACCGCAGTGGCGCCACCGGCATCTTCGGACGCCATGGCAGCTTCAAGCGTGTTCCGAACCTCATCTAACTTGAAAGCAATCTCATCATCAGTATAGCCTTGATCAATGAGCTTATCTTCCAAGACAGCAAGTTTAAGGTGAATCTGACGCTTACGATCATGTTCCAATATCTCCTTATTGGGTCCTCGGCTTACGCCACCAGAGCCTTGACCGGTTTCGTAGCTTTTGGATGTGAGTTTGTTTGTTTTTGGCTTTATGAAGAATTTGTTGGTTTGGATGTACCCGTTTGTGCCGGAACCACGGGCTGTTTGGAGACCGATTCCGTTGTACATGATTGCTTTTTGAGTGAGATGAGATTGGTGCCCTAATTTGAGATTGGGGAAAATAAATAGAGATGTTTATGACGGTGGTTTTATCTCCAAAATCTATCGATATTACATTTTTATACACTTGTCCACATCTACCCTTAATATCCATTTTTTATTTTATTTTATTAAAGTAAAAAAAAAAAAAAAAATCTATGAATAATACCTAATTGGTAAGTTATGCCACTGATTTTTTTTTTTCCTGGTAAATTATGCCATTACCCAATGACGAAACTAGCCTAATATTTTTAGAAAGGCCAAAGTGTAAATCATAAATTTTGAAAAGGTCAATTTATCATTTATGTTAAAAATCTATGGTTTACAATGTGAATTGTTTATTAGTATAAGAGTATTTTATGTAAATAAAAAAATATTTAGGGAGGTCATAGCCCTCTCTTGTCCTCAAATGGCTACGTCTATGCCATCACAGTTCACTTTTACCTGTAAATTGTGTCCCTCGGCTTAATGATCGTTAAAAATTTCGTTAGTCATTGTTCTAACCTATACAAAATGACTATTTTACCCTCGTCTTTATCCCATTTCTCATTTTTCTTTATCCCATTTCTCATTTTGTTTTGAATACGTTTTAATCTTATCCCACCACATCACCCATCAATTTTAACCATTAGTTCCAACCAAATTTAACATAATTATGATCACAGTAACATCAAGAACATAATTATCAAAGAAATTTTCTTCCATTCGTTATCAATTCCACAAGCAACAACCACAATATTTCAAAATCAATAATGACGGGAACTAGCACAAACACTTCAACAAACATAGTCAAAGAACAAGTCACATAGAATCGCCCGTTGTTTCTACAACAAACTAATAAAAACACATATATTCAAAATTCATAAATGTTCTAAAACCATATTACATCAACATAGTAAAAACTGAAATTAAGGCAAACTAAAAGTCAACAAAGCAAACTGATAAAGAAACACAACCATATCTTGAAATATAGATAGGAAAGCTTTCATGGTTATTTGACTCGTTCCTCGACGAGTTGCACGATAAAGTTGTTCATCGATGTCCGCATGTGGCGCTCCTCTTCCTTAAACACGCGTAGTTCCCCACGACCCTGAAACGTAATTTTTGAAACATTGACAATTAGATGCATGTGGTTCTGGCATTGGTCGAACTGGTGGTTCAGGGTCACCGGCATGATACCATTCTGAAGAGCCTTCTACTTTTCTTGGGTAACGGATCGCATGGTTGTGATTGTTAGTTTTTTAGTTTGTGAAATGTGCATTTATAGTGAATGAGTTAGATGAACAAGCTTGTTGAGATGAGAGTTAACTATGGAAATGAAGTAAATAAGTTGTGAGAAGTGAATAACTTGATGAGATGAGATGGGTAGGTTTGTGTGTAATTATGCGAAGTAAATGAGACTCAGACTATGTTTGACTACACAAAGGGTGTCATGAGTTATTTTCAAACTAGGTGAGAAAGACTATGACTTGCTTATGAAGTAAATACTCCTTCCTTCCAACTTGTCTAGTTAAGTAAATCTCATACCAACTTGTCTAGTGAAGTAAATTCTCCTCCCTTCCAACTTGTCTTCCAACATAGGATGACATGCATTGGTTGTTATTTGCAAGATCAAAATAAGGTTGTTTGAACTTTTGATGCAAGGCCTAAACCTAATAGAAAAGTATGTGGTATTCCTGTTGGAGGCATGGATACAGAGACAGAGGTGTTGTTGCAACTGCTCGAGGTGGTGGTGCAATAGCTATAGGTGGTGGTGTTGTGGGCTTAGGTGTTAGAAGGGGAAACATAACTAGAGGGGGTAGTGGAGTAGGTAGTGGAGATAGAAGTGGGACAAAAACACCAACTCAAGAATGGGGAAAACACTCTATTGAAGATCAGGGAGAAGAATCTATTGAAGTCGATGATTGTAGATCTCCCCAACCTAGTAAGAGTATTGAAGAAGAAGAAACTGAAGGACCAAGTCAAGCAAGTAGAAGCCAATAAACTTCATTCAAAAGGACCAAGTCAAGCAAGTGAAGGACCAAGTCAATCATGTAGGTTCAGGCAATGTTACTGTTTTTGTTGGTTTTATGAGATAAATAAAATGCTTAATTCATTGTTGATCATTTATCTATAAAACCTGCATACAAAAACAACTTTGTAGACTAATTTACTTTTAGGCAGGCAACCAACAAGTATGCAGACAATGAAATGCATACTTATCAACAAGTATGCAGACAATCTGGTATGCAATAAATAGGGAAAATAACATATTTAACCAAAAAAATTGCATTACTAAAAGGATACAATAGATAAAGAATTGTTACAACAACTATCATCTAAATACATAATTAAAAACAACCTAATACAACAATATTAAAAGTTAGGAGGAAAGGTTTCATTCTTATTTTACTTGTACACTTATAGCGTCTACGCATTTTTTTTGTGAAGTGTTTGTAACTTCCTTCCTCGCGAGATGTCAGACCTACCTCTAGTGATGGGAGATCTACATCATTGGAGAGTCTGAGCATGTTCCTTGTTGCCCCTTTTAAAGCTCGAGTATCCTTAGCTGCTACGAGGAACTTGCCTTGGGCATTGGCTTCCAAGTGTTTGGATACTAATAGAGTCTTTGGACAATGAGTATGAATGCACTGGAAGGGAAAGGCATCGACGAGTTCTAGGTGTTGGGATCACTTGTAACTACTATTTCAAGTGTCGGTCATTTATATGTAAGGGGGAATTGCATATATCCCTCCAAAGGTGAATAATTTCATATATATCCTTCTTACAAGTTTTTGATGCACATAGTACAATGATTTTTATGCATGCAAAGGATATATATGCAATTTTGCATCTTTGGAGGGATATATATGCAAATGACCCTATATGTAATAGGTTGCTAATTAAGGCTTATATGTATGTAATTAATGTTAGGCTTATGTAGTAAGCCCATAGGCCTAAGCATAGGCCCAAACAAACAAGGAAGGGACTGGAATAGTTGCCGTAGCTCCCTTGCCTATAAATACCTTGTAAACTCTCATTTGAGAGTGTTGGTTCCTTTCATAATAAGCATAATTGTTTTCTATTACTTGTGTGTGAAAGAATCCATCTGTCTCTCCTCTCTCTCACTCTAACATACATCTAAACATACTTGTGTTCATATTATGGTGACCTAACAGTGGTATCAATCGCCAGTTAGTTTTGTGAAACGTTTTTTGTTGAAGTATTGTCACGTTACACGTAAGTTTCTCTCGTTACAAACCTTTTGATACGCGTAAACTTTGATTTTTGCACTTAAATCTTGAAGCTTGGAAAGTTTTAAGGTTAATATAGTGTTTAGAATCTTAGTTTTAGTAAAAAGTTTGGAACTTTACGTGTTATTCTACGTTTTTCACTCGTTTTCTACTTGTTCATCAATTTTACTCATAAGGTCAAATTTCACTTTGGTTGTTAAAGTTCAAAACTTTCATGTTCTTTAAGTGTTATTGAAGCTGTTTCATCATAAGAATCGAGTGTACAAAGTGTTGAGAATATATACTTATGATGAGGATTGAAAACGACCGCAGTGGCGCCACCGGCATCTTCAGACGCCATGGCAGCTTCAAGCGTGTTCCGAACCTCATCTAACTTGAAAGCAATCTCATCATCAGTATAACCTTGATCAATGAGCTTATCTTCCAAGACAGCAAGTTTAAGCTGAATATGACGCTTACGATCATGTTCCAATATCTCCTTAGTGGGTCCTCGGCTTGTTAGGAATTGGAAATTCCATAAGTGAAGTGTCGGTCACCCCAAATATAATCTAGCATAAGTTAGCTCGTAGACATGTCATTATTTACGTTATTTAGTAGTTTATTAGTTAGTTTGTAGCGTAGATTAGTTTAGTGCTACACCGTGGAGGAAGGACGGGTCTTTACCCACTGTATGCCTGATCCACAGTCCGTCAGGAGGACGTATTAGTTTGTAACTATAAATACCCTTCCCTCTAAGGGAAGGGTGTTGCTTCTTGGAATCTAACATTGCATTTTGTATTACAACTCTCTTTCAAGAACACCCTCTCATCTCTTTCTCTCTCTAAACCATGGCATACTTGATTCATCACCATCCAAGGCCACCCGAATCATCATCAACACAATATTTAAGATCCTACAAATGGTATCAAGAGCCATAGTTATTGTGTTGTTGATTTTTTGTGGTTATTGTGTTGTTGATTTTTTGTGGTTTCGATACTTGTTTTAGACTGTTTTTTTAGTACTATTTTGTTGGTCTTTTTTTCCTACTATCTTTTGGTAAACAGATTTTAAACAAGTATTTGTATCCTTTTATTGTTCAAAAAGTTATATGGTCCGTTCAATGTTAATATCTGTCTTGTGTTAGTTTTGTCCAAACAGTATCATTCTAATATGACTTTTTGGCACTTATCTGTGAAATATTAAGTGGTCATATGGTCAATTTTCGTGGTCAAAATGAGGCAAAAGGAAGCATTTTTATGATGTTTTTATGGGTTTTTGAATCTGGTCGGAAAAATCGCCGGAGCAAAAAGTCAAAAAAACCAAGCGACTTGTCCTTATAATTTGTCCAAGCGACTTGTCCTCATAATTTGTCCAGATACATTGAACATGAAAGCGACTTGTCAAATTCGTTTTAGGCGGTTTGTCTTGTTGAGTACAGGAAGCGATTTGTTTCATAACTGATGCGTTTTGATGCATTGGTTCACAAGTGACTTGTGAAAAAGCTACTTGTCAAGAAGCGACTTGTCAAGAAGCGCCTTGTCAAGAAGCGACTTGTCAAGAAGCGACTTGTCAAGTAGCGACTTGTCAAGAAGCGACTTGTGTCAAAAAAAAAGCGACTTGTCTGTTATGAAGTAGAAGATGAAGAAGAGTATGACAAAAGACCAACAAATACCAAAAACCATATACCAAGACTCACGACCTCCGTGTTTCGCCATCATCAGTCCATGGCATAAGATAAACTAAAACGAGGTCCCAAGAATTAAAACAGATCCATATCCAACTCCGACAACATATCCCAAACTATCCTAACTCATACTCCATCTCATCAATCAAATCGACAAACAGAAAATAAAAAGACCTCAGATTCGTTTCAATCTTTTGCAATCTTTCAAGATTGTTTTAATTGAACTTCTATCATCACAGATCCTATTTGTGAAGCCTTGCTTCTAATTAATATCTGAAAATGTGTACGAAAAGGATTTAGAACAAGACTGTTAAAAAATCGTTTTCCCGTTTCGTTCAAAACCTCTAAAACAACACCTGGCCTACCTGAGACCCATAAAGGATCTTGAAGCCCTTGACGTGTTCTTGATCCGGATTTAACTGAGAAGAAGAAAAAGATAACGGAATGGTTATGTTTGTTCGTGCGATTGATTCGAATTATTGATGGTGATAGCAGATTTGTGAGATGAGTTTAGATCGGATTTGATGCGAGTTTAAGTGGTATGAGTTTGAGATTGTCTGGTGACAGTATTTTTGGTGGTGGTAGGCGGATTATATTCGTTTTAGGGTTAGGGTTAATGTGAAATGAAGAGAATACTCATATGTGAAGCTTTATGTTTCCAGATCTGATTTGGTGAGGAGTGTGAAAGGGGAGGCAGATATTTTGAGAATGTATTTAGGGTTAATATGAGTAAAGTTAGGGTATCACGTATTAATATAACCGAATGTGGGGTGTATGATGGATTGGGTTTATTCATTTCAGTAATGGGCCGTGTAATGTTACGTTTGGATTGTTTGGGCTGAATCAAGTTACTCGATTGAAAAAGAAAAAATTGTTATCCGAATATTGTGAAGTATTTAGATGAAATTAAAAAAATGTGGTATTGGTATTTTGGTATTTGCAAAATTTTCACGGAGGGATACAAATTCACGGCTTGAACGAGAAAATTTAGAAAAATGACTACGGGGTTTTTGTACGATATTACTTATGAGATATTAGCTGTATCGGGTTATCTCCATGTCATTACTATTAGCCGTTGAATCAATGGAGGTTCAATTTCAGCAATTCCCATGAAATATTCGACGCCACAAAATGTCAATGATACTTCACAGTCTAATCAAAATCTTTCTAAGAATCGTCATCGTCACTCATGATTTTTCAAGATGTTTGCTTATGACAAGAACTTCTCATGCAAATGGTCGTACACGTTATGATGCTTCCGAAAGTTCGAAACCATCATGGGGGAGAAACGTGTACTTTGATGTGTTACGGTCAACCTCCAGGGGGAAGTAGTATATACTACTTGACTTAGTATGGTTTGTGAAGTTGTCTACATACGAGTTAAGAATTGTTGATGGTGGAGAAGAATCGCTGATGAACCGCTGCATGTTCCCCTAAAACAGATATTCATCGAAGCCAAAGTTGCCATAACACGTTCAAACTAACATTGTTTACGGTTTTGTCTTGATTAAAATCCTCGAAAGAATCTATTTCTCGGTTTAAATCATAGACTTGTAAAATCCCGTGACAATAGAAACATCCTGGTAATTGTAAAGTGCATTTCTGGATCTATCTTACGGTTTATTCTTGGTTTTATAAAATCCCGCGAAAGAAACTATTTCTCGGTTTAAACCATAGAATTGTAAAATCCCGTAATGATGGAACCATCCTTGAGAAAGGAAAGTGTATTTCGGGATCTTATTTGATGTTGGTGCTACGGTTTCTGTTTCGAAGAAGGGATAAAGGGTGTACTTCATGAATTGGGTGATTTCTTGGATTTTCTTCATGGTAGTTTGGTTATTTCAAAGTTTTATGGGGTGAGTTATGTGCTTTTAACAATGGTCGGGATGAAAACATTATCATAGTTCACTTAAAACGTAAATGGAGGCTAGATTTGAGCTTTTAACCAGAAGATGTGTCAACGGGGTTAATTCACTATTATTTATTTGAGGTTGAAGTGAAATATCACGGGTGAGTGTACTTAGTATCTGAAGGTATCGGGGATGGTTGGATGAAGATTCTTCAAGATCCTTGTTCGAGCTTTTTCAAAAACGAAGACTTGGAAATCTAGTTATTTTTGGGTGACTTTTCCTTTTCTTTTACCACTTGGGGGAATTGGGCTCTTACCACCACAAAATAACTATCACTTTAAGGAGATACGTTGTAGTGCTCAGTGTCACATTGAATTGTGGATTTTCAGGAGGTGATGTACGTCTAATACTTGATGGTTGGTTGGATGAAGAGTATAGAGTACTTAGAGATTCAATGGAGGATGAACTCTCGACACCGCTCTTTGTCACATATGTGCAAGTTTAAGTCACGAGTTCGGGCTAGTTTACTTCAGGGTCAAATTCATCATATTGGGGTTTCTCCATCAGCTGTCACTACAAAGAGCCTACTGAATGATAATGGGGTTGATTACAAGTTTTGCCAAGAGGGCTGAAAAGAGAGAGATTATGACGTTTGAACACAACAGTTCAAGCCTCGTACTCTAAAGAAAAGAAAAGTGTACGTTTTAGTGCGCTTTATCTTCTGTAGAAGAGAAATCTTCTTATGACGTTTGAACACATCAGTTCAAGCCTCGTACTCCAAAGAAAAGAAATGTGTACGCTTCAGTGCGCATTATCTTCGGAAGAAGAGAAAACTTCTCTTTAATGACCATTCTCATCATCATGCTTCATGCTTCTTCCATGCGCTTTCAGTCATCAAGTGAACCAGACTAGTGTTGATTGTTCTCTTATTCCACTTGCTCAATTATAATGACGATGGCGACATCATATGCTACCTTTGAGGGGGAGAAGTGTGAATAGACTACATTTAGATGATGTTCACTTATTTAATCAAGAATGGCAACTCCGTATGCAATTCTTGAGGGGGAGAAGAAGTGTGAAACTACTGCATGATGATTGATATATGAGAATATATGGTCATACGGCTCCTAACTCATGTAAGAACCGAGCTTCTTCTTATCGGGTCATCTTTACATGGAGTTTCTTCTTAAGAGCCGTTGGTTGACATCTTCATACGGACTGATGAGTTTAATGACAAAGTGCTTCCAGTTAGTGATTTCCTTGATGAACATCTTTTTGTTCTTGTTTGATTGGGAGGGATTTGAATTAAGGGGATTTGCTATTTACAAGTTAACGGGAATGCATTTGGTGTGAAGATGATGTTAACTGTCTATTTCCATTCGGACAATCTTGAAGAAGGTCGAGTCTACTGTCGGTTCTACATTTTCTGCTACATGTTAGAAGACTAAAGACGAGTTGCATTTAACGATCTAAAGACTTCTTCTTAATCCAAGCATTCGTCATAAAGATTGTCAGTTTAGGGGAGAGCACTAATTGGGGGAGAGTGAAATCAGATTCAATCCCAATTATACTCGCTCATATTCTTCAGCAAGTTGAAAGTGTTCTTCTCAACAGATTTCTAGTATACGGGCTTATTATGTGTTGCTGATTCTGAAGCATCAAAACCAGCAAGGGGGAAGGAGACACACATCTAAACGCGAGTAAACATTGATGAACTTAATACTTCTAAGTGATTGAAGATATCCCGGGAAGACTAATGTCATTACCGCAGAGAAACTCAAGGTTTGACTCATAGCGTTTAGTGTTCTTATTCCAACCATGTGGGGGAAGAGATGGAAGAGTTAGTTTCTGGTGATAAAAGAGGTACACAAGTGTGTGATGATTTTGATGCTATCGCAATCATCAGGGGAGAGAGATTGTGTACATTGGGGACGCTCAGCTATTTCACTTAAGTGCTTAATCAGTGATTCAGAGATATAATCACTTATTCCGGAGTTGACATCCGCAGAGATAGTCATCCGTAGAGATAATCAGTGATTCGGCCTGCTTCTTGAATGTTATCGGTTATTCTCTCTTTGGGCATTCGGGTACTTCGGGTTCTTGAGCTTCATACACTTTCTTTAGAGGAGAGAAAAGTATACATCGAGGTTATTCTTTGGCTATTGGACTTAATCTACTACTTCGATGGTATAAGTTTCTCTGTCTTCGGGTATATGTGTATTCCGGTTCGTGAGCTCTAGTCTAAGAGACTGACTGCATCAATTCATCTACTTGGGGGAAGTGGTCTCTTGACCACTTTTTGGTATGGATCGCTTCAGACTTCAGTGGAAAAGGAATTTGAGAAGATTATTTAAACGTGGGATGATACGTTGTTGTTCTTCTATTGGATGATATAACCTCGAACGAAGAATCACAAAGATTATTCTTAAAAAGAGCAGCAAGATCGATGATAATGGTGTGCTTCTTTGTGCACCTGGCTAAGGCAAGCTTGAAATAGAGCTTTGAATCTGCTCAACAAAAGGATTTACGGTTTGAGGGGAAGCTGCCAAAGTCTCACTTTCAGATGGTTCAATTTCTCTCAATTCAGGAGCCTCGAAAGCTTTGGTGGTGAATGTTTAAGAGATGTTGTCTTCTATCTTCTACAACGGGGCTGCTCGATATCCTTATCTCGGTACTCGTATCATCATCTTCTTAATCTATATCATCTACTCTATCTGTGTATATGTTTATCAAAAAGCAAAATACAAAAATATAAAACCAACAAAAACAAAAATAGAAAAATATAAAATCAACAAAAATCCATAAAAATTTTAAAAATCAGAAAATACCAAAAATATTGTTTTCTCAAGACATGTCTTCTGGTATCGATAACATCTGCGGTCTTAGAAATGTCATTCAACAATGGCACGGGACCATAGATGAAGTTCGAGCAGAAGGTGTAAATATTTCTTTTCAAAACATGTCACAAATCAAATGGCTTACAGTTATTTCAGACTGTAACCCGTGCTTCAAAAAATGGCTTGCAATTATTTCAGACTGTAACCCGTGCTTAAACTATGGCTTGCTATTATTTTCTGATAGCAACCCGCTCTTCAAGGAAGGAAAGTGCTGCGCTAAACCAATTTCCAAAAATTTTGAGCACTTATCCTAAAAACAAATGAGGAAAGTATGTCGAAGGACTGCAGTTCCTACTCAAATATTTTTCCTTCTAAAATTCTTCAAAAAAATATTTGTTTTAACAAAATGGTGGTAAATGAGTTGCTTGTAAATCAATCAGTTTCAGAGTTTTCGTAAAAATTGAAAACTCAATCAATGACTTCAGCGCTTTTAAACTCTTCAGAAAATAAGTCATTGATTGAGGGGGAGAATGTTTTCAAATCTATTTCATCTAACGAGCTTATCTAATTATCCTATATACTTAAATGTAAAACATGTTAACCTATGTTGAAGGACTAGGTGCCTAGGATATGATTGTTAGGATTAGATGATTAGAGATTGATGAACACATTATTCCCATGCCTTTACATGATCTGATTGATATGTTGAATTGACTTTTATTAGTGAATTGCTGTTTGGGTGTTGTCAACCACCATATATGTCTATCTGTGCTTACTAACGTATGCAGATAACATGGTTTAAAAGAATGTTCCCAATCTGGATCCCACAAAAGAAGATGATTGGATGCCGAAAGGAAAGGGTAACTATTTCTTGGGTCGACAAATGAAGAAACGGAGCTTAATTAGATCTCTCCATGGATAGTTGGCATGTTAGATGCAACTTCAGAGGTCTCACTGCATCTGCAGATGGTTTTCTTCCAACCCTCAGCAACAACAACAAAAGCAGCTCAACCACCTAACGTATCTTTGTGCAGGATAATTGTGATGATACCATTTTTTTAAAATAATTTTTAAATAATATTGTTTTGAAAAATGGAAAAATATTGGTTTTGAAAATAAATTGGACTTAATTTTGAAAATCACCGTACTTCATTTTATCAAAACTTAAGTCACTCAATCATCGACTACGGTCATCGATTGAGGGGGAGAGTGATTTAAAATAAAATATTTTCAAACGATATTTCTTCATAAAAGTCCGGTTTGTACGAAATAAAGTGGTGATCTAAAGATTTAATGTTATGTCATGGTATGATTTTCTTTAAAACTCAAAGATCTTACAAAATGAAATTTTTTCTGTTCTTGTCTGATTGAGAAATTGTTTTATTTTACTTAAAGATATCTTAAAAACTATCATACCTGACACTAACAATCTTTAATGTCTAAAATTGATCCGTATCAATCGTTTTTCAAAATTAAATCAAGCCACGTCTTTCCCCAAAATGTTCTAGATGATTTAAATCAATTGGGATCACAAATCTCAATTGCTTTGAAATTTTTGATCGGGGGAGAGATCGTGATTTAAATCTCAAAACGGTTTTAAAGGGTGATAAAAGGTGATCGTTTTGATTCAAACGTGCATACTACTCTCCCATATGTGCTAAACGCTTTCGAATCTCAAAGCACATATTCAGGGGGAGCATTTCTAAAAGAAAATAAACTTTCAAGGTACAAATATTTCTATGTTTCAACATAAAGTACCTTGATTGATTTTCTAATGGTTTCTTAATGGCTTTTGTGATCGTGGATGTACTTCAAATGAACTCTTTCCTCTATGTGATAAAATGATTTCAAATATCCTACGCACATACTGAGGGGGAGAATATACCAAAGAAATTCAAATGGCTTTTTCTAAGAAAATTGTGATAAAGAAATTGTTTCAAAGAACTCTTGCCTCCATGTGCTAAACAATTTACAAATCATATGCACATGTTGAGGGGGAGCATTTCTAAATGATCAAAACAATTAAGGTACAAAATGCTTTGATATTATATCACAAGTACCTTGATTAATTTTCCAAATGATTTTTCAATCGGTTTCAAGAAGGAAAGAACAATACCAAAATACCGACCAATTTACTTTATGCATGGTGTTATAAGGATGGTTAGGTTAGGTATTCATTCCCACGATCCCGCCAGAGCCGGAGGGATCTACCCAGGGACAATCCACTTGTTAGTGTAGAGTCCTTAGGTATGATGAAAAAAAGGAGAAAAATGAGAATATGGGAAGAGTGCCGACTGAGACAGAGCTAGTACTGGAACAAACCCAACAAGGTTCTAGTTATGAAGTCTCGGTAAGCACTGAAGGGGTTGAAAAGAAATAGCCCTCCAATAATTCAACCTTAGGGCAGAAACCGGGTTTAATACATATGCTACTGGTGGTTACTAAGGTAACGCTGGTATTGAAGATAAGACGTCATGGACCCAGTGACGTACTGCACTAAACTTCCCAAGCTACTCAAGTTCCTCTTAAAAGGGCTTGTTTCATTCTCACGGGGAACCGACATAATCTATCGACTTTCTCTTAGAGATTATTGATATTGAAGAAGGAGACCCTCTCTCTAGTCTCCGACATAGGAACCAAATGTGCACAATTGAGTCTAGCCAAGAGATCATCCACAAAATATCATTAGGACACAAAGTTAATGAAGACTTGCTATTTCACACAATGTGGAAAGTAAGAATATATTAGGAGTCCTACGCATTATCCTTGTGGTATTGCCAGAACATCCGAGTGATACGTAAAAGTATTCACGATGAAGATGGAAATCCTTCTAGAGCCAACATCAAACAAGCTCTTGGTGGGTGACATGTGAGATCTTTTCTAAAGATCAAGCTTGTGACTACTGGATAGAAACAATTGGGCGATTCATTCTTGAATCAACCTTGGTCCAAGAAATGAATTGACGAATACTTTTGGAAAAACCGTTCGATGTGCAAATATTCTTTTTTCTAGCAAATCGAATGAGTATTCATTTACAAACACAAAAAGTATCTCTGATTGAAAAAATACTTTTGGAAAAACCGTTCGATGTGCAAATCTTTTCTTTTCTCTAGCACATCGAATGTGTATTCTTTTCAAATACAAAAAGTATTTTTGATTGAAAATTGATCTTTCTTATAAAACCTTCGTCGTATTGCAAAACTCTTTCTTCTAAGCAATACGCGATTGTTTTTCAAATCAATTTTTCATCAATCAGTGAATCTCAATTCGCTGGTTCACTCACTCCGTGTTGTCTTCTTTGAGACGTTCGGTTTGAGAACAGCTAGAACAGCTGCGAAACCCTGTCAAGGAGATTCTTTGGAATTATACCTGATTACAGCCAGTACTTGTACTGACCAACGGGGAACCGTGGGCCGTGTACTTCAATTCAACGAAAGTGATCAAAGACACTTTTGAGTGTTTTATTACTAACTGTTGTTTGCAGGTACATTTGAACGGTTGCAGCTGATCAAAATTGAGAAGTCAATCCAAAGCCGTATGCTCACAGCATCCACACTTAATTGAAGAAATCATGACTTGTGCATATCTACAGAACCTGGCTTTGATATTTTTTATACTATGTTTCTGCTACGATGCTGCAAATATCATGAGCCAGTAAAGCTTCCGCTACTCTGACGGAAAGATGTCATGATTCAAAAGTGTGAGCATGTCGGTCCGAAAGTTACAACATCACATGAAGGCAACACTACAAAGGGTGATCCAGAGATTTACTGTGGCTGATGATCTCAAAGAATTCTCGAAGATCATCAAGATGTAGATCAGTTCAAAGACCTCCACTGAAAGTACAAAGTATGCGGACTTTGAAGAATCACTGCTAAAGCACAATGATTGCGAAAGTTGAAGAATTAAAGTCTACGAGCTCAAGACTGAAGATAAAATAGAATGCTAGGATTCGAAATGTAAATCATGGGGTGACCTCCCTTATGGGGAGATTGTTAGGAATTGGAAATTCCATAAGTGAAGTGTCGGTCACCCCAAATATAATCTAGCATAAGTTAGCTCGTAGACATGTCATTATTTACGTTATTTAGTAGTTTATTACTTAGTTTGTAGCGTAGATTAGTTTAGTGCTACACCGTGGAGGAAGGACGGGTCTTTACCCACTGTATGCCTGATCCACAGTCCGTCAGGAGGACGTATTAGTTTGTAACTATAAATACCCTTCCCTCTAAGGGAAGGGTGTTGCTTCTTGGAATCTAACCTTGCATTTTGTATTACAACTCTCTTTCAAGAACACCCTCTCATCTCTTTCTCTCTCTAAACCATGGCATACTTGATTCATTACCATCCAAGGCCACCCGGATCATCATCAACACAATATTTAAGATCCAACACGGCTTACGCCACCAGAGCCTTGACAGGTTTCGTAGCTTTTGGATGCGAGTTTGTTTGTTTTTGGCTTTATGAAGAATTTGTTGGTTTGGATGTACCCGTTTGTGCCGGAACCACGGGCTGTTTGGAGACCGATTCCATTGTACATGATTGCTTTTTGGGGGTTTGAGTGATGAGATTGGTGCCTTAATTTGAGATTGGGGAAAGAAAATAGAGAATTTTATGATGGTGGTTTTATCACCACAATATCGATATTACATTTTTGTCCCACGTAAATACACTTGTCCATATCTACCCTTAATATCCATTTTAGTTTTAATTTTAAGAGTAAAAAAAAAATATCCCTACGAGTAATACCTAATTCGTAAGTTATGCCACTGATTTTTTTTCTTGTAAATTAAGCCATTACCCAATGAGGAAGCTAGCCTAATATTTTAAGAAGGGCCGAAGTGTAAATCATAAATTTTGAGAAGGTCAATTCATCATTTATTTTAAAAATCTATGGTTTACAATGTGAATTGTTTATTAGTATAAGAGTATTTTATGTAAATACAAAAATGTTTAGGGGGGTCATAGCCATCTCTTGTCCTCAAATGGCTCCACCTATGCCATCACAGTTCACTTTTATCTGTAAATTGTGTCCCTCGGCGTAACGATCGTTAAAAATTTCGTTAGTCATTGTTCTAACCTATGCGAAATGATTATTTTACCCTCGTATTTATCCCATTTTTTCAGTTTTCTTTATCCCATTTCTCATTTTATTTTGAATACGTTTTAATCTTATCCCACCACATCACCCATCAATTTTAACCATTAGTTCCAACCAAATTTAACATAATTATGATCACAGTAACATCAAGAACATAATTATCAAAGAAATTTTCTTCCATTCGCTATCAATTCCACAAGCAACAACTACAATATTTCAAAATCAATATTGACGAGAACTAGTACAAACACTTCAACAAACATAATCAAAGAACAAGTCACATAGAATCGCCAACTAATAAAAACACATATATTCAAAATTCATAAATGTTTTAAAACCATATTACATCAACATAGAACAAAACTGAAATTAAGGTAAACTAAAAGTCAACAAAGCAAACTGATAAAGAAACACAACCATATCTTGAAAGATAGATAGGAAAGCTTTCATGGTTATTTGACTCGTTCCTCTATGAGTTGCACGATAAAGTTGTTCATCGGTGTCCGCATGTGGCGCGCCTTTTCCTTAAACACGTGTAGTTCCTCACAACCTTAAAACGTAATTTTTGAAACACTGATAATTAGATGCATGTGGTTCTGGCATTGGTCGAACTGGTGGTTCACGGTCACCAGCATGATACCATTCTAAAGAGCCTTCTACTTTTCTTGGGTAACGGATCGCATGGTTTTGATTGTTAGTTTTTAGTTTGTGAATTGTGCATCTATAGTGAATGAGTTAGATGAACAAGATTGTTGAGATGAGAGTTAACTATGTAAATGAAGTAAATAAGTTGTGAGAAGTGAATAACTTGATGAGATGAGATGGGTAGGTTTGTGTGTAATTATGCGAAATAAATGAGACTCGGACTATGTTTGACTACACAAAGGGTGTCATGAGTTATTTTCAAACTAGGTGAGAAAGACTATGACTTACTTATGAAGTAAATACTCCTTCCTTGCAACTTGTCTAGTTAAGTAAAATCTCATACCAACTTGTCTAGTGAAGTAAATTCTCCTCCCTTCTAACTTGTCTTCCAACATAGGTATGGCACACCTTCCAACTACAAAATTAAACAGAAAGAATATGGCTGGTAATGATACAGACGTAGAGGTGTTGGATGTTATCAGTGAATCAAGTAAAATGACATGCATTGGTTGTTATTTGCAAGATCAAAATAAGGTTGTTTTAACTTTTGATGCAAGGCCTAAACCTAATTGAAAAAGTATGTGGTATTCATGTTGGAGGAATGGATACATAGACAAATGTGTTGTTACAACTGCTCGAGGTGGTGGTGCAGTAGCTATAGGTGGTGGTGTTGTGGGCTTATGTGTTAGAAGGGGAAACATAACTAGAGGGGGTAGTGCAGTAGGTAGTGGAGATGAAAGTGGGACAAAAACACCACCTCAAGAATGGGGAAAACACTCTATTGAAGATCGGGGTGAAGAATCTATTGAAGTAGATGATTGTAGATCTCCCCAACCCAGTAAGAGTATTGAAGAAGAAGAAACTCTAGGAACAAGTCAAGCAAGTAGAAGCCAAGAAACTTCATTCAAAAGGACCAAGTCAAGCAAGTGAAGGACCAAGTAAATCATGTAGGTTCAGGCCATGTTACTATTTTTGTTGGTTTTATGAAATAAATAAAATGCTTAATTCATGGTTGAT
Source organism: Chrysanthemum makinoi (assembly GCA_910596185.1). NCBI lineage: Eukaryota > Viridiplantae > Streptophyta > Magnoliopsida > Asterales > Asteraceae > Chrysanthemum > Chrysanthemum makinoi. The sequence goes on from OU343221.1 coordinate 186,699,241, forward strand.
CATTTATCTATAAAATCTGCATACAAAAAACAACTTTGTAGACTTCTTTACTTTTAGGCAGACAACCAAAAAGAATGCAAACAATGAAATGCATACTTAACAAATTTAACCAAAGCAAATTGCATTACTAAAAGGTACAATAGATAAAGAACTGTTACAACAACTGTCATCTAGATACATAATTAAAAACAACCTAATACAACCATACTAAAAGTTAGGAGGAAAGGTTTCATTCTTTTTTTACTAGTACACCTATAGCGTCTACGCGTTTTTTTGTGAAGTGTTTGTAACTTCCTTCCTCGCGAGATGTCAGACCTGCCTCTGGTGACGGGAGATCTGCATCATTGGAGAGTCTGAGCATGTTCCTTGCTGCCCCTTTTAAAGCTCGAGTATCCTTAGTTGCTACGAGGAACTTGCCTTGGGCATTGGCTTCCAGGTGTTTGGATACAAATATAGTCTTCTGGCAATGAGTATGAATGCACTGGAAGGGAAAGAAATCGATGCGTTCCAAGCGATGCCACTCAAGGTGGTTGGGTTGCTTATGCTCAGGAGTGTACAACTATTTGTATTAGTCTTTAGTAGGTCTTGAGTCTGATGTTGTCAGATCATATTAGCTACTGTTAGAACTTGTAAATGAATGTTTGTAATCTGTAATGTATCAAGATTATTTTGTTGAATGTACCAACCATGCTTTGACTTGGGTTTTTGTAATAGGGTGGTTTACCCTAAGTTTATAATGAACTCAGAAGAGTTTAGGTAAGATGTTCAAAGAGACTCTCTTTAGGAGAATCCAGGCTATTCAAGAAGAATCACAACAATTCCTTAATCCTAACAAATTAGTTCCTCCAGAATCTAATGGACAACAACGATTTGTACCGTATTAAAATCATTACCAATGGCACGCAGTACGCCTAAGTGCGAAAAGATAGTGCAAGCTTTGTTATAACATTATTTCAATTTATTATTTTTGTTTACCAGGTATGTTTAGTCTTGGGTTTGGTTAGCCAGGGTGTTACTACCCTGAGCTCTTAAAGAAATTTGTAGTTTAGCCAATTTATTGTATGTATTGTATCTTTATGTTAAGTTATCAGTTAACATGGAGAATGTGTATCTTGTTGGTTCAACTGATTTAAGTATTTGCGTACTTAAATAGTGTTTGTAATCGAAGGTTTGATTTGACCCTAATTTTTTTGAGAATAAGTACTCGTGTTTTTTATTTGAAGTGCACGTTATAGTCGGTAATATCGACTATCTATTTGAAAGCAACTTGATCATGGCAAGTTGTTGGTCCAGTACCTAAAATGAGAGTTGCATTTTTATATATATTATAAGGTGTATTTGGGCTAACTGTTTGCTAGTCCTATTTCTTTGTCCCATTGGCACCTTTTCTCATGGGCGTGTTCATAAAGGCTAATTTGTATTTGAGTAAATGTTGCTTGTATGAATAGTCGTATATGTCATTTTGTATAAAACATTTTTGAATTGTCATTGTATATTTGAAGAAATGTAACACCCCCAATTTTGTAAACGCAACATAATTCAAACTGGGTGTTACCTGTTGGTATGACAGTTATAATAGTAGAAAACGATCTCTAACTGAGTCGTTAAAAAAACTTATCATTCGATTTATTAAAATATATCAGAGTTTACAAAGATAGGTCCTAAATGGTTCCATGATTACAAAATACATCAATATTAAGTCTTTGATGTTTATCGAATGATAAAATAAGTTATAGCCTTCTTGAATGATTTCGTGCCCTTCCGTGCCAGCCTTATTCGTTATGGACCGTGAGTTTGATGATTTTTAGTACTTAACGGATATGATGGATAAGCCGAGAAAACTCTACGGGTAACAAGTTTTGGCCTAACAACAGGGAAATTAAGATTCAAGAACTAGGACAAGGACTTAGAGCTCTTCTTTCTTGTATTCCTTTACTACTCTTGTATGATCAAGGTTGTTCTAGGGCTTGTGCAATAGTTGGATCACTTGTGTAGCTTGAAATTCACCAAAGGAATGAAGAACCAAGAACTTGAATCATTTTAAACTTGACCAGAGGTTTAGAAATGATATAGAACTTGTAACATGAAAATCAAGCATGGATTGCTCTATGAATATCGTTGTGGCTGTTTTTTGGATGAAAAAGGAAGAGGAAGTGAGTTGGTTTTTGATGCAGGTTTTACTGACCAGGTTTTAATATTTATGATTTCTCGTTATACCTATGGTCTACCCTAATGAACTAACGGGTAGTGTACCCGGTCGTGTGTAGTGTAGTATTTGATAAAACCGAGGTTGGCCCAAGAGCTATGTGTGCGGATTTAAACTAAGTCTAAGTGTCACATATTTTAATAGATTTTAAGGTGGAAATGATTAACTACTAATAAAATAAGAAAAGAAAGCAAATAGAGGCGAGGGTTGTGATCAATAGAGGAGAGGGGTGCTAACCTAGTTACTCATCCTAACTAGTTATGTTTACGTCTACTCACTTCCAATTACTTCAGGTGGGGTCAAATTTGCTAGGACAACATTTAGTCAGTTCGTCCTAATCTATCAGCAAAGGGTTCCACTAGAGAAATCAGGTGACCCGTCATAAGTCCAGTTGTTCTTAGTCCCCTAAGCCAAGTCATTAAGTATCGCTACATGCAAGATTCATAATAATGAGTGCCCGGGCACTAGCATCTTAAACACTCATCCCCGACTTCTTAAGTTCATCCAAACGGTAGGTGATCAGTTGGTCAAATCGCACAAGCAGAAAGGGTCGTCAGTTGGTCATATCTTACCCTCCCCACTCTGTCTACCTACTTAGGATCACTTGGTCATATCTTCTAAGTAACTAGCCACTACCGCCATTCAAAACTACCGAAAAAAGGGTAGCTACCAACAAACTATGCATGCATACACTTAGAAATAATAATACGGAAGCAATGTAAACATAAACAAAACAATTAAGGAATCATAACTAGGCCAGCACCAGAGGTGCTTAGCCGCTCATATTAACTAAAACAATAAATTCAATGTTTAACATTACAAAATACATGAATTGAAAGTAAAGAAAAGATAAAATGCTAATGCTTATCGTAGGGGAGTGATTTTTCCCTTGGAGATAGCTCCGTATGCTCCTCTAGATCTGTCTTCGACTTCTACTCACGTTCACTTGGTGTTGTGTGTGACATGGGATGCCTTGAAATGCTGGAATTCGAGGGGTATTTATAGGCCAGATCTGGTTACGGCGTAACTAATGTTAAGAGTTACGCTATAACATCCAATTCTTCGTATTTTGCACTGAAAACGCTGGTTATGGCTTAACATTTGGAAGGAGTTACGTCGTATCTTTAATAAATCCTGGTTATGCCGTAATTGAGACAATAGTTACGGCGTAGCTTGCAGCAGCGCTGAACCTCATTTGACCTAGTTGGTTACGTCGTAATCTTAGGGAGAGTTACGCCGTAATCTTCATTGAGTTGGTTTTCTGAGCCACGCTTCTGTTACGGCATAATGTGAGAGAGGAGTTATGCCGTAACTTCTTCAAAATGAGCATAATATGATATATCTTCAATAAATTCTCCAAATCCGCGTCTCTTTAGCTCCAATGCTCGTAATTTACCTGAAAGTGAAATATAGAGGAAAACAAACATAAATCCATATAAATGATATAAAATACGAGAATTATCAGGGGAAATTGACACTTAATATTCAGGACTATTTGATGTTATCAAATATTTCCCCACTTGAACTCTACTTGCCCTCAAGTAGACCTTATTAGATAGATTCCTAAAAAGATATCTCCCACTCCCTGGAAAATATAAGTTTACAAATCCTTTATGCTAGAATAAAACAAAGCGCACACCTCACGAAATGGGAACAAAACACTCAAATCTCTCAACTATTATAAGTGTCAACTTCGGGGTGATGACTCATTGCACAGTCATAGCATGTATTCTATCATAAGCTTGGCGGTCACACAGATCTCCACCACTAGAGTTAAGGACAAAACAATTCTCGAAGGCAATATGGGTAGACACGACAAAGGTTAAGGGTGATTTGTCATTACTAACATGTCATGGCGAAGTGGACAAAATCAATGATACATGACCAAATCCATGGCCAAGACACCAAAGATTGTTCGCTGCATCACCTAGACACGCTTCATGACTAAAGGGTAGGATAAGACATGGGATAAAATTGCTGTAAAATAAAATCAATCAAATAGTCTAAATCTACAACTAAGTCATCACCACTTACCGTCTGCCTAAAGTTCAAGTTTCGAAGTCAAGAAACTGGATCATGATATAACTAGGTAGATGTGCCATTAGAGGACGTCATGATGGGAACACTTCCAACTTCATTCTTCAAATGTGACCGAGGTGGCCTTCTCGATACTAAATCTATATTAAGCTCATAACAATAGTGCTTATAACATCGCACTTTACAATCAAATGAATAACAATAACTTTTTTTTGAACATAACATAATAACATAACATCCCCCCACTTGAGATGAACAATATGAGAATTTGAGGGTCTTCTATGATCTTTAAGGATATGTGGTCGACGAGAGCGTGATTCCCGAACCTTTCCACTTGAACCTTGAACTTAGGTAAATAATGACTTCCTAGTTACAAATAAAGACTACAGGGTAGGCTAAGGTGTAATGGTGTATCGAAACAATATGCTGGGTGAACAAAATGAAAGGAATGGCTCAGAAAGGTGTATCTAGGGGTATTTTGCACTAAAGGTGAGTGCAACAAAGGGTTTAACATGGGGGTCGAGAAGTCGAGGTGACTAATCGATAGATACACTATGGTAGGATCTTTGGGTGATAATCCTATAATACTGCCTTCTTAAACTGAAAAGTCCAAATACATCGAGCTAACTCAACATACCTCGTCTATGGTCTCGAAATGATGTAAAGGCCTAGTTCTAAAGTTTACAAGCTACCGGCACACTCATAATTTGGTGGATTTGGGGTAAGTATTTGGAAATGGATAATGCTAATCTCACCATATAATATCAAGCGTTATAATGTGCTCGGCTAAGGTCTAATCTAGTTAGGTTAAGAAAAACATGTCAAAATTTTAAAAATGGCCGCACAATTTTTCAAAATAAACTAGAAAAACGAGGGCAAAATAAAGTTCAAAAGACAATTCTACTCCCGTCCCCCACTTGAAATGTAAAAAGTCCCTTTTGTACTAAGTATTAATAATGGTGAAGAGAAAAGTAGAATTAAAGTGAGAACTTCCCTGAAATTTGCTCCAAAAAGAAGGAAAGCCCACGAAAAGAGTCGTGCCTTCGCATAAGCATCCACGAGCAAACTTCAATCCCTGAAATCACACTACCGACAAGCATAATTCTAAACAAGAAAAAGAAAAAAATGAAAAAGAAACCTAACTCACTTTCGTAGGAATCACGGTTGCATTTAGCGTATGCAACAAGCCTTTTAAACCACTTGGTGTCCCAAGTGGACGAGTGTAGTCTCGTGAGGGCTTAGAGGGAACATACCCACAAAGTTCATTTGAAAACTAATACAAGGTTATTGTGTTTAAAATGAAAGAAGTGACACAGAGGGTAGTTACGTCGTAACTCCTATAAGGAGTTACGCCGTAATTTAACAAAACCTGGCAGACACTACAGGAGTGTAGCTACGGCGTAACTGTTGAATGGGATTACGTCGTAATTGGTAATGCTCTGAAGTACTGCTGCAAAAAGTATGTTACGGCATAACCATAAGAATGAGTTACGCCGTAACTATGGACAGACCAGGTCCCCGTTTCAGCATGCTGCAGCAACTTTTCCCCAAAATCCTGCAAAAATGGTTTCAAACACAAAACCCAACTGAAATGGAAATAAAACAAATGAAAGGGATAATTCGGGTTGTCTCCCGAAAGAGCACTCTTCTTTATTTACGAGTCTTTAAGTTAGACTCAAAGCCTCGGGCTTTATGGTGGTCTTTGGATTTGGCCAACTTCCTCCATTACTTGGTGGCAATCATTCATCTATTCGATAAAAACCTTTTTCCTTGTTGTGTTCCCGATGCTACATGTTTCAAATTTTTTCGAGAGCCACTCATTGAACGATAAACATGACTTTCCGTAGTCGTCATCTTCTGCTATAGGATCAATCGTTGCACTTATGTTTGATCTTTCATCATTGGTCATTTTATCAATAAGGTGATAGTTATCGTAATTGCGTTTTAGTTGTTTTACTAATCTCGTATTGATGTCCGAGTCTCCAAATCTCACCTTGTACCAATCTCCGAAGGATAAAATTTCCAAATTTTATTTCGTGTCTCTCATCTCGTGAGGGCACGTCCATTCATCCTCCCTTATATTTCCATCACAAAATTCACGAAAAGGGTTACACAAGGGCCATGCTTTCATTGATTCGTCATCTTCCGTCATTATAGGGATGCAGTAATGCTTATTAGGATCCGTAGCTTCCTTAATACCCTCAATCGGGATGATCTTTCCTTGTTCCTGTTTACAACTATCAGAATTCTCTCCACGATTGTTAGTACTAAGATTATAACACATAGGTGGGTCGAGCGACGGAATTTTGACAACATCAACTTTGTTTGAAATTTCTAATCTTGGATTCAATTGTTCCTTCATGCTGAAAGTGATTCATTCTTTTTCAGTTCCCAAAGAAATTTGTTTTTCAAAGACCTTTATATCTGCTCGACAAGTGGCCAGAAAAGGCATTCCAACAATTAAGTTGTAAGTCTCCCGTTTCCCCATGTCAATAACCACAAAATCAGTAGGAAAGAGGAATTTTCCAATTTTAAGGAGAACATTGTTCACCACTCCCCTAGGTACAGCTTTGTAGGAATCAGCCATTTCAATTATCATTGTTGTTTCTTTTAAATTGGTAAGTTTTATTTTATCAAACAATGAGGTAGAAATAAGGTTTACTCCAGCCCCCAAATCAGCTAATGCGGGAATTTTAAGATTACCGATAGTGCATGGAAGAAGAAAACTTTCCTGATAGTGTTCCTTCTCATGAAGTTGGCTCGGCAGGTCCTCGTCGTCTTCCGATTTATCATCTTTTTTTTGGTAGTTAATTCCGGAAAGATCATTGGTGACAAAAGAGGTGCACTGTTCTTTCTTCGGTTTATCTTGTGCGAATATGGCTTTGCAGGTAATGGCTTTGTCATTACTGGTTTCAAGATTTTTAGCTAATTGCCCAATTTGGGTTTCGAGGTTTTTAATTGCGGCATCTTGGTTCCGCAAGTTTATGTTGGTGTTTTCTTTTACCTTGACCATCCATTCCTTGAGTCTATCACTTTTCTTTGTAGACTCCTCGATATGTTTATGCATTATTTCTTCGAGGCTTGGTCTAGGAGGATTATTGTTGATTCTCGTATAGAACCATGGGATTTTTTCTCGGTAACTGGCTCCGTTACCATTGTATCCGTTGAAGGGACTTCCACCTCCATATTTCACTTCTTCAATCCTTTTAACTTCCTCGTTGGATCAACATTCCTTGGTAGGGAGAGCGCCATTGTGTTTATTTTGTTAAACTTGTATGGAATGCACATTCTCGTTGAGTTTTTTCATGTCTCTTCCAAGACTTTCTAATTTGTTGTTTATTGCTGCAAGGCCTTCCACATTTCCATTCTTACTTCGATTGCTCCCTCCATTGTGCCATTTGTGAGAGTGGTCAGCCATCTTCTGAATAGTTTCAAGAGCAATAGCTGGAGTCATTCCAGGTATTGGTCCTTGAGAATCGATCATTTGCCTTGAGGAGATGTTCATACCCTTGTAAAAGACGTTCACCTTTTGCTGGCTGTTGAGGTTGTGAGTAGGGCACTTGTATAATAATTTGTGGTACCTTTCCCATGCTTGGTACAACGTTTTATCACCCTCCTGCTTGAAGTTATGGATTTCTTCTAATTGCTTAGCAGTCCTAGATGGAGGACAGTATCTCTGAATGAAATATTTTTTTAGGAGAGGCCAGGTGTTAACTGTCCCGGCAGGTAATCGACTAACCCATCTTTTAGCAGCTCCAGTGAGAGAAATAGGGGACACACGTTACATGACAGCATCGTTTGAGACTCTTGGAATTTTGAATATGCTGACAATGTATTCCACGTTGTCCACATGCTCGTGAGCATCATAGGTAATGCTTCCCGAGAAAGGGTTTGCACGCAACTCCCTCATAAATTGAGGTTTGATTTCGAATTGAGCATCTTTGGTGATGGCTTGCCTAACGATCCCTGGTCCTTGTTCTTCTCTTGTCAACGCCAAATATTCCTCGAGAGTGAGGTCATCGATGTTAACAACTTCCATGGTACCTGAAACTTAAAAAGAGGTCGTGAGAATTTGAGAAAATTTAAAACAAAATAGAAATGAAAGACTTAACAAAAATTCAAATATAACTCCCCAAAGAACGGCACCAAAAACTTGATGCAGGTTTTACTGACCAGGTTTTAATATTTATAATTTCTCGTAATACCTATGGTCTACCCTAATGCACTAACGGGCAGTGTACCCGGTCGTGTGTAGTGTAGTATTTGGTAAAATCGAGATCGTCCCAAGAGCTATGTGTGCGGATTTAAACTAAGTCTAAGTGTCACATATTTTAATAGATTTTAAGGTGGAAATGATTAACTACTAATAAAATAAGAAAAGAAAGCAAATAGAGGTGAGGGTTGTGATCAATAGAGGAGAGGGGTGCTAACCTAGTTACTCATCCTAATTAGTTATGTTTACGTCTACTCACTTCCAATTACTTCAGGTGGGGTCAAAGTCGCTAGGACAACATTTGGTCAGTACGTCCTAACCTATCAGCAAAGGGTTCCACTGGAGAAATCAGGTGACCCGTCATAAGTCCAGTTGTTCTTAGTCCCCTAAGCCAAGTCATTAAGTACCGCTACATGCAAGATTCATAATAATGAATGTCCGGGCGCTAGCATCTTAAACACTATAACACCCACAAAATCGTAATGTGACAGCGGAAGACTACTTGGGGTATTACTTAGAGGATCACAGTCATAAGTCATAGAAAACGACTCTAAAGAGACATTTTTAATAAAAGATTGTTATCATTTCATAAAAACTCAATGTTTTGAATCACAAGAGAAAGTACCACAAGTTTTGAAGTTACACAAAAGATAGTTCAAAGTTTGAGAAATGATAACTTTATTTAAAACACCACTTCCAGTATTCCATTCCGTACACTCCGTGCCTTCAAGATTTTCCTAGTTAGTACCTGAGATAAACATGCTTAAAAGATCAACAAAAATGTTGAGTGATATTCATAGTTTTAATAAATGGTTGAACACAAGTAAGATATGATAATTGCTTCGAAGACAATTACCATAGAAAATAGAGATTATTATTATGCACTAAGCTCATGACACCAATACTAACTGCATACACCTAATTACTGGTGTAAGTAATAAAATCGCCCCCAGATGAAGTTGCCAATTCCAAAGATAACCAAATATGGTGCGCCCCGGTTATTTCCGATAACCGAGTCGGGGTCGTTAATTCCCATAGTACTATCCACAATATTTGCATTCACTCACAAGTGATTAATGGTTCATGATAAAGGGGACTTTTGGCAGGAAACTTAGACTATAATAATAATAATCAGGCAAGCATAAATTTTAGGAAAAGACTTGTGTTCTAGTTTATAGCATGCATCTCCCTCGCGGGGGTTGAAAAACAAGTAAAAGCGAGGCTATAAACTCACCTTAGCAAAAGTATCCGAGTAGTGTAAAGATCAAGTAGTAGATGCACGAAGTACCGTCACGCGATCTATAGTTAGTATACCAATACTTTAATTAATACGTTTGTATTTTGACTTGATAATATTTAATTATATCAAAAGTTAAGTTGTTGATGCTTGTGCGGCAGTGTTTACGTTTAAATGATGTATTAAGTGTTGATTGCCATAGACTCTAGGAGATGTGTAAGTATATAGGGAATGATGAGAATACGTCAAGATGGATAAGTCATAGATTCATTGATAACTAAAAGACATTAGATGGAAGACTCTTCATGGTAACGTATTTGTGTCATAAGTCATCGTTTTAGAATATGAATGTTTACATATGAGTGTATATTGACCAATAGAAGTTATATGTTATCTATAAAAGCATGGTTGCCATATACTACAAACATGATAGTGTTATCTTTTAAGAAAAATCGGCATGATCTCGTTTATATTTTTTGAATATAGTTTTTAAAATAAAGCGTTATTATAAAGAAAATAATAGTTTTATTTACATAAGACTCATGCAATCTATCGTTTGAATACTTTGTTTTATTTATAGCGATAATAGTGAATTTAATTTATAAAATTGTCGTTTTAAACTAAAATGTAAATATAAGTCATTTGTAAAACCATCGTTAATATATTACAAAGTGTGGTTTAGTGTATAAAAATCGTCATTTCAAAAATAGCTATTATCTATCAACTATAAAATATAAGTTATGGTTTATTATTAAAAGAATGTTTTGTCTATATATTCAAGATTATAAGTTTTTGGTTTTAAAAATCTAGTTTATCTTTTTATAGAGTTTGGTTCTAGTCGAGGGCTTGATGTAGACGCGGTAAGTTATACGCGAGGGGGGGGGGGAAGGAAATAGATTTGGGCTTGATGTGAGCCAAACGAGTAGTCAAGGAAATGGATTGTTTTTTTACAAAGAATGGGCTTTGGCCCCGATTCTACATGTCAAACGGACCTAGCAATATGCTAGAATGGGCTGTGGCCCAATCTTGAAATCAAACACACCCAAAATGGAAGAAGGAAAAGAGCAGCACTTGTTTTATTTGAGACATCTTGACAAAAATATAGGAAGCATGTTATAAGTGTTTGTAAACATAATTTTTTTTGAAAAGAAAAGACAACACTTGGTTTGGTGAGAATACACGAATCGGGGTGCTTGCTTCTAGTTCGCAAGGCTTACCAAGCCCTCGATGGAGGGTGGTTTTCAGCCATTACAAATCAAATGCACCCAAGCTAGACACAAAATACAACTTTTGACACTCACGGAACTAAAAGTGGGACACCTAACTTCACCATGGAATCTGGTAACATCATGTGTTATTTCGACAACATATGAGTAGTTCCGGAGTCAAAGACTCGACACCAAACTACATCCGTCAAGATAGTACCCTCACGCAAACATGGTTGAGTCGAGGATTTAGATCCCGCTTAGATAACAATTTAAACGATTGGTTTCCAGCATCTTATTAACTTTGCGTTAGGAGGTGCCTAATCGTCCTAGTAACTAGAAGACCATAACTAAAGCCTAGGTAAACTACCCCCACCATGGTACGACCTTAATGGGTTTCGGCTTGAACTCAAGACTAACCAAAGACCAAAATCAAATAGGCTAATCGCAACTGAATAAGCACCACTACTATAAGCCAATGATTTTTACCACACAAGTTTTAATATTATCCAAAGTCAAATCTATTTTTATTCATGTTTATTATCCACACAAGCTTAAATTTAACAACAACAGAAAAAATTTCTTTCTTACGACAAGAATCATTAGGTCGACATTAACATTATTCAAACAAGATTCATAACTCACAATTCTTAATATTTACAGAATCAATAGAACTCGAATGGAAATAGAATTAAGAACAAATCTTACAAAAGAAGTGTTGCGATGGAGATACCAAAAGAGATGCAAAACCCAAGCGGTGAGACCCAATCCGAATACAAGCAACCCGAACCTAATCTTACAAACCTAGTTTAAGTGATGATAGAAGGAATGAATGTGAAGAAAAACTTCTGTGACCAGCGGCTTAAATAGAGGTAAAAGAGGAAGTCTTTCACCAATACTTTCTTGGTCTTAGAGATGAGAAAGAGCCTTCTTTGAGTAACTTCCACATGATGCGTAGGCCTTCACATGGCTCCTCTTGGTGTTATCTTCAGGTCGTGGCCCCTAGAGACAAGAAGGACAATGGGGTCCCTGAGTTTGTCAATTTCCTCCATGGAAAGAGCCAAGAGTGAGATCAATATTTGGTTATGGTTGACCTTGGAGGTGGAAAAGAAGTTTGGATGGTTTCTCTTATTGGGAGATGGAGGAGCGTGTATAGAGGAGGGAGGAAGAGAGACAGACGAATTTGGAGGTGAAGAGTAGCAGGTGTGGGGCGTGAGTTCTAAGGAAGACAGAAAAAAAAAGATGATAAGTTTTATGAGGTAAGTGGGGACGTGGGGTTATTTGGGGAATAGGGTAAATTAGTTTAGTTTTTATTTGTTAAAGAGTGTATGTACAATTTATTTTAGGTATTTTTTTTGACATTTAAGTGTATTTTGTATCCCGCTGTTTATTTGTAAACGTATAATTTTGACGGAGAGAAAGTATATCACCTATATTTTCGGACATGTTTTAATTAATCTGGTATGACTGTATGATTTTTGGTCTTATTAATTCATTTTTATTTTTCACGTTTTCTTTTATTATGTTGGTACGCGTGCGGACTCGTAAGACAAGAAAATTTCTTGTGAGACTGATTTAGCTATCAGTAATTATCGGACATGATTAAATAAGACTACTCGGAGATGCATAGATTTTTATGCAAGAAAAATGAAATGTACATGCTAAAATGCTTAACTTAGCTCAAATAAGTTTTGATAAACAATCTAGTTTATTGATATGAAAGTTAATGATAGTGAAATTTTATAGGTGGCTACAGTACCTACCCCTTAAGGGGATTCCGTCATCGGAATTTTAGTTTACGGTGGTTTTCGGAGTTGAATTAGCAAACAGATGTGGGTACTTAACACGCATGGTGTCTTCGCACTCCCACATGTACTCCTGTCCTCTCTTGGAGTTCCATCTAATCTTGACGATAGGGATGCGACTTTGCTTAAGTCGGTTGACTTCTCTATCCATGATTTCAATTGGTTCTTCGACAAATTTGAGCTTGTCATCGAGCTTAATCTCTTTTAGTGAAACAAAAAAAGTTTCATCCGACAAGCATTTCTTCAGATTTGAGACGTGGAAGGTATGGTGTATTCTACTAAGTTCTTCTGGGAGTTCAAGTTTGTAAGCAACCGGGCCGATACTTTCTAGGATCTTGAAAGGGCCAATGTATCGAGGATGTAAATTTCCTCGTTTTCTAAATCGAACCTTTCCTTTCCAAGGTGATACTTTTAACATGACTCGATCACCCACTTGAAAATCCATGGGCTTTCTTCTAACGTCGGCTTGACTCTTTTGTCGATCTCTAGCAGCTTGAAGTCGTTCGCGAATTTGCACAATCTTTTCGGTTGTTTCTTAGATAAGCTCAGGTCCAGTGAGTTGGACATCTCCAACCTCGGCCCAACAAACGGGCGATCGACACTTTCGACCATAAAGTGCTTCGAATGGAGCTGCCTTGATGCTCGCGTGGTAACTATTGTCGTAGGAGAATTCCGCCAATGGCAAGTCTTTATCCCAACCTTTTCCAAAATCGATCACACATGCTCGGAGCATGTCTTCCAAGGTTTGGATAGTCCTTTCGCTTTGGCCATCGGTTTGAGGATGATATGCGGTACTCATATCCAAATGAGTGCCTAAAGCATTTTGAAGAGATTTCCAGAAGTGTGAAGTAAAACGACTGTCATGATCTGAAATGATGGAAATTGGCACTCCATGACGGGATACAATTTCCTTTAGGTATAGTTGAGCAAGGGTTTCCATTTCGTCATTTTCCTTGATGGGTAAGAAATGAGCGGATTTGGTAAGGCGATCGATGATAACCCAAATGGTGTCGTAACCTCTAGCAGTCTTTGGTAGTTTGGTTATGAAATCCATAGTGATTCTCTCCCACTTCCAAACTGGGAGTTCAGGTTGAGTTAACAATCCGGAGGGCTTTTGACATTCGGCTTTGACTCGAGAATAGGTGAGACATTTCCCAACATACGTTGCAATCTCGGCCTTCATGTTTGGCCACCAATAAAGCTTCTTGAGATCTTGGTACATTTTGTCGGATCCCGGGTGAATGGAATATTTAGAGTTGTGAGACTCATGCATAATGAGTTCCCGTATTCCTCCATAGAGTGGTATCCAACTTCTATCGCCGAAACATAAGGTTCCATCCGATCTTTGCGCAAAGCCGTTCTCGTTTTCCGGCATTCCAAAGATTTTCTCGTTAGGACGGTTTTCAGGTTTGAGAGCTTCAGCTTGGGCTTCAAGGATTTTCGATGTAAGGGGTGACTTAATTGTCATTCCCAAAGATCTTACTCGAAGAGGTTTAGGTCGATCCTTTCGACTAAGGGCATCCGCCACAACATTTGCTTTTCCCGGGTGATAACGGATTTCGCAGTCGTAATCACTAAGCAATTCTAGCCATCGGTGTTGTCGCATGTTTAACTCCTTTTGATCTAGAATGTGTTGGAGACTTTTGTGGTCGGTGAACACCGTACACTTGGTTCCATATAGATAATGTCTCCGTATTTTGAGGGCAAAAACCACGGCTCCCAATTCCAAGTCATGGGTAGTGTAGTTTTTTTCGTGAGTTTTGAGTTGTCGCGAAGCATAAGCGATCACCTTGTTCCTTTACATCAATACCGCACCTAGTGTGACAACTCGCAATTTCAGGTCATTTTCAAAATTTACCATTCATCTCGGGAATTTACTATTCACCAGTTACTATTCAAAATTTTACTATTCACCGTTTTTGGAGTCGAAGTAATATTCTGAGAACGTATTTCAAAATTTACTATTCACGAAACACTATTCATTCCCGGAGAAAATTTCTATTCATGCTTCACTATTTCATCGTTTATCGTAAACTAGGTTTACGAGTATCAAATTCGCGTAACCTTAATGGTTTAGCTGCGAATTCATGATCATATCATCAAGGACATTCCATATAGACTAGGTTTAGTCTACATATCATTAGCATCATTATCATCATATTAGTTCATGCATGGTTTTTGCATATTACATTAAACGTATAATTTCATATTAAATAAACGCTATCGCGTAAATAATTATTTTGAACAATTGATCCATTACTTCCAAAAATTATCCCGATATATTTTTATACTCATATTAAGTTTATAAAAATATTATTATTAGTTTACCAGTGTTTTAAATTTATTTTGTATATAAATTGTTATATTTATATAATTACGACGGTTTTCGTAAATACTACACGATAATTATTATTTCACTCAATTTTTATAAGAAATATCTTTTTATAATTTTTATGACTTCAATATATTTTATCTTGACCCGTTAAAACTTATTTTTATCTAACGCTACCCTAAATACTCAAATGTGTATACAAGTTACCACATGTCTTCAATTAACTTACACTTAATTATACTTATACATAAATAAAAAAAATATATATTAAAGAGATTACTAACACCCCCTTGTCGACACAAGGGGGGTGAGTCATGTGAATTTGCATAATATCTACTAAGTATAATGTATTATACTTCACACATAACACATACACTCAAAATATCAAAGGTGAAAAACCATTTCTCTCTTCCTCTCTTCCTCTTGCAACCGGCCAACCACAAGGGACCAAGGAAGTTCATCCAAAATTTTACAAGACAAGTTTTTAACACTCTAGTATCACTCTTGATTGAGGTTGTGCAATAAAAACCTTGGGTGATTAGGAAAAATCCTTTGTTCTTATAACCTCATCAAGTTAACTAGTAAGCATCTCATATTCATGATCATATTTCATATTCATTTTTATGTTCATTTCATTAAGCTTGAGAAAACATGCAAGTCATATGATGTTTATACCACTTTTTTCATTTGTTTTTAAGAGTTATATATATTTATGTCATCCTATAATTACTCCTTGTTATATATCACTCTTGGTGATGTCTAGGAACCCATGACACCCTAAGAAGGTGTATGGTAGGATTAAAATAGCTTCGGAGTTGTTTTGAATTGGTTAGAATAGGTTTGGCGCGAGAAAAACTCATTTCGACAAGTTTTCTAAAGGGTCTGTTCTTATTTTGAAATTATGGAATTTTCAACAGTAAGCAAAATATTTTGGGCTAGATATTTGGAAAATATACTTTAAAACGAAAACGTGGCCGCTTGAACGGGTTAAAACGGAGCTATAACGAAGAAGTTATGAATTTTTGAAGTTTGACGACGAAAACTATTTGTTTCAGAAAATTCAGCATGCTGTCTCGACTTTTTACGAGTCAAAAATGAGTCTTAAGCGTTGTTAAATGTGTCGACTTATCAAAAATATATTAGTATATGTTATCACGATTCCGTGGATATAAAGAACGTAGAAAACGGACTTATAACGACTAAGTTATTCACATTTTAAACAAGTTGCCGTAACTTTATTATATAAGAAAAATTAGTATATTTCTATTAGACAAACTTTACGTCAACAAGGGACCATGTTGAGGGTCGTTTTTAACATGGATGTAGTACTTTTTACAAAATGATGTCTTCTAGTAAAAGTAAGTTCGCCTAGCCTATTTTCCAAAATGTCCAACCGTTCGTCAAGCGGAGTTGTAACGAATAAAATACGGTCACTTAAACTTTGCCGAAAACCACCCTTAAACTATATCTTGGGCAAAAGTACCATACTTTAGCTATATTTTTCTCTATGATCGGAACCTCTATGACGAAAACTTAAATGCTAAAACTTTGAGATAATGATACAAGCTTCCCAAAACCGTTGAGTTCGTTTCCTAACGCTCGACGTGCATCATTTTACGACTAGCTTTACGACGAAAATTTCAACGACATTATTTTACGACGAAAAGTTATAATTTCCTAATAAATCACTAAATGATTATCGTCGGATATCATTTCAACGTAAATACATGTGGAGTAATTTAAAAATGGTCAAGACGTTAAGAGATTATTTCTCGACGAGAAATATTATTTTCAAAAATTCACAAGTGGTATAGATATCATACGAATTGCATGCGTAACATTACATCATAACTTATTATGTATCATATCATTCATAATAGGTCAAGTTTAGAGATTCACGCTACATTTCGGTGTATCCACTTTTACCATCACATCATTGTCCATGTGAGTTTCATAGCCCCTACTCTTTAAATTGTTTTGAATTACTTTTGGGGGAGATACATGCTCAACTATTTTTATGACAATCATAATTATTTGCAAACTATATGTTTATCTGAACTGAATGTTTAGTCATATTCTATATCATAAATCATGGAGCTAAATGTCTTGGTATTATCATTGAGCTAAATGTCTTGGTATAATCATTGAGCTAAATGTCTTGGTATTATCATTGAGCTAAATGTCTTGGTATTATCATTGAGCTAAATGTCTTGGTATAATCATTGAACTAAATGTCTTGGTATAATCATGAGCTAATGGTCTTGGAATTATTTGAAACAACATTCATATGTGTTATATCAATTGAATATTGATAGATTAAGTAATGTACTGTTATGTGAATTCATTTGACATCATGCGTTTGAACATAAACTATACACATTTTGGCAATGGGTTGTAAACACACAAGCTGCAAGTTTTGTACGGGCGGAACTTGGAACTGAGTGGATTTACAATGCCTTTGCTGCATGAACGCTCTTTAAAAGCTTTACTTGTTAAACAAACTCTATGAACTCACTCAACCTTTGTGTTGACACTTTTAGCATGTTTTATCTCAGGTATCTAAGGCATTCACTTCATGGCATGCATATGGACATATCATAGAGTCGTGGTGAAGACGCGTCATACATAGGATTTATGCACTTTAAAACATCGTTTGGCTTGTAATAAACTTATTTCCGCACAAATTGATTTTTATTTGGGACCTATCTTTTGTAAACTCTGAATGTTTTATTAAATCAAACGATGTGTTTTCCAAACGACACTTTAGGTCGTTCAATATATCTGTAACTGTGATGCTATGACAGTCAATTCCCAGGAATTCCATTCCGCTGCAAAACAGGTAATTTGGGGGTGTGACACCTAGCCCTAGGTGTGATGCCTCACAGTAGACCACAAAATCTTCCACTCCATCGGGTAGAGCTAAGATAGGAGCTTCACGAAGCTTTTGTTTCAAGAGTTGAAAGGTTAACTCTTGTTCTTCACCCAGTCAAACTTTTTCTTTTCAGGTTAGCTCGTTTAGAGGTTTAGCGATTTTTGAGAATCCCGATAAATCTTGATAATACCCATAAGACCAAAATTGGCATATCTCGGTAGGGGTAGTAGGGGATGACCAATCTTTGACAGCTTCGATTTTTGAAGGATTAACATGAAGACCATTACTATCTATCACGTGACCAAGGAATTGAACTTTTTGAATCTAGAAGTCGCATTTGGAAAATTTAGCATACAGTTCTTCCTTCTTGAGTAGCTCTAGGATAGCTTTCAAGTGTTTCGCATGCTCTTCCTTGTTGCGGGAATAAATGAAAATGTCATCAATGAACACAATCACAAATTTGTCCAAGTAAGGTTTACACACTCGGTTCATTAGGTCCATAAATACCGCCGGTGCATTTGTCAAACCAAATGGCATCACTTGGAACTCATTGTGGCCGTATCGTGTTCGGCGGTTTTGGAATATCTTCTTCTCTAACTCTCATTGGTGATACCGGATCTCGATCAATCTTTGAGTAGACGCTTGACCCTTGTAGTTGGTCAAACAAATCATCAATCCTAGGCAATGGATAGCGATTTTTCACCGTTAGTTTGTTCAACTCTCGGTAATCGATACACATACGGAAAGATCCATCCTTCTTTTTGACAAATAAGACCGGAGCTCCCCAAGGAGAAGAACTCGGTCGAATGAATCCTTTTTCGGACAGTTCTTGTAGTTGATCAGACAATTATTGAAGTTCGGAGGGTGCCAATCTATAAGGTGCTCGTGCCACGGGTGCCGCTGGCACTAACTCGATTTGGAATTCTACTTGCCGAACCGGAGGAAGGCCAAGCAAGTCTTCAGGAAATACTTCGGGAAATTCCCTAGCCACGGGGACGTCTTTTAGTTGTTTCTAATCCGCTTTCTTCTTCTCCGTTATTTGTGCTAGAAAAATTTGGAATCCTTTTTCTATGTACTTTGTAGTTTTAACGCACGAGATGATATTCAATCGGGTCTTACTACGATCACCCCGAATGATTAGAGTTTCGCCATCGAGAGGAATGTGAATGACTTTCTCGTCACAAATGATTCTTGCACGATTCTTGGATAGCCAATCCATGCCAATGACAACGTCGAAGCTACCAAGTTGGATAGGCATAAGGTCTATATCGAACGGGTGATTTGATAAAGATAGGTTGCAACCTCGAAGGATAGTGTTAGTTCCTACTATTTTTCCATCGGCTAACTCTACTTCATAAGTGGTATCTAGGGCAGTTGGTGTGACTTTTAACAAAGGTGCAAACTTGGAAGACACAAAACTTTTGTCGGCTCCAGAATCAAATAACACTTTAGGTAAATGATGATTGAGTGAAAACGTACCCGTAACGACGTTCGGGTTTTCTTGTGCATCCCCATCTCCTAGCACATAAGATCTTGCCCTAGCAGGGTTGTTGTTGTTGTTCCCATACAGTTTTGGGCACATACTCTTGACATGCCCAGCTTCTCAACATCCAAAGCAAGTTATTCCCATGGGTTGGAGGTTACTTCCAGTAGCAGGGCTTCGGCAATCCTTGTGAGTATGACCCACCTTGTTACACTTCCCACACTTGATAGTACAACGTCCAACGTGATGCAGGTTGCATTGAGTGCACAAAGGGTGTGATCCTGCATAGCCTTTTCCAGTGGCGGGAGTAGCAGCATAAGCCCGCGCAATTTCTTGCCTATGGTTTTGTTAGTTGTGGTGGTTGTTTCGGTTTTGGTGGTATGAGTTAGGATTGTTGTTGCGGTGTTGGTTATGATTGTTGCGGCCTTGATTGTTGTTGTTGTGGTTATTGTTGTGATGGAAAGAGTTGTTATGATGGTAGTTGTTGGAAGTGTTGCCTCGACGGTCATAAAATTTCCTTTTGTTGTCGTTACCGCCTTGCACAGGTCCATGTTTCAGGACTTGATCCATGAGTTGGTAGGAGATTGTGATCACTTCTTCCACAGTCTTGGGCTTTGATGCAGTAACATTTCCCTCAATACTTCGGGGTAATCCCCCTATGAGGTTTTCTAGCAACTTGACATCATCAGAAACCATGGATGGGCATAGAGCTTTCAATTCTTGGAAACGCTTGAAGTAGGTTTTGAGATCATTGCCCTTAGTAATTAGATGATAGAACTCATCTTCCAGTTTCTTGATCTCGGTCCTTGGGCAGTATTGCTTTATCATTAATTGCTTCAATTCAGTCTAAGTGGTTTTGTAAGCTTCTTCCATACCAATAGGTTGGGCATGAGCCTTCCACCAAGACAATGCATCTTCTAGTAGAGTACCAGTAGCAAATTTCACCTTGCAATCTTTCGAGCAATCACTGATCTTTCGGACCAATGAATAAGGCCAACATCGCCTTCGGTTCCTTTGAAGAAGGTAGGTTTGCAATTCATAAACTCCTTGTATCCACATTTGTGATTCACAATAGTTTCATTCCGATTGGCTCGATTCGTGGCTTCATTTTTTTGAACCGCCTCAGCAGGTCGCGCAACAAAAGCATCACCAATCTCGTTAGTAACCAGTCTCCAAATTGCATCTGGGGTCATCTCAAGAGTTGGAGTAGGGGTAGCCCTTGTTCTTGCCATTTTTCTAAAGACATACACTCAGATTTTTAGAATCATTCAACATAAGTGAGAATTATTACAAAAAAATAATTTCATAATAGTCAAGATCATCACGTTATATTAATAGAGTATAATCATCATAAGAAGAATCACAATATGTTAGAACCACATAAGAGAATATATATAAATGATCACTTCGATTCATATAAATCGATGCATAAGAAAGATCACCATACATAAGAACACAAGAAAAACAACCATAATGTCATAGGTCCATCATCCGTACATAGTGATACGATAACCATACAATGTCACATCAATAGCTTGTTCGATAGTTTAACAAAACATTCGAATACAAAGCCTCTATCAGTGCCACAGGCGGCAGGCTAAAGTACTAGTAGACTAAGTAGGTGAATCTCCGATCTATGGGCTGTCGGGTGTACCACTCACTCGACGCTGCAAGTCACGAACAAGCTCAGCCAAGTCATCCATCTCCCTATCTCTTGCCTCCAATCTCTGCTCAAGAGTCGCAGTACGCGTCTCCATGATCACCATCTGCTCAGACTATCGCTGTACAACTCCCTCTAGCATCTCAACTCTGTCTAGCAACTCCAATCTCTCCGACTCCATCCTCCGCTCCAAAACTGTCACTGCCTCACTAGCTCGCTTAGACTGAGTACCAATCCTATCAAACACCTCCTCCATCACGATCCTCCCGACAACGAGGTTCTCGACCTCCTCCTCTATACTCTCAATCCGGACCAATGGAACCTCATCCACGTATGTCATAGCCTCTCAAAGCTGATCCTCATGTCGCACAAGTCATGCGGCTAGCAACGGGATGGTGTGGTGAAGGGGTTCTCCCGTAACAGGAAGGATCTCAGCAGCAGCAAACAAATGATCTCCAAGCTCCATAGCACTCGGTGAACCCTCCTCTGACCTCCATTGACTCACAACTAGCATCAAGAAGGACCAACACCTAGTGTCAACCCTCTTATGAGACTCCGGCTCACAGGTACAGGTCACAGCATAATGATATGGGTCGGAAAGTGAAGGTGAGAAATGGACCCTCTCCCTAAGGGATATCACAGGCTCAGTATGCATCACCAACGGTGATGATGCACGGGATAAAGACGAAACGGGTACGGTAGTGGTCTGGTAGATGAAAGTGGTAGGTGGAGGTAGCGGTGAAGTAGGTATGGGTGATGACGTAGGTGAAGCTGGTGGTGTGAAAACCGAAGATGATGGTATGTTAGTAGGTGAAACAAAGGTGGTGGGTGCCTTCACTCGTTTCCGAGCGGTATATATGAAGATCGCACCATCCTTATGGTATCGGAATAGCTTGCCGAAGGGCGCAGGCTCGTAGGGTTTGAGAACCCTAGCTCGCTTTCGCCTTCGACGAATAGGTAGTGATGAGTGAGAAGTGGTGGAGGACACATAATCAGTGTATGAAGGTATCTGAGATACAACGTCCGAAGGGGACAACCACTGTTGTGACTCAAGGTACTGATCATAGGTGGGAGGGCCAAAAACAGGCAAACGCTTGGGTATGACCGGAGCAGGTGGAGTAGCAGCGACCTCACCCTCCTCAAAGGGCTCAGTCTCTCCAGATGTCACAGCGGGAGACCCAGGTGCCAGAACAGCCGGTGCTAGGGGCATAGTAGTATAGGATATGGCATCCTCGATCTCGATGTCAAAGGTCAGATCAATGGGGTGTGAAGCAGAAGACATGTTACTGTAACAACCCAAAATAAAATATGTATTTATAAGTAATGTCATGCAGTAAATAAGATTTAGTTAGTCGCGCATAATCTGCCACGCAAATCTAAATGCCTAACTAAATGAAAGTTAACATTATAAATTTTTTATCATGCAAAGTTTTACTAGTCATGTATTATCCGCCAAGCGAATCTCATACATGTGATCGGTACGAAGTAGGCGCGGAGGATGTGAAGAGGTGGTGTAAAACGGTCCATTTGAAAACGTGGTTATAGTCCAATTTGTTTTGAAAATACAAGTTGGTTATCTATAACCTAGGCTCTGATGCCAATCTGTAACACCCCCAAAATCGTAATGTGACAGCGGAAGACTACTTGGGGTATTACTTAGAGGATCACAGTCATAAGTCATAGAAAACGACTCTAAAGAGACGTTTTTAATAAAAGATTGTTATCATTTCATAAAAACGCAATGTTTTGAATCACAAGAGAAAGTACCACAAGTTTTGAAGTTACACAAAAGATAGTTCAAATTTTGAGAAATGATAACTTTATTTAAAACACCACTTCCAATATTCCATTCCGTACACTCCGTGCCTTCAAGATTTTCCTAGTTAGTACCTGAGATAAACATGCTTAAAAGATCAACAAAAATGTTGAGTGATATTCATAGGTTTAATAAATGGTTGAACACAAGTAAGAGATGATAATTGCTTCGAAGACAATTACCATAGAAAACAGAGATTATTATTATGCACTAAGCTCATGACACCAATACTAACTGCATACACCTAATTACTGGTGTAAGTAATAAAATTGCCCCCAGATGAAGTTGCCAATTCCATAGATAACCAAATATGGTGCGCCCCGGTTATTTCCGATAACCGAGTCAGGGTCGTTAATTCCCATAGTACTATCCACAATATTTGTGTTCACTCGCAAGTGATTAATGGTTCATGATAAAGGGGACTTTTGGCAGGCAACTTAGGCTATAATAATAATAATCAGGCAAGCATACATTTTAGGAAAAGACTTGTGTTCTAGTTTATAGCATGCATCTCCCTCGCGGGGGTTGAAAAACAAGTAAAAGTGAGGCTATGAACTCACCTTAGCAAAAGTATCCGAGTAGTGTAAAGATCAAGTAGTAGATGCACGAAGTGCCATCACGCGACCTGTAGTTAGTATACTGATGAGTGTCTAAATACTCATCATTTTTGTACAAAATAAACTGCAAAATCATCTGAAAACACTCAGAAACACATCAAAATGATCAAAATATCACAAATCAGTGTTTTATGTGTTTTAAATGCAAAAGATCAAAATCAGATGAAAAACGTAGCAAATTTGCAAAATTGGCAGTTTCAGTCCCCCAAGTTTCTAAAATTGTCAAAACTAGTCCCTGAGTCAAAATTTCAAAAGAAAAGTCACCAAAGGTCCTTTTAAAATCATAACTTGTCAAATTTAGTCCTTTGGTGAAAAATATAAAAAGTTTTGAGAAAATTACAAAATGGTCCTTCAACTTTGAAAATTGGCAGAAATGGTCCTTGGAAAATGTGAAAATGGCAACTTTGGTCCTTGTAATATTATCACTTGTCAAATTCAGTCCTTGGAGCAACTTTGAGAGATTGGCAGCCTAGGTCCCTACATTTTCAGAAATTGCATTAAGGTCCTTGTCATTATTAACCTATTTGCACCCTTGGACTTGTCAAATCCTATTTTTGGACCCCTTGCCAAAGCCATTGAACCCTGCCATTGGACCCCCTATTATTAAAATACCCAGTCAAACCATTTTGACCCTTTGCTCCCTCTCTCCCTCACGGGTTACACCATCCACCATCATCACAACCTGCAACCTTCCTGATCACACTCCATCCACTCCACCATCATCATTTCCCCCCCCTCCAAACACAAGAAGCCAAGAAAGCATTAAATGCCTCTAAACCTAACACTCAATCACCCCTAGCTGCTAAAACCAGATTTGGCGCCAAAAAGGTTTAAATGGCCAAGATCAATTCAGCATGATCCAATGGTCATTTTTATTAGTGGGATATGTCCAAAGAAGTGAGAGAAGATGATTGGGGTGTATAAAAGGCCAAGGGAAGCATCAAGCAAGTTAGTTAGTTTTAATTTTTCTAGCAATTTATGTCGTTTTATAGTTCCTTAGTCTGAATCAGATTTATAGTTGTATTTTCAAGTTCTATTGTACTCAAGTAAACCTTTTCAGTGTATTTTAACTTGATTCAAGTAGCAATTTTAGTTCAAGTTCAACTTCATTATTATATGTCAACTGTTGAAATTTGCATTTTCAAAATCCTACATCAAATCTTCTAGTCACTTGTTTTTAAGCTCAAACATACTCAAATTAGCTTAGTAAAGCTTTCCATAAGCTCACAATTTAGTTTCACTCACTTTTGGAGTTTGGTCAAGAAAAGTCAAGAAATGGGTAAAATTGATGCGAGCGGAAAGGGTTGATGCAGGCTTGGATTTGGGTTGAATAATAGTGATTTGGGTTGGTTTGTATTAGGTAGTGGTTCTTGTTTCACATTTTGCTAGCCATTGTGGCTTTGGACAAGTTGTAAGTTATTTTCAAGATCTCATACATAATCTGTATTTGTAGTTAAAATCTGTTAAAACCTGTTCTAGTAGTAGTAATTTAGTTATATTAAGTTAGTTGGATCATAAAAATAAGTTGAATCATTGTTTAGATCTGTTTTGTTGCAAATCAGTGTACTTAAGAGGTGTTTGGTTTTGCTGATCCATCTGTCTTAAAGATATATTCATTGGGTAATTTCTCTTGTTTCATGTTTGTGTAGTCTAAATATGTTCATTTGAGTCAATATTTGGTACCTGCAACCACTAAAAGTCAAACTTGCACTCAAATCTGTCTTACTGTCAAACTGTTGAGTTTTAGGATTAGCAAATCAGTATTTTGTGTTTAGAAATCATCAAGCTTGCTTGCATTGTACTTATTACACCTTATTACATCAACATAAGTCATAAAATTGGATCTAAAGTTCATTTTAGTCAAAGTGCTCAATTGCTTTCAAAAGTCAAATAATGTGAAAAACCTGTTTGAGCTCAGTTAAAAGGATTTTTCTTGAACTCATCTTGGGGTCTTATCAAGTGGGAATTGGCATTTTAGAAACTTCATCAGTGGTCAGTTACTTATTACCATTTTAGTTAAATTTTACAAATTTTTTATAAGCTTCAAACAGGCCTCTCTTTTAGGCCAAAATGCCCTGCACCACAGAACTTCGGTTGATACTGAGTTTTTCTCAGTTCTTGCAGCAGGTGCACAGAGCTCAAAAGAGCTTATCATAGTCTGCTTTTTGGTACACTTGGTCTCACCCAGGTCCTTTCCAAGTTCCAATTCATAGTTTTCAGTTTGAGCTTATTTATAAGCCTGTGTTTGTGTTCAAACTTGCTACCCAGAAATCTGTTTTGAGCAAATAACTCATACATCAAATCTGTACTAACCTGCTAATCTGAAGTTATAACCTGTTGTTTTAAGTTGTATTAGAGTTATTTTAGCATAATAAGGCTTCTGTAAACAGTTGGTGCCTTTTGGTGAGCTTTTAGCTTATCAAAGTGCTTATTCATAAGCACTTTCCATATCAATTTCATATTTCTCCACATAAGTGCCTGTTTTTCCATTTTTCCTAGATTCCAAATATAATTTTAGACTTTTCCTGAAATTTTCAGATTTTTCCAAGTTGATTTGCTATTTTTCTTAATTTAAATTAGTTTTTAAGTATTTTTAAATAGCATTTAATATAAAAAATTCAGAAAAGGTTCAAAAAAATAATTTTTCAATTTTCTTAAGTTTAGATAAATATAAAAAGTAAAAAAAGTAATTTTCCAGATTTTTCATAGTTTATTTTGTAATTTTTAGTAATTTAATTAGTTTTTAATAGTTTAAAATTCATAAAAAATAGAAAATTAATCAGAAAAATACAAAAATAGTTTTGAAAATTATAGTTTGATATTTTAGACTTTTCCATTTCATAATTTTATTTTTCTAGCTTTATTTCCTAATTTCTTGTATTTTAGTTAATTATTTAATAGTTAAAAATAGTTTTTAATTAATAATAATTAATTAAATAGTTGTAAAAATAATTTTCTTTTCCTAAAACTTTTCTTTTATCATTAGGATTGTAAAAATATCATTTTCATAATTTTAGAGTTAATATTGTGTAAGTTTCACTTTTTAATTTGTACGTCACGTAGATTTTAATTTCAGTTTTATTAAAACATAAAAACAAAAACATTATTTTAAATATAGTGATAGCGTTTATTTAATAGATTTTATCTTTTTAACTTTCTTTAATTTGCATTTAAGCCGTTGTAATTTGTTGGCTTTTTCTGTAGTTATAATAATCATAATCAAATCCTTTTTCCGTTCAAACTCCTCGATCACTTTACGTTTGATAATTCATCGCATAGCTCGCTGGGACATAACGACCCGGGGAGACCCTATACTCCTCAGATCTTCATTGCATTCGTGCTTAAGCAGTTTTAAGCTGGTTACGGTCCGCCATTCACAAGTGGCGGGCTTGTGTGATTTAGCTTGACTGTTTGGCGCGCATCAAATTTCTGGCGCCGCTGCCGGGGAGCTGTGCTATTTGTCTTACGTTTAGCAGATTAGTTGTTTGAATACTCACTCATTTGTTCATATCATCCATATCCATCTATATATATATATCCATATTTTTATTTAAAAAACTCCAAAAACCCAAAAACATCCAAAAACGTATAAAACACAAAAATATTTTTCCTTTTGTTTCTATATATGTATCAAATAATAAAAATACAAAAAGATCCGTCGTTTTCTTTAATAATAACAACTTAAAAGATTACCACCGCAAACCAAGGCAGTGCACTACCTAACTGGGGGTGCGACCATAATAAGTTCCCGAACTAAAGATTTAAAACTTGCCTTTGTGTCCTTGTGATTGGTGTACCTTTTTCAAAGAAGCCATTCATATTGTGATTATTGGTTAAGTTCACTGTTGTTTTGCCTCGATTTTGTGTTAATTGATTTTGTTGTGATATCGACGTTTCAGAACCAGAAAACCCACAAAGATTCTCCTCACCCCATTTTTATAAAACGTCTTCATAATTCTCATTCTCATCTGAAATATCTTCATAATTCCATTTCTCTCCTTAACTCTGAGAGTCCTTAGAGTTAACTCTAGTGCATGCGCACTCGTTCTTCTAGATCATTGAGTCCTTTGCGTGATCTAGCAGAAATTCCTAGAAGACGTTCTCGTAGACGTGCTGCCCAAATAGTCGAACCCGAGATTCGTACTATTTCAAACAACAATATGGCAGACGAACGTACTATGGCGGAAATGCTCCAGGCACCCACCGAGGGTTATGGAGATGCCATCGTTTTACCCGTAATCAACTCTGATCACTTCGAATTGAAGACACATTTGATCCAACTTGTGTCTACAAATCAATTCCGCGGGTCTGATCGAGAAGACCCGTATGCACACATCCGTTGGTTTAACAAGTTGACTTCAACTATCAATTTCAAGGATGTGCCACAAAAAGTGATCAAGTTGATGCTATTTCCATTCTCACTTGAGGGGGCAGCCCGGATTTGGCTGGAAAAAGAACCCCCTCGATCTATCGAAACTTGGGAGGATCTTGTTCAAAAGTTTGTGAATTATTTCTTTCCTCCATCAAAGACGACTAATCTTAAAAATGAAATTTCTGGATTTCGTCAAAATTTCGATGAAAATTTTGGAGAGGCATGGGAGAGATTCAAAGATCTCCTCAGGAAATGCCCCCATCATGAATTCACGGAGCTTCAACAAGTTAATATCTTTTATAATGGGTTGAACGGTAATGATCAAGATTCTTTGAACGCATCCGCGGGTGGCAATATCTTGAATCGTAGACCTAAAGATGTGCTTGAAATTTGCGAGAGTAAATCAAAAGTCCCTATTTCTCGCAACAAAGTCAATATTTCGAACACTCCTGCTTCTTCATCCGGTAACTCTTCCGAGTTAGCCGCTCCGTTAGCCGCTCTAACGGACATCATCCATTGTATGATAAAAGAGGTAAAGGAAATCAAAAGCGAAATTCAAAAGCGGAACCAATCAAAGCCATAAACAAGGTGTGTGAAATTTGTAGTGGTCCACACGCGTATTATGATTGTCAAGCAACCGATGCTTCCTTTTACCAAGCTCCCGTAGCTGCGGTAAACCACAATCAATACCGACCACAGGCTGATCCTCACTACCGTGCACCTAGCGGTATGACACCACCTGGTTTTCCTCCTTTGCAAAACCATGGCAATCAAAATCGCTTTGTTCCGAATCAAGGACAAAATTTCAATAACTCTCAAAATTTCAATCAAAACCGGAACAATTTCAACCAACCATATCAAGCTCCTAATCATCAGAGTTATCAACAACCTCCTCAAGCTCCCATGCCAAATGACTTCATGAAAATGACTGAGTCAAACATGCGTTCAATGCAAACTCAGATCAATAACATGAGAGTTGAGCTTAAAAGGGAAATTGATACCACAATGTCTCGGCAGACAAATGAGTTAAAGAATATGATGAGCAGTTTTATGAACATGAATATGAACAAAGCTTCATCATCTTCTGGAGGACTCCCAGGCAATACTATTCCCAATCCAAACGCCGAGTTGAAAGCCGTCACCACTCGTAGTGGTAAGACGCACAACGGACCTAAGACTCCTATGCCCCCTCCTCCTGTGGCATGGAGTCAAGTTACCAAGGAGACAACGGACAAGGTGCATTATTCAAGCCCACAAAGTACCGCACACGTCCCACCTTCGGTAGTCCAAGCTTTAAGTCCGGAACCCGATGTTCCGAAGAAAAATCTTGAGCCAGAAAACACTTCCATCCCGGCTCAAAAGTCTAATCAGCTTCCTTACCCATCAAGAATGAATGATGAGAAGCTCAAAGACAAAAACAAAGAGCAAATGGAAAAATTTTTCCAAATCTTCAATGAGCTTCACTTTGATATAAGCTTCGTTGATGCTCTCGTTCTAATGCCTAAATTTGCATCCACGCTTAAAGGCTTACTCACCAACAAAGATAAGCTATCAGAGATGGCTAAAACTCCTCTCAATGAACAATGCTCAGCGGCCATTCTTAATAAGCTTCCCGAAAAGCTTGAAGACCCTGGCAGGTTTTTAATCCCGTGTGATTTCTTGGGGATGTTTCAATGCTCCGCCTTGGCCGATCTTGGCGCTAGCATTAACCTCATGCCACTCTCAGTATGGAAGAAACTGTCTCTTCCTGAACTTTCATCCACTCGTATGACACTTGAGCTAGCGGACCGTACCGTAACTCGTCCACTTGGGATAGCCGAGGATGTCGTGATGAAAGTGGGAAAGTTTCACTTTCATGCTGACTTTGTTGTAGTAGACTTCGATGCAGATCCGAGAGTTCCCCATATCTTAGGGAGAGCCTTCTTAAGAACGAGTCGTGCTCTGATTGATGTGTTTGCTGAAGAGTTGACCATACGGGTTGACAACGAAGAGCTCACATTGAATATCAACCAGAACTCCAAACCTCTATACAAACAGAGTGTTGCCACAATTGATCAAAAATCTGAAAGAATCAATGCAACACTCTCAAATTTCACGGTTAAGAGTGTTCACCAAAAACGTGCTGAGCTCAAAGCTTTGAAAATTACCCTTGGTTCAAACAAATGGTTTGAAAGTGTACCAGGAAGTCAAGAGTGTTCTTGATGATGATGATGATGATGATCTAGAATCGGAGACTTCATCGGAAGTGGTGGAAACTGCTAGCTCTAAGAGCACACCACTTGTCCCACCTCCGGAATCAGTTTGTCGCATCGAGTTTGTTAACTCTGTGGATGAAACCAAACTCTCTTCAGTTTCATCCGGATTGGATGATGATGTTTGTGATCCAATGGGAGACATTCTTCCCATTGATGAATTGCTCAAAAATGATCCATCATCTTCTAGTCTTATTCCCGACTCTTCCATCCCTTCTCTCACTCTTGATGAGGAAGATGACAACTTTGGAATGAAGTCGATGCATTTCTTAGTGATGAGTCAATTCCAACGGGAATTGATAACACTTACTTTGATCCGGAGGGAGACATCCTTTTTCTGGAAAGTTTGTTGATTGAAGAACCATTTCCACCCTCCCTCCCGGACATCTTCTTGACAATCACCATCTAAGCTTCAAGTTTAAAGATGTCAAAACTGGTGATTTGCTTCTCTCTGCTGAGGAATGGACATGCATTCTCATGTACGTCTTTATTCCATTCTTCACAGATGGTGTGGTTGCTCTTTCCCTTTTCTCTTTCGGGAATGAGGACACCATCTTTGACCCCGGTATCATCCTTTATAGTTTCTACTATTAACAATACCGAGGTTATATCTCGTCGGTGTGGAACTTTCTGATGTTCATATGTTCATTAACATTGTGAACGAAAGTCCGATCGAGATTGGTTTTCCACGTTACTTTCCCCATGAACAAATGAATACGGGGTCGAGTCAAGCTAGCGACTCGGGAATCAAAAACAGTAGCATGCCATATGGGTTTTCACCCATATTTCTGTCTTCTCACCTCTTTCTACCACCCTAGTGTGGGGGGGGGGGGGTTGCCCACATGTTTTCAAAAAAAAAAAAAAAAAAAAAAAAAAAAAAAAATGGCCGTAGTATTTCCCTTTTACGTTCTCAGTTTCGGCATAACCGCCTGTACTTTGAATATTGAGGGCAATATTCATTTCTAAGTGTGGGGGGGAATTCTCACGAATTTTATCATATATTATCCGCCCAATCCCCCCGTTTTTGGCCAAAATTTTTTTTGGAGTAAGTGTTTTACACTTACTCATTTGGTTATCAGTCCACCTTGTCTAATAAACAAAAGGATTGGCTAATCCAGGAGCAAACGGCTCTTGGTAAAGATATATCAAATTCGTTGACGGCTTGCAATTTGCCCAAAATTGTATGGTATTCAGCTCACCATATCCTAAAAAGTGAAGAGTTGGCTAGCCCGCAAGTTTATGGCTTGTGGTAAAGGCAGATGGAAAACCATAATTGGTAATCGACTCACCAAAGATAATATTGATAATTTATCTAAGAGTTGGCTAGTCCAGAAGGGTACGGCTTCCGGTAAAGACAAAATCAAATCCGTTGAAAGCTGGTGGTTTGCTCAAAATCACATGGTTATCGGTGTACCATGGTTCTTACTTGAACTGAAACATTTGGCTACTCCAGAAGTAATGGCTTTTGGTAAAGAGATTAAAATCCATTATGTTTCTCAAATCATTGCTAGGGACTAGCAATATCTCAGTGTGGGGGATTGATGAGTGTCTAAATACTCATCATTTTTGTACAAAATAAACTGCAAAATCATCTGAAAACACTCAGAAACACATCAAAATGATCAAAATATCACAAATCAGTGTTTTATGTGTTTTAAATGCAAAAAGATCAAAATCAGATGAAAAACGTAGGAAATTTGCAAAATTGGCAGGTTTCAGTCCCCAAGTTTCTAAAATTGTCAAAACTAGTCCCTGAGTCAAAATTTCAAAAGAAAAGTCACCAAAGGTCCTTTTAAAATCATAACTTGTCAAATTTAGTCCTTTGGTGAAAAATATAAAAAGTTTTGAGAAAATTACAAAATGGTCCTTCAACTTTGAAAATTGGCAGAAATGGTCCTTGGAAAATGTGAAAATGGCAACTTTGGTCCTTGTAATATTATCACTTGTCAAATTCAGTCCTTGGAGCAACTTTGAGAGATTGGCAGCCTAGGTCCCTACATTTTCAGAAATTGCATTAAGGTCCTTGTCATTATTAACCTATTTGCACCCTTGGACTTGTCAAATCCTATTTTTGGACCCCTTGCCAAAGCCATTGAACCCTGCATTGGACCCCTATTATTAAAATACCCAGTCCAAACCATTTTGACCATGCTTTCCTCTCTCTCCTCAAAACGGGTTACACCATCCACCATCATCACAACCTGCAACCTTCCTGATCACACTCCATCCACTCCACCATCATCATTTCCCCCCCCCTCCAAACACAAGAAGCCAAGAAAGCATTAAATGCCTCTAAACCTAACACTCAATCACCCCTAGTGTTTAAAACCAGATTTGGCGCCAAAAAGGTTTAAATGGCCAAGATCAATTGCAGTGATCCAATGGTCATTTTTATTAGTGGGATATGTCCAAAGAAGTGAGAGAAGATGATTGGGGTGTATAAAAGGCCAAGGGAAGCATCAAGCAAGTTAGTTAGTTTTAATTTTTCTAGCAATTTATGTCGTTTTATAGTTCCTTAGTCTGAATCAGATTTATAGTTGTATTTTCAAGTTCTATTGTACTCAAGTAAACCTTTTCAGTGTATTTTAACTTGATTCAAGTAGCAATTTTAGTTCAAGTTCAACTTCATTATTATATGTCAACTGTTGAAATTTGCATTTTCAAAATCCTACATCAAATCTTCTAGTCACTTGTTTTTAAGCTCAAACATACTCAAATTAGCTTAGTAAAGCTTTCCATAAGCTCACAATTTAGTTTCACTCACTTTTGGAGTTTGGTCAAGAAAAGTCAAGAAATGGGTAAAATTGATGCAGAACAGGAAAGGGTTGATGTAGGCTTGGATTTGGGTTGAATAATAGTGATTGGGTGGGTTTGTCTTAGGTAAGGGGTTCTTGTTTAACATTTTGCTAGCCATGGTGGCTTTGTGACAAGTTGTAAGTTATTTTCAAGATCTCATACATAATCTGTATTTGTAGTTAAAATCTGTTAAAAACTGTTCTAGTAGTAGTAATTTAGTTATATTAAGTTAGTTGGATCATAAAAATAAGTTGAATCATTGTTTAGATCTGTTTTGTTGCAAATCAGTGTACTTAAGAGGTGTTTGGTTTTGCTGATCCATATGTCTTAAAGATATATTCATTGGGTAATTTCTCTTGTTTCATGTTTGTGTAGTCTAAATATGTTCATTTGAGTCAATATTGGTTTTGCAACCACTAAAGTCAAACTTGCACTCAAATATGTCTTCTTGTCAAACTGTTGAGTTTTAGGATTAGCAAATCAGTATTTTGTGTTTAGAAATCATCAAGCTTGCTTGCATTGTACTTATTACACCTTATTACATCAACATAAGTCATAAAATTGGATCTAAAGTTCATTTTAGTCAAAGTGCTCAATTGCTTTCAAAAGTCAAATAATGTAAAAACCTTTTGAGCTCAGTTAAAAGGATTTTTCTTGAACTCATCTTGGGGTCTTATCAAGTGGGAATTGGCATTTTAGAAACTTCATCTGGTCTGGTTACTTATTACCATTTTAGTTAAATTTTACAAATTTTTTATAAGCTTCAAACAGGCCTCTCTTTTAGGCCAAAATGCCTGCACCCACAGAACTCAGTTGATCTTGAGTTTTCTCGATTCTTGCAGCAGGTGCACAGCTCAAGAGCTTATCATAGTGCCTTTTTGGTACACTTGGTCTCACCCAGGTCCTTTCCAAGTTCCAATTCATAGTTTTCAGCTTGAGCTTATTTATAAGCTGTTTTGTGTTCAAACTTGCTACAAAACATTTTGAGCAAATAACTCATACATCAAATCTGTACTAACCTGCTAATCTGAAGTTATAACCTGTTGTTTTAAGTTGTATTAGAGTTATTTTAGCATAATAAGGCTTCTGTAAACAGTTGGTGCCTTTTGGTGAGCTTTTAGCTTATCAAAGTGCTTATTCATAAGCACTTTCCATATCAATTTCATATTTCTCCACATAAGTGCCTGTTTTCCATTTTCCTAGATTCCAAATATAATTTTAGACTTTTCCTGAAATTTTGATTTTTTCAAGTTGATTTGCTATTTTTCTTAATTTAAATTAGTTTTTAAGTATTTTTAAATAGCATTTAATATAAAAAATTCAGAAAAGGTTCAAAAAAATAAATTTTCAATTTTCTTAGGTTTAGATAAATATAAAAAGTAAAAAAGTAATTTTCCAGATTTTTCATAGTTTATTTTGTAATTTTTAGTAATTTAATTAGTTTTTAATAGTTTAAAATTCATAAAAAATAGAAAATTAATCAGAAAAATACAAAAATAGTTTTGAAAATTCTAGTTTGATATTTTAGACTTTTCCATTTCATAAAATTTCCTTTTTGTTGTATATTACCTTATTTACTTGTCCATGTTTGAGGAATTAATTTATGAGTTAAAAATAGTTTTAATTAATAATAATTAATTAAATAGTTGTAAAAATAATTTTATTTTTCTAAAACTTTTCTTTATCATTAGATTGTAAAAATATCATTTCATAATTTTAGGGTTAATCCCTATGAGGTTTTCTAGCAACTTGACATCGCCGGAAAACCATGGATGGGCATAGAACTTTCAATTCTTGGAAGCGCTTGAAGTAGGTTTTGAGATCATTGCCCTTAGTAGTTAGATGATAGAACTCATCTTCCAGTTTCTTGATCTAGGTCCTTGGGCGATATTGCTTTATCATTAATTGCTTCAATTAGGTCTAAGTGGTTTTGTAAGCTTCTTCCATACCAATAGGTTGGGCATGAGCCTTCCACCAAGATAATGCATCTTCTAGTAGAAATACAGTAGCAATTTCACCTTGCAATCTTTAGAGCAATCACGATCTTCGGACCAATGAATAAGACCAACAGCGCCTTAGGTTTTCCTTTAGAAGGTAGGTTTGCAATTCATAAACTCTTTATCATTTGCTGATTCACAATAGTTTCATTCGATTGGCTCGATTCGTGGCTTCATTTTTTGAACCGCCTCCCGGCGGTCGGCGCAATGAAAGCATCACAATCTCGTTAGTAAGATCTCCAAATTGCATGCAGGGTCATCTCAAGGTTGGAGTAGGGGTAGCCCTTGTTCTTGCCATTTTCTAAGACATACACTTTCAGATTTTAGAATCATTCAACATAAGTGAGAATTATTACAAAAATAATTTCATAATAGTCAAGATCATCCGCGTTATATTAATAGAGTATAATCATCATAAGAAGAATCACAATATGTTTAGAACCACATAAAGATATATATAAATGATCACTTCGATTCATATAAATCGATGCATAAGAAAGATCACCATACATAAGAACACAAGAAAAACAACCATAATGTCATAGGTCCATCATCCGTACATAGTGTCTGATAACCATACAATGTCACATCAATAGCTTGTTCGATAGTTTAACAAAACATTCGAATACAAAGCCTCTATCATTGCCACGGTAGCGAGGGCTAAAGTACTAGTAGACTAAGTAGGTGAATCTCGATCTATGGCATAATGTCGGTGTACCACTCAATCGGCTTATTTTACAAGTCCGGAACAAGCTCGGCCAAGTCATCCATCTCCCTATCTCTTGCCTCAATCTCTGCTCAAAAGTCGCGATGCTGGCGTCTGTGGATCACCATACCTTTCAGGACTATCGCTGTACAGCTCCCTCTAGCATCTCAACTCTGTCTAGCAACTCCAATCTCTCAGGCTCCATCCTCCGCTCCAAAGCATCCTTTGCCTCACTAGCTCGCTTGGACTGAGTACCAATCTATCAAACACCTCCTCCATCGCGATCCTCCCGACAACGAGGTTCTCGACCTCCTCCTCTATACTCTCAATCCGGACCAATGGAACCTCATCCACGTATGTCATAGCCTCTCAAAGCCGATCCTCATGTCGCCAAGTCATGCGGCTACAACAGGGGATGGTGTGGTGAAGGGGTTCTCTCGTACAGGGAAGAATCTCAGCGCAAGCAAACAAATGATCTCAAGCTCCATAGCACTTTCGGTGAACCCTCCTCTGACCTCCATTGACTCACAACTAGCATCAAGAAGGACCAACACCTAGTGTCAACCCTCTTATGAGACTCAGAACAGTACAGTCCGCGGCATAATGATATGGGTGGGAAAGTGAAGGTGAGAAATGGACCCTCTAAGGGATATCCGAATTTCATTATGCATCACCAACGGTGATGATGCGAGGATAAAGAGCGAAACGGGTACGGTAGTGGTGCGGTAGATGAAAGTGGTAGGTGGAGGTAGCGGTGAGAAGTAGGTATGGGTGATGGCGTAAGGTGAAGGTGGGGTGAGGAAGAATGATGGTATGTTAGTAGGTGAAACAAAGGTGGTGGGTGCCTTCACTCGTTTTCGGTATATATGAAGATCGCACCATCCTTATGGTATCGAGATAGCTCGCGAAGGGCGCAGGCTCGTAGGGTTTGAGAACCTAGCTAGCTTTCGCCCGCCGGCGAATAGGTAGTGATGAGTGAGAAGTGGTGGAGGACACATAATCGGTGTATGAAGGTATCACGAGATACAGCGTCCAGAAGGGGACGACCTTGTTGTGACTCAAGGTACGATCATAGGTGGGAGGGCCAAAAAGCAGGCAAACTCTTGGGTATGACGGAGCGGGTGGAGTATGGCGACCTCACCCTCCTCAAAGGGCTCAGTCTCTCAGATGTGGCGGGGAGACAGTGCGAACAGCCGGTGCTAGGGGCATAGTAGTATAGGATATGGCATCCTCGATCTCGATGTCAAAGGTGGATCAATGGGGTGTGAAGCGAAGACATATTCTTGTAACAACCCAAATAAAATATGTATTTATAAGTAATGTCATGCGATAAATAAGATTTAGTTAGTCGCGCATGTCATCGCCACGCAAATCTAAATGCCTAACTAAATGAAAGTTAACATTATAAATTTTTTATCATGCAAAGTTTTACTAGTCATGTATTATCCCATGGCGAATCTCATACATGTGATCGGTACAGTAAGTAGGCGGAGGGGCGTGAAGAGGTGGTGTAAAACGGTCCATTTGAAAACGTGGTTATAGTCCAATTTGTTTTGAAAATACAAGTTGGTTATCTATAACCTAGGCTCTGATGCCAATCTGTAACACCCCCAAAATCGTAATGTGACAGCGGAAGACTACTTGGGGTATTACTTAGAGGATCACAGTCATAAGTCATAAGCGACTCTAAAGAAGACGTTTTTAATAGATTGTTATCATTTCATAAAAACGCAATGTTTTGAATCACAAGAGAAAGTACCACAAGTTTTGAAGTTACACAAAAGATAGTTCAAATTTTGAGAAATGATAACTTTATTTAAAACACCACTTCCAATATTCCATTCCGTACACTCCGTGCCTTCAAGATTTTCCTAGTTAGTACACGAGATAAACATGCTTAAAAGATCAACAAAAATGTTGAGTGATATTCATAGGTTTAATAAATGGTTGAACACAAGTAAGAGATGATAATTGCTTCGAAGACAGTTACCATAGAAAAGCAGAGATTATTATTATGCACTAAGCTCATGACACCAATACTAACTGCATACACCTAATTAGGGTGTGAAGTAATAAAATTGCCCGGATGAAGTTGCCAATTCCATAGATAACCAAATATGGTGCGCCCCGGTTATTTCCGATAACCGAGTCGAGGTCGTTAATTCCCACAGTACTATCCACAATATTTGTGTTCACTTTCAAGTGATTAATGGTTCATGATGAAAGGGACTTTTGGCAGGCAACTTAGGCTATAATAATAATAATCAGGCAAGCATACATTTTAGGAAAAGACTTGTGTTCTAGTTTATAGCATGCATCTCCTCCGGGGGTTGAAAAACAAGTAAAAGTGAGGCTATGAACTCACCTTAGCAAAAGTATCCGAGTAGTGTAAAGATCAAGTAGTAGATGCACGAAGTGCCATCACGCGACCTGGATTAGTATCTGATGAGTGTCTAAATACTCATCATTTTGTACAAAATAAACGCAAAATCATCTGAAAACACTCGAAACACATCAAAATGATCAAATATCACAAATCAGTGTTTTATGTGTTTTAAATGCAAAAAGATCAAAATCAGGATAAACGTAGCAAATTTGCAAAATTGGCGGTTCATCCCACGATTTCTAAAATTGTCAAAACTAGTCCACGAGTCAAAATTTCAAAAGAAAAGTCACCAAAGGTCCTTTTAAAATCATAACTTGTCAAATTTAGTCCTTTGGTGAAAAATATAAACAGTTTGAGAAAATTACAAATGGTCCTTCAACTTTGAAAATTGAAATGGTCCTTGGAAAATGTGAAAATGGCAACTTTGGTCCTTGTAATATTATCACTTGTCAAATTCAGTCCTTGGAGAAACTTTGAGAGATTGGCAGCCTAGGTCCCTACATTTTGAAATTGCATTAGGTCTTGTCATTATTAACCTATTTGCACCCTTGGACTTGTCAAATCCTATTTTTGGACCCCTTGCCAAAGCCATTGAACCCTGCCATTGGACCCCCTATTATTAAAATACCCAGTCAAACCATTTTGACCACCGCTTTCCCTCTCTCCCTCACGGATACACCATCCACCATCATCACAACCTGCTTCTTCCTGATCACACTCCATCCACTCCATCATCACCTACACCCCCCCTCCAAACACAAGAAGCCAAGAAAGCATTAAATGCCTCTAAACCTAACACTCAATCACTATTTGCTAAAACCGATTTGGGCAAAAGGTTTAAATGGCCAAGATCAATTGCAGTGATCCAATGGTCATTTTTATTAGTGGGATATGTCCAAAGAAGTGAGAGAAGATGATTGGGGTGTATAAAAGGCCAAGGGAAGCATCAAGCAAGTTAGTTCGTTTTAATTTTTCTAGCAATTTATGTCGTTTATAGTTCCTTGATGCGAATCAGATTTATAGTTGTATTTTCAAGTTCTATTGTACTCAAGTAAACCTTGGTGTATTTTAACTTGATTCAAGTAGCAATTTTAGTTCAAGTTCAACTTCATTATTATATGTCAAGCTGAAATTTGCATTTTCAAAATCCTACATCAAATCTTCTAGTCACTTGTTTTTAAGCTCAAACATACTCAAATTAGCTTAGTAAAGCTTTCCATAAGCTCACAATTTAGTTTCACTCACTTTTGGAGTTTGGTCAAGAAAAGTCAAGAAATGGGTAAAATTGATGCAGAACAGGAAAGGGTCGATGCAGGCTTGGATTTGGGTTGAATAATAGTGGTTTGGGTTGGTTTGTATTAGGTAGTGGTTCTTGTTTCACATTTTGCTAGCCATTGTGGCTTTGGACAAGTTGTAAGTTATTTTCAAGATCTCATACATAATCTGTATTTGTAGTTAAAATCATTTAAAACCGTTCTAGTAGTAGTAATTTAGTTATATTAAGTTAGTTGGATCATAAAAATAAGTTGAATCATTGTTTAGATCTGTTTTGTTGCAAATCAGTGTACTTAAGAGGTGTTTGGTTTTGCTGATCCATCTGTCTTAAAGATATATTCATTGGGTAATTTCTCTTGTTTCATGTTTGTGTAGTCTAAATATGTTCATTTGAGTCAATATTTGGTACACGCAACCACTAAAAGTCAAACTTGCACTCAAATCGTCTTACTTGTCCAAGCTATTGAGTTTTAGGATTAGCAAATCAGTATTTTGTGTTTAGAAATCATCAAGCTTGCTTGCATTGTACTTATTACACCTTATTACATCAACATAAGTCATAAAATTGGATCTAAAGTTCATTTTAGTCAAAGTGCTCAATTGCTTTCAAAAGTCAAATAATGTGAAAAACCTGTTTGAGCTCAGTTAAAAGGATTTTTCTTGAACTCATCTTGGGGTCTTATCAAGTGGGAATTGGCATTTTAGAAACTTCATCTGGTCTGGTTACTTATTACCATTTTAGTTAAATTTTACAATTTTTTTATAAGCTTCAAACAGGCCTCTCTTTTAGGCCAAAATGCCACACCACAGAACTCGATTGATCTTGAGTTTTTCTCGATTCTTAGCGGTGCACGAGCTCAAAAGAGCTTATCATGAGTGCGCTTTTGGTACACTTGGTCTCACCCAGGTCCTTTCAAGTTCAATTCATAGTTTTAGGTTGAGCTTATTTATAAGCACGTGTTTGTGTTCAAACTTGCTACCCAGAAATCTGTTTTGAGCAAATAACTCATACATCAAATCTGTACTAACCTGCTAATCTGAAGTTATAACCTGTTGTTTTAAGTTGTATTAGAGTTATTTTAGCATAATAAGGCTTACGTAACAGTTGGTGCCTTTTGGTGAGCTTTTAGCTTATCAAAGTGCTTATTCATAAGCACTTTCCATATCAATTTCATATTTCTCCACATAAGTGCCTGTTTTCCATTTTCCTAGATTCCAAATATAATTTTAGACTTTTCCTGAAATTTTCAGATTTTTCCAAGTTGATTTGCTATTTTTCTTAATTTAAATTAGTTTTTTAAGTATTTTTAAATAGCATTTAATATAAAAAATTAAGAAAAGGTTCAAAAAAATAATTTTTCAATTTTCTTAAGTTTAGATAAATATAAAAAGTAAAAAAAGTAATTTTCCAGATTTTTCATAGTTTATTTTGTAATTTTTAGTAATTTAATTAGTTTTTAATAGTTTAAAATTCATAAAATATAGAAAATTAATCAGGAAAAATACAAAAATAGTTTTGAAAATTCTAGTTTGATATTTTAGACTTTTCCATTTCATAATTTTATTTTTCTAGCTTTATTTCCTAATTTCTTGTATTTTTTAGTTAATTATTTAATAGTTAAAATAGTTTTTAATTAATAATAATTAATTAAATAGTTGTAAAAATAATTTTCTTTTTCTAAAACTTTTCTTTTATCATTAGGATTGTAAAAATATCATTTTCATAATTTTAGGGTTAATATTGTGTAAGTTTCACTTTTTTAATTTGTGCGTCACGTGATTTTAATTTGAGTTTTATTAAAACATAAAAACAAAAGCATTAACTATAGTGATAAGCGTTTATTTAATAGATTTTATCTTTTTAACTTTCTTTAATTTGCATTTAAGCCGTTGTAATTTGTTGGCTTTTTCTGTAGTTATAATCATTATCAAATCCTTTTTCGGTTCAACTCCTCGATCACTTTCACGTTTGATAATTCATCGCGCTTCGCTGGGACATAGCGACGGGGAGACCCTATACTCCTCGGATCTTCATTGCATTCGGTGCAAGCAGTTTTAAGCTGGTTACGGTCCGCCATTCACAAGTGGCGGGCTTGTGTCGTTAGCTTGACTGTTTGGCGCGCATCATATCCAATACTTTAATTAATAAGTTTGTATTTTGACTTGATAATATTTAAATATATCAAAAGTTAAGTTTTGATGCT
This sequence comes from Chrysanthemum makinoi, assembly GCA_910596185.1. Lineage (NCBI taxonomy): Eukaryota > Viridiplantae > Streptophyta > Magnoliopsida > Asterales > Asteraceae > Chrysanthemum > Chrysanthemum makinoi. The sequence continues at coordinate 186,740,712 of OU343221.1, forward strand.
TGTAGCGGTAATGTTTCTGAGTTAAATGATGTATTAAGTGGTTGCCATAGACTCTAGGAATGTGTAAGTATATTAGGGAATGGCGAGAATACGTCAAGGCGAGATAAGTCATAGATTCATTGATAACTAAAAGACATTAGATGGAAGACTCTTCATGGTAGCGTATTTGTCATAAGTGTGGATTTTAGAATATGAATGTTTACATATGAGTGTATATTGACCAATAGAAGTTATATGTTATCTATAAAAGTATGGTTGCGATATACTACAAACATGATAGTGTTATGTTTTAAGAAAAATCGGCATGATCTCGTTTATATATTTTGAATATAGTTTTTAAAATAAAGCGTTATTATTAAGAAAATAATAGTTTTGTTTATATAAGACTCATGCAATCTATCGTTTGAAGACTTTGTTTTATCTATAGCGATAATAGTGAATTTAATTTATAAAATTAATGGTTTTAAACTAAAAATGTAAATATAAGTCATTTGTAAAACCATCGTTAATATATTACAAAGTGTGGTTTAGTGTATAAAAATGGATCATTTCAAAATTGCTATTATTTATCAACTATAAAATATAAGTTATGGTTTATTATTAAGGAATGTTTTGTCTATATATTCAAGATTATAAGTTTTGGTTTAAAAATATCCTAGTTTATCACTATTCATTACTTGCAAAATAAAATAAGGCCTTTATATATATATTACGTATGTTTCTATTTGTAAAAGAAATATACATTAGAGACAAAGTAGTTATTCCATCCCACATCGGATGAGAGAAAAATATAGCCTTTATGGGAACCTTTACAAATACAAAAATGTATGAACCAAAGTGATTACTCTATTAGCAAACTTTCATGGCTCTCACTTATCTAGGTGTTGAATTTTAGTAAAAAAACTTATTGAACATAATTACGGTGATCTTTAACTCAAAGTTCAAAACTGGTTTGAGCTTACAAACGAGCATAATCGAGCTTAGGCTAAGTGAAAAAGTAATCGAGCTCGAGCTTATAAACGAGCCTTTGGGCTTGAGTACAAATTCTTAAATAACTATATGAGCATCGAGCTCGTGCTCGAGCAATAATAAAATATATGAGCTCGAGTTCAAGCAAGATGTAGGATCGTAATATTATGTTGTGTTGTGATGATTCGGGTGGTCTTGGATGATGGAAATACATGTTAGACATTTTAGAGAGAGAAAGTAGAGAGATGGTGTTCTTGGTAGAGAGTTGGTTCAATAAAATGAAAGGTTAGATTCCAAGCCACACCCCTTCCAAGGATGGAAGGGTATTTATAGTTACAAGACTACACCGACTCCGACGGCCCGTGGATCATGTATACGTGGTAAAGACCCGGTCCTTCTTCCACTGTGTTACACTAAACTAAACTACGCTACAAACTAACTAATTAACTACTAAATAACGAATAACGACACGCTTCACGAGCTAACATATGCTAGACCATAATGGGTGACCGACACTTTAACATGGAATTTCCATTCCAATCTTCCCCTAAGGTAGGTCACCCCATGAAAAACATTTTGCATCCTAGCATTCTATCTTTGACTTTAGTTCTGAGCTCGTAGACTTCAATTCTTCAAGTTTCGCAATCTTTGTGCTTTAGTAGCGATTCTTCATGGTCCGAATGATTTGTACCTTCAGTGGAGGTCTTTAATCTGATCCACATCTTTGATGATCTTTGAGCTTTAATTGAGATCATCAGTGATTGAAGTTATACATACATATACAAGCATAATGAGTACACATGATGAACTCAATACTTCTAAGTGATTGAAGTTATCCCGGGAAGACAAATGTCATGACCGCAGAGAAACTCAAGGTATCTAGGGCTTTAGTGTTATTATTCCAACCACGTGGGGGAAGTGATGTTAGAAAGTTTCAAGATAAAGAGAGGTACACAAGTATGACATATTGTGGGAGATAAATGTATAACATGAGGGAGGTGGTTATCGGGCTATTCTTTCTGGAATGGTACAGTATCGTTCTTTGAGCTTCATACACCGATCATCGTGACCTAAAGATGTAAACCGAGGTGTTTTTCATTACCCTCATGATGTGTATTCGGGAGAGTTCTTGGATATTGGTGTACTTCGGGTTCTTGAGCTTCATACACAATCATCAGGGACGAAAGATGTGAACATTGGGGAGGTGTTCTTCATTACCCTCATGATACGTATTCGGGAGAGTTATTGAGCATTATACAAACAGACTGACTGCATCAATTCATCTACTTGGGGGAAGTGTTCTCTCGACAAACTTTTGGAATGGATCGCTTCAGACGTCAGTTGAAAAGAAATATGAGAAGATTGTTTTATGTATGGGATGATACGGTGCTATTCTTCTTGTTGATGATATAACCCCAAACGAAGAATCTCGATTATCATTCTTAAAAGGAGCAGCGGGATTTATGATAATGGTGTGCCTCTCTATGCACCTGGCTAAGGCAAGCTTGAAATAGAGCTTCGAATCTGCTCATCTAATGGATTTTCGATTTGGGGGGGAAGCTGCCAAAGTCTCTCTTTCTCAAAGTCTCATGTTCTATCTTCTATTATGGAGCCTCAGAAGCTTTGGTGGTGGAAGTTTAAGAGATGACGAATTCTATCTTCTACGACGTGCTGCTCGATATCCTTATCTCGGTACTCGTATCATCAACTTTCTTAAACTATATAATCTATTCTATCTTTGTATATATTTATCAGAAAAACCAAATACATAAATATAAACCAAATAGAAAAATATAAACAAAAAAACAAAAAAAATAGAAATAAAAAATCAACAAAACCCATAAAAAAATAAAAAAAACAAAAAAAAACAAAAATATGTTTTATCAAGACATGTCTTCTGGTATCGATAACATCTGCGTTCTTAGAAATGTCATTCAACAATGGCACGGGACCATAGATGATGTTCGAGCAGAAGGTGTAAATATTTCTTTTGTAAACTTGTCACAAATCAAATGGCTTATAGATATTTCAGACTGTAACCCGCGCTTAAAAAAATGGTTTGCTATTATTTCAGATAGCAACCCGCTCTTCAAGGAAGGAAAGTGCTGCGCTAAACCAATTTTCAAATATTTCGTGCACTTATCCTAAAACAAAATGAGGAAAGTATGTCGAAGGACTGCTGTTCCTACTCAAATATTTTTCCTTCAAAAATTCTTCAGAAAAATATTTGTTTTAACAAAATGGTGGTAAATGAGCTGCTTTAAAAACAATGAGTTTTAGAGTTTTCATAAAATTTGCAAACTCAATCAATGACTTCAGCGCTTTTAAACTTTTCAGTAAAATAAGTCATTGATTGAGGGGGAGAATGTTTTCAAATTTACATCATCTAACAGGCTTTCTTAATTATCCTATATGCTTAATTAAAAATGATGTTAACCTACGTTGAAGGACTAGGTGCCCAGGATATGATTCTTAGGATTAGATGATTAGAGTTTGATAAACACATTATTCCCATACCTTTTATGATCTGATTGATATGTTGAATTGACTTTTATTAGTCGATTGCTGTTTGGGTGATGTCGACCACCATATATCTGTTTGTGTCCACTAACGTATGCAGGTATATTGGTATATAAGAATGTTCCTGATTCGGATCCCACAAATGAAGATGATTGGATGCCGAAAGGAAAGGGTAACTATATCTTGGGTTGACAAATGAAGAAACGGAGCTTAATTGGACTTCTATGGAGAGTTGGCATGGAAAAAATGCAACGTAAGAGGTCTCACTGCATCAGCAGATGGTTTTCTTCATCAGCAAATGAAGAAACAGAGCTTAATTTGACCTCAGTTGGCATTAAAATGCAACGTAATAAGTCTCACTGCATCAGCAGACGGTTTTCTTCCAACCCTCAGCAACAACAATAAAAGTTTCTCAACCACCTAACGTATCTTTGTGCAGGGATAATAGTGATGATACCATTTTTCTAAAATATAATTAAATTGTTTTGAAAATGGAAAATATTGTTTTGAAAATTAATTGGACTTAATTTTGAAAATCACCGGACTTCAATTTATCAAAACTTAAGTCACTCAATCATCGACTACGGTCATCGATTGAGGGGGAGAGTAATTTAAAATAAAGTATTTTCAAACGATATCTCTTTATAAAAGTCCGTTTGTACGTATTAATGTGGTGATCTAAAGATTTAATATTATGTTATGGTATGATTTTTCTTTAAGAATCAAGATCTTTCAAAATGAATTTTTTTCTGTTTTTGTTTGATTGTGAAATTGTTTTATTTTACTTAAAGATCTCTTAAAAAAACTATCATACCTGACACTAACAATCTTTAATATCGAAAAACTGTTCCTTATCAGTCATTTTTCAAAATTAAATTTTGCCACGTCTTTCCCCAAAATCTTTTAAATGATTTAAATCAATTGGGATCACAAATCTCAAAAGGTTTGAAATGTTTGATCGGGGGAGAGATCGTGATTTAAATCTCAAATCTATTTTAATGGAATCGGTTTTAGTCCTTTATAGGAACTCCTGCCTCCATGTGCCAAACGATTCCAAATACACAATGCACATGTTGAGGAGGAGGATTTATCCAAAAACAAGATGAGTATTTATACCTGGCCACATTTTCTCCCATGTTTTCTAAACCTTATTAAATCACTTAGGATCCAAAATCTCAAAGGGTTTGATATTTTTGATCGGGAGAGAATTTGTGATTTAATATGAAATCTGATAAATAATGATCGTTTTGATTCAAAGTGCAAGTTCTCTCTAATATGTGCCAAACTCTTTCGTATATCGATGCACATATTGAGGGGGAGCGAATGGCTTCTTAATGGCTTTTGTGATCGTGGATGTACTTCAAAAGAACTCTTTCCTCTATGTGATAAAATGATTTCAAATATTCTATGCACATATTGAGGGGGATAATTTACCAAAGAAAATCAAATGGCCTTTTCTATGAAAATTGTGATCATAGAAAATATTTCAAAGAACTCTTGCCTCCATGTGTTAAACAATTTCAAGATCATATGCACATGTTGAGGGGGAGCATTTCTAAAAGATCAAAAAAATTAAGGTACAAAATCCTTTGATATTATATCACAAGTACCTTGATTGATTTTCCAAATGATTTTTCAATTGGTTTCAAGAAGGAAAGAACAATACCAAAAGACCGACCATTTTACTTTATGCATGGTGTTATAAGGATGGTTAGGTTAGGTATTCGTTCCCACGATCCTCCAGAACCAGAGGGATCTACCCAGGGACAATCCACTAGATAGTGTAGAAGTCCTTAGGTATGATGAAAAAAAGGATAAAAATGAGATATGGGAAGAGTGCCGACTGAGATAGAGCTAAAACTGGAATAAACCCAACAAGGTTTTAGTAATGAAGTCTCGGTAAGCACTGAAGGGGTTGAAGAATGAAAAAGAAATTAATGTGAAAAGGGTGATAAGAAATAGCCCTCCAATAATTCAACCTTAGGGCAGAAACCGGGTTCAATACATATGCTACTTGTGTTTACTAAGGTAACACTGGTATTGAAGACAAGACGTCATGGACCTAGTGACGCACTGCACTAAACTTCCCAAACTACTCAAGTTCCTCTTAAAAGGGCTTGTTTTATTCTCACGGGGAACCGACATTATCTATCGACTTTCTCCTAGAGATTGTTGATATTGAAGAAGGAGACCCTCTCCCTAGTCTCCGACATAGGAACCAAATGTGCACAATTGATTCTAGAGCCAAGAGATCATCCACAACATCTCATTAGGACACTATATTAAAGAAGAGTTACTGTTTTACACAATGTGGAAAGTAAGTATATATCAAGAGTCCTACGCATTATCCTTGTGGTATTGCCAGAACATCTGAGTGATATGTAAAATTATTTACGATGAAGATGGAAATCCTTCTAGAGCCAACATCAAACAAGCTCTTGGTGGGTGACATGTGAAATCTTGCAAAAGATCAAACTTATGACAACTGGATAGAAACGATGGGGCGATTCAATCTTGAATCAACCTTGGTCCAGGAAATGAATTGACGAATACTTTTGGAAAAACCGTTCGATGTGCAAATGCCTTCTTTTCTCTAGCACATCGAATGTGTATTCATTTTCAAATTCAAAAAGTCTCTCTGATTGAAAAAGTACTTTTGGAAAAACCGTTCGATGTGCGAATCTCTTCTTTTCTCTAGCACGTCGAATGTGTACTCTTTTCAAATACAAAAAGTATTTATGATTAAAAATTGATCTTTCTCATAAAACCTTCGTCGTATGCAAAACTCTTTCTTCTAAGCAATACACGATTGTTTTCATATCAATTTTTCATCAATCAGTGAATCTCAATTCACTGGTTCACTCACTCCGTGTTGTCTTCTTTGAGATGTTCCGGTTTGACAACAGCTAGAGCAGCTGCGAAACCCTGTCAAGGAGATTCTTCGGAATTCTTCCTGATCACAAGCAGTACTTGTACTGATCAACGGGGTACCGTGGGCCGTGTACCTCAATTCAACGAAAGTGATCAAAGACACTTTCGTGCGCTTTATTGCTAACTGTCATATGCAGGTACACCCCGACGATTACAGCTGATTAGAATTGAGGAGTCAATCCAAAGCCGCATGCTCACAGCATCCACACTTAATTGAAGAAATCATGACTGGTGCATATCTACATAATCTGGCTCTGATAATTTTATACTATGCTTCTGCTACGCTGCTACAAATATCATGAACCAGTAAAGCTTCCGCTACTCTGACGGAAAGATGTCATGATTCAAAAGTGTGAGCATGTCGGTCCAAAAGTCACAACATCACATGAAGGCAACACAACGAAGGGTGATCCAGAGATTTACTGTGGCTGATGATCTCAATTAAAGCTCAAAGATCATCAAAAATGTGGATCAGATTAAAGACCTCCACTGAAGGTACAAATCATTCGGACTATGAAGAATCGCTACTAAAGCACAAAGATTGCGGAACTTGAAGAATTGTGGCACTGAAGCGTACCACAGGGTCCTTTCATTACAATTACGGGTTATACACTGTTATGTGTGTAAAAACCATAGTCAGATATAAATCACACATCCAAATAATGATAAGGAAACAAATCAAGGAGAATTAGGGGTACCAGGAAGTCCGTCAATAACACCAGGAATGCGTTCTGGACGTTGGTAGCCTGTGAGAGATATGCTTGGACGACCACCTACGAAACTCTCAAATGTTCTGATCTGATCCCGCCTAAACAACCTTTCATCAATCCTCGTGATGATCTTCTTTACATCCCTTATGTCCCTCGAATTCCATCTCTTTGGTGACCCTATGCCGTAATGAATCTCCTTTAACCTGTACGCTAACCCATCCCGAACCTTCTTCAATGTGTGATCCCCAAACTTATGAAGCTCTTTGCACTCCATAAAGCAATTGTGGTGTAGTTTACTTCGGTAGACTACCCCAAATAGTTTCCTAATAAGGGTGTACTGAGCAAGTTGGTTTATGTCGGGAAGGTCAAGCTATGGTTTTGTGAGATTAACACGCTTCTGATACGATTCCACGGCAAGTTGAACATCTTCTACACGTTCTTGGATCACGATGCTTTGGATGAATATAAGCAATGACTTGATGTACTCGCGTTGGATAGTTGTAGAGAAATGTCGCATTCGTCCTTGTACCTTGGCAAGATACATATCTTCAATGTCATTTAGCGACAATCTCAGAAAATCCGCTTCACAAAAGTCATATTCCTCTTCGTCTTGTCGTTTGACCACTATTTTCTTTAGGAATGTGTAGTCCCACTTTGAAGATAGGGTAACATGCTGAATTGCAACGATCAGTTTTTCACTGAACACTTCCTTTTTCGACTTTAGAACCTGGCATCTTTTGTAGTAGATTCTATGTCGTTCTGGCCAATGATGAATCCCATACAGTGCATCGAGGTCATACTTTTCCACTTTGTCAGCAAACATGTGTGTGGCTTCTTCCACGATGGCTATGTTATTAGAGTAGATTGCTGCCGGGAAAGGGAGCGTGAGTGATGTAGCGTATTTCTTGGAGACATCGCTACCGTGTAGAAGAAACTCTAGGTCGTTGTTGAAGAAATAGCGGTATGGAATCTTGGGTTGATCCGATCGGCCAATGGTAGGTAGAGGTTTGGTCGGTCATGTAGTATGGAGCTTTATCTTGTCTGGTAAAGTCAATGTTTGATTCGGATTGAGCCATCAATGTTGTTAGACATGGCTCGTGCAATGTTGTCGAGATGATATTCGACTTCGATTGCCCGTCGGGCTGCTTTAAGTAGTTGAAATGCATCATTCTTGATTCGTCTCAATTCTGCTTTGGTCATTTTCTTCACTTTGAACTTTTCCTGTATAAGCTTCACATGCTCCATTGTGTGACCATCTACCATTTCTTGTCCTTCCAGTAACTGAGGTGTGGCATCAACAAGTTTAGAGAACCAGTCATACTCTTCAGTGTCATCATCATCTAGCCATGACACAACATTGGTCTTTTTCTTCTTCTTAGGCTTTGTTGATGATGTTGGTTTCTTTGTTGATGTAGAAGAAGTAGGTTGTTGTTGGGGCTTAGGAATTTCTTCATCGACACCACCAGTGTATTCAAAGTGATCACCGATTTTCTCTGTTTGTGGTGGTGACTCAGAGTCCTGAGGTTTGTCTTTTGCAGGAGAACGTGGTGGAGATCTTCTAGCTGTGGAGGTCCTTTCGGGTGGTGGAGGCATAGAAGATGAATCATCATTTTTCTTCTTTCGTTTCGCCTCAGAGTCCTTATCCGCATCATCATCGTCCCTTGGACGTTGAGCTCTTTCAGCTGCCGCTTTGCAGGAAATTTTTAGTTGATATTCCAGCAATGCTTCAAATAGTTTAGCTTCGTCAGAAGTAAACGTTGTAGATCGTTTAGACATTTGTAGAACAAGTATCGAAATCAATTCTGCATCAGAGACAACTGCAGGCTCAACTGGATTGATTTGCATTGCTACAGGAGTAGATTTCATTGTTTGCTTGACCAATTGCATGAGATTTGGATAAAGTTGTCTGGTGAACATCTCTCTTGTCACTCCAGGGACAATGTCGATGAGAAACTTGTGAGTATATTCTCTGATCGTCTTATCCATTTCCCCTTGAATATCTCTGTTTAGAAACTGTTGCATCTGTTCTCTTTCATCTGTAAACTCATTTATCACGTCCTGAAGAATGTTAACTCTGTCAGCCAGTTGATTCAGTTTCTTGTTGACCACGTCTTTCTTCCTTACTTGCCTGACAGCTTTGACAATCTTTGTCTTTGCACGTGATATCCAAGTATCGGTCGGTTTCTTTACCTATTTGGATGCGGATCTGGTGGTGGATTTGGATGGTAGTGGTGAAGAATAAGAAGATGAGTCAGGGCAGATGATGAGTCATGAGGAGGCTCAGGGTCCTTTGGTGGCTCAGAAGTTTTTTCCTTGCTACGTGCGGGAATATCTAGAGATAAGCATGGCTTCCTTCTCTCCGCTTTATCAGCACTATTACCTTAACCCTAGCTTCTTCATTCGCTCAAGCTTCCTCTTCAATTCTTTCCTTGTTAGCTCGTGCAATATCTTCATCCGTGATCCTATTTCCATCCTTTTCTAGTTCCTGCTTCTTCCTCCAAAATTAGGCGAACTTCATATGATTGTTCTGTTGCTCGGTGGATTCCTTGGCGGTGGCACCAGATTAGCTTATCGGGGTTGATTAACCGCATCACGAATTGATATTGTTAGTCCACCACTACTTGAATCACCAGGCCCTCTTGTTTGTTCATGATGATTACATTCTGAGCAACATGTTGTAGTCGAGGAGATTCTTCCGTGTCTTCTGTAATCTTTGGACTCATCACGTGCTCTTCATCGAGCTTTAGACCTTTCTGTTCTTCCAGGTTTTCCCTTTACTCAGGACTTGGGACTTAGAGGGTTTTTCAACTGTTAGTTATCATCATGTGGTCATTATTAAATAACCTCTTCATCTGTTTCAGTGTCCTCCGTGTCCTCGTCCATCAGTTTTGGTTCTGGTTTGGGAATAGGGATGTCACCCTTTGATGGAACTTTCCTTTTGAGGGTGTGAGTCCTCTTAGGATATTTACGTGTACTCTCAGTGCTTACAACACTTCCACCTGCCCGATCTCCTTGTCTTCTTTGAGACAGCGGAAGACTTTTCATCAATGAAGCCAACTTTCCCTAATGTGACTGCTACTTGATATCGTTTGTATGATTGAAATTGCTTGATATCATTTGTGAGAAGGCAGTCAGGCAAAACTGCACCTTGTTTCTTTGTTGTAGAGTCTTTAAATCTGACAACATTTAGTGAAGGCTCAAACAACGCGGAGTGATGGTCGGGGTCATCAATTCTCAAGGGAATGTCCAGATGATTCCCGAGTATTCTTCAGATCAACAATTTATGTATCTGATGTAGGGGATCTTGGTGCCAGGTTTCCTGAGATAAGACATCATGTAATCCCAAATCAGACTTGCGAAGTCGATGTGCATCATGTTGACCATACCCCAAAATACTTGTAGTTCCATGAGCGTGGGATGCTCATAACCACTATCACGTCCAGAAACGGATTTGGTGATCATGATGTAGAGGGTTCTCCATGGCTAAGGAATATTCTTAAGATCTACTGAAGAGTGTTTGGTGATAATCCCAGCAGCTTCATCATAGCCGATGTCGACCATGAACTGGAGAGTAGTCTCTTCAGAAGGAGTAGAAGCATAAGTATCAGGCTGGATGGCCGGAAGAAGGAGAATAGCTCTTAAGTCTGTTGCAGTGATGTGCTTGTTTGTTGTTGTTGAGTGTCACTGTCACAGCATCTTGACCATCGACCTTTAGCATTGTGTGCCAGAATTGGTGAATGTAGATCTTTGGTACTGTTGCAGAGTTTGTGAGCATGCTATTGTAGGGATGAGTCTTCAGAATATCTAGAACAATCTGACACGAAGACTTAGAGCAAGTGAAGTTATCAAAATCCACTTTGAGGTTATTCTTTCCAATCTTCATCTGGTAACCGGTGGGGAAGATGTCTTCCAGTGTGAGAACATTTGGTGCATCAACGTTTTGCATTGTGACGTCCATATTGTGATCTGAAAGATATTGAGCCAAAAGAACCAACATATCGAAAGACATTACGTTAGTCAACAGTTGATTTTATTGTTCAATTATTGAATATATTATGTTAATGATTGTTACGAGTCCAACGTCACTTGTTTGTCTAATAGTCCAAAGTAGTCGTGATAAGTTTCCTGAGTTTATTAATTTTGAATTTTAAAGTCCAAATTTTCACTCATTTACACAACATATTTACCATTGTAGCTTATTAGTGACATTTTGGTTTCGTGACGTTATGATTTATTTATTTACAAGTTTGTACGCATAACAATTCATAATTATGGTTAAAATTAGGCTTAAGCGTAGGAATTGCAAGCTTATGCGTAAACAATAGACCATACGCGTAGGCATAAGTTTATGCGTAGGAACTTAACTTACGCGTAAGAAATGTTACGCGTAGGAAAAGAGCCCTTAGCATAAGGCTTACGCGTAAGCGTATGTTGGAGCTTACGCGTAAGGTTTACTCGTAAGAGTGAACCTTATGCGTAACTCAAGCATATCCTTCACAGGATACGCGTAGTCCCATGTAGAACCTTACGCGTAAAGGTTACGCGTAAGATTACTCTTACAAATAACTTTCTACGCGTAAGGTAATCCTTATGCGTAGGAATCCAGTTAACCTTGATTCTGAATTATGCAAGCGTAAAACCTGAAATAAATTTGTCATAACATCATCATTAACATATTTATTCAATCCCTTTCAATTTTCACTTGAACTCATGGTCCTAAACTGTTACGCGTAGGTTACTCTTATGCGTAAATTTAAACCCTAGACATTCAAATTTTACGAATAAGGAATTTAGCGATAGGATTTGCACCAAACGTTTTCTGGGATACCTTAGAAGCCAAATGAGTTGTTTTAAACAGGTTTTAACATCAATAGCCTTATGAATCAATATTACCTAATTCATACGACTATAAACCCTAAATCTCATTTCTCAAGATTTCTTGTTTCTGGGCATGATTCAAGTATGGTTTTGGTCAATTAAACATGTATAAAGCAACATATGAACAACTGATTATCCAGAAACACTCTCATATGAAAAGCCCTAAATCTCAATTACTTAAAATTTCTTGTTTCTGAGCATGATTCAAGTATGGTTTTGGTCAATTAAACATGTATAAAGCATCATATGAACAACTAATTATCGAGGGACACTCACATATGGAAAGCCCTAAATCCACGCATAAACCCTAATTCTTGAAACACGATTAAAACGTTTTTTGGGTGGAATTTTATGTTGGAAATGTTTATAACACATGATTTTAAGCATTTTGACACCGAAATTACCATCATAAACACTCACTGATGATTTTGTGTTCATACTCGTACGCGTAGAACACAAAATCATCCCATACACAAAATCCAGCCGTTGGATGTTTATGAAATTAAAAACCTATGTTTGTAAACACATGAAGATCATAAAACCACTTATAAATCAGGAGATTAAAGCACGGATTTGAAGATTGATTTTGGTGCGTGGATTAGGGTAGATGAGATAATAAATGTTTTATAATAAATGAAAAGTGAAATTTAGGTGGGAGGGTAAGTAAAAATAGTTTTAAGCTTTTGACAACTTAAGTCCCTCCACCTCAACCATTTTCATCCTTAGCCCTTAAATTTCATTTTGGTTACGTTAAGCATGATATTTGGAAAGAAACTTGATGACACTCCCCCTTGACTTAAGAAATAATGAAATTTTACAAATTTGAGTCCGGGGAGAGTCAATGAACCAGAAATATGACCACCATAATCAAAGAAACAACCAGAATAAGGTAACATGCAAGTACAAGGTTTTATGAAACAGAAAATATTTACTTTCTCCCCCTCAACACTTGTTCGGGAAAATGTGAAAAGTTAGATAGAACAAAGTGTT
>OU343221.1:186758709-186781001 GCA_910596185.1 Chrysanthemum makinoi
GCTTTAGTTTTCTTTCTCTTTTCTTCATCTGCTTTCTCATTGCGCCATTTGAGAAACTGAGCATCCTTGAACTTTTGTCCTGCTGACCCTTTGGGAGCTTGCTTGCATCTAATCCCATATTCTCAGCTTCTTCAGCGACTACTTTTGCCAGTGCTTCTCTGTTCTTTTCTCTTCCTCAGCTAGTTTCAATCTTCTTTCTTCTTTAGCAAGATGTTTACTCATTTGTTGAGGTGTGGCAGGTATTCAGTGTCGCCGATTTTATAGGGGATCTTCTCAGGCTCAGCAGTCGTCATTATGCCTTTGCCTTTGTCTTGGCCTGAAGAAGATGATGCAACCAAGAGTGGTGTTGTTGTGATAACTGCCAGTGTTGTTGATGATGATGTTGGTGGGATGGATGAGATGGGAGTTACTGTGACTGGTGGTGATGTTGATGTGGGAGCTATAGAGACTGATGATGTTTGCTCCCCTCAGTGTGAAGAGGAGTTTCTTCAGCAATATTCCCCCTCAACTGTTGCCATAGCGTCGGTGAGGGCAAGAATTGTGTTGATGCTGAGGGGGACGGAGCAGCTTGACCCTTGAAGGCTTGATAAATTTCAGTGATCATTGCCTTCATGTCTGAGGTGTCAGTTTGAATACCAGTGACTTTTGCTTCCAAATGAGCTTGTGAAATTTCAAGAGCAGTCATTGGGCCCAAGATTCTGGGCCCAAGATGAGGATGCACGAGCCAATGTAGCCACTGCATATTCAAAGAGTCCATTAGCGAGAGGATGGAAGACCACGAACATTTGTAGACTTGAGCATATTGGCGGTTTAGTGAGGTTTGAGGATTGTTTAGTGCTCGGTAGCTTCCAAGACTTTAGAGTTGGTTCTTTGGGTCTTCTTTGACAAACTCCCTGATTTCATCTATCGTGGTACCTACACCGAAGATGCACGAGGAATTTAGCCATGTTTTCATCCGGTCGGTGAATGTTGTCATACATCAGATCTCTGTGCTCATGAACATTTTCATCGAAGCCCTGTACTTCTGCCTTTAGATCAGCGTAGCTTGTAGCAGCCTCAGTATGTTGTTCCCACAATGTTTTAGTAACCCCTGAGTATAGCTTCCTTGAAGCCCTAGTGATCCACTGAGCCAACTGCCTTTCAGTGAGGGAAGAACATTGTCAAACTCTTTGAATTCATCGAGCTTGAGGAGGTTTGAAGCATGATCATGTTGGAATGGGGATTCATTATCCTTTGGATCAGGCTGAGGCTCTTGTTCAGCTTGAACCTCAGCGTCCATTTCTTCTCCAGCTGATAAGATTTCATCATCAGTCTCAGCAAGCTCATCTTCAGAGAATAATATCCCAGTGACATCAGCAATAGTGAGCAAGGGGTTGGTTATGGGTTCCATATCAGCGGGTGGTTTATATCCCTCTGAGTCTTTGTCCCCCGTTGACCCCTCGGACACTGGTGGGCATTTCCCAGTGCCTTTGGAGTCAGTTGGTTGTGGGTTCCGTATCGGCGGGTTGTTCCTTTCCCTCCGAGTCTTTGTCCCCAGTGACCCCTGAGACACTGGTGGGCATTTCCCGTGCCTTTAGCAGTCAGTGATAGTTGTATCCCTATCAGCGGGTTGTTTGAGTCCCTCTGAGTCTTTGAGAGAGATCAGTGTGCCCTCAGACAAAGGCTTGGATTTGCTAATGTCATCACTGGGCGTTGTGGAAGGCGCTCCCCTCCCAGCGGGTTGTATGTTTCCCTCTGGATCTTGGGGAGTAGTAGGTGTGACCAAGGGCACTGACTGTGATGTATCAGTGTCCTTCGTTGTCACTGGGGTGGTTGTTTCCTGGTCAGTGGGTGTCTTTTTGGTCACGGGCTTTTTGTGCCTCTTAGGCTCCTGAAGCCTAGGGCCCTGAGACTTTGGTTTGGTCTTAGTCCCGGTCTGAGACTTCCCCTTTTTCCTTTTAGGAGCAGGTTTGGAGACACGATCCACTTTGATTGTTTACAGCAATCATGTGGGCCGTCAATTCAATGGGAGTGACGAGGGATGGGTCCTTTTGAAAATTTGAAGGGCTCAGGATGCTAGGTAAATTTCAAATTTTTCATCCGAGTATAATTTGAACCCATAGATTGCAAAGCACAAGAGACAAACCTAGGATATGAAACATACTTCCTAGTTTTGCTCTGTAGCTTCGTTACGAGATCACTGTAAATGATCTCCCCTATGTCGACAGTGACCCCATTCATCAAGCAGTATGCCGTCATCAACTGAATAGAGTTAACTTGTTCAGTGGATGAGTGGTTCCCGCCGAGGACTTGAATCACAAAAGTGAATAGGATCCTCCAAGCCGGGGAACGAGCTTTTAGTGACTGGGGTCTTGTCCAAAAAGTTGGATCTAAAACGATTTGTTTTAACCCATCCTTCACTGTGGAGGGTTCAGGATGGGAGACATAAACACCTTTGTTATAATCTAACCCTGTTGTAGTGCAAAACGTTTTGAAATCCAAGGTGTATTGTTTCCCCATTAAGACTGATGAGATGATACTCCCTGAGAGGTCTAAGGTTATTCTCATCAGTAGAAGGTGTCGGGTCAAAGGCTCTAGCTGTAGCCCAAAACTCCCTGAGGTAGTATGGGTACAACACTGAGGACATTTACAAAGGCCTTTTTGAGTGGGCAGTTGAATAAAATTTTATAATGTCTTTATAGGTTGGGACATTTTCAGGATATTCAAAATTTCCTATGACATTATTTGTTTTAAATTCAACATTAGTAAGATCCCCTACCCACTGAGAAGCAAACTGGAGAGATGGTGTTCTAGCCATTTCCATTAACAAAGATTTTAGGATTTAAAAAATGTTTTGACTAGAACAATCAAAGTATTTAGATCTCTTCAAGTTTGTGATGAAAAACTTTTGTAAATGTTTACAAGAAGGGTTTTTCCAAAAGAGGTTTTGAAGATTTGAGAACACACAAATATTTCTGGATTTGAGAAAGAATTTTGACAGAGTTTAGTTGCAGAAAATAATTTGTGTGTTTTTGTGTGTGTTGGAAGAGGGTATTTATAGAGTGATAAGAGGGTGTTTTTTTTGCATGGGAATATTAAGAGTCGGTTTTTTGAAAGACGTTTGAATTTCCACATTGAATGCTACCACTCCATTACCCTTGATAAAATCCGTTTTTCAATGGAACTGTTGCATAGTAAAAGTGCACTTTTTGCAGAGATAAAATATCAATTTGATATTTTTTGTGTGAGGCATTAAATGCCAAGTTGGATGACAGTAAGACAAAGAGACATATATTCCGTTTTAAATGGCATAGTTACCAACCTAGGACATTAAAGTAACTAATACTTGGATCATTTAGTTACTTATTCAATGCTCTTTGTCAAGTGTCAGGGACCTTGAATGAGTCTTACTCATTCAGTGAGAGGTTTATTTTGGGTGTTCGGGGAGGATGAACCATTTCAGAGAACTTACTGAGATTGGTTTTCAGATACTTGACTTTCAATGTCAAGCATTCCCAATTCAGCTTTCAGTCTCCTGTAGGTGGGTTCATCCAAGGGTTTGGTGAAGATATCAGCCAGTTGATATTCAGTAGGGATGAAATGAAGTTCTATGTCTCCTTTCATTATGTGATCCCTGATGAAGTGATATCTGATATCAATGTGTTTGGTTCTTTGATGGAGGACAGGGTTGTTGGAGATTGCAATTGCACTTGTGTTATCACAGAAGATGGTTACCATTTTGTAATGGATGTCGTAGTCACTGAGTTGACTTTTCATCCATAGTACATTGGCACAACATCCTGCAGCAGCTACATATTCAGCTTCAGCTGAGGACATAGCCACTGATTGTTGCTTCTTTGCACTCCAACAGACCAGTTTTCCTCCAAGGAATTGACAGGACCCTGGGGTACTTTTTCTGTCCATGTTGCAGCCAGCATAATCAGAATCAGAGTAACCCTTGAGATCAAACCCTGAGCATTTTGGATAATAGAGTCCAAGGCTTGAGGTTCCCTTCAGGTACCGAGTATTCTCTTGGCTGCAGTGAGGTGAGATTCTTTGGGATTGGACTGATATCTTGCTATTAGATAGACTGAAAATTGTATATGCGGTCTAGTAGCGGTTAGGCATCATGTGATCTAACAATCCCTCTGAAATGAGTTTGATTGACTGATTTGCGGTGAGGTCAGGTCCAAGGTTGTTAGGTGGGACCATTGGTGTCTTCACTGAGGCACAGTTAGATATCTCATATTTCTTCAAGAGATTTCTGGTGTATTTCTCTTGACTGATGGATATTCCTTTATCAGTTTGCCTGATTTGTAGTCCAAGAAAGTATGTAAGTTCCCACATCATGCTCATTTCAAACTTCTTTGTCATTAGTTTTTCAAATTGTTTGCAAAGTTTGTAGTTTGTTGAGCCAAAGATGATATCATCAACATACACTTGGACTAGTATCACATCCTGTTGGGTTCTATAGACAAACAGTGTGTTGTCTATCTTTCCTCTGACAAACTTGTTTTTTATCAAGAAGGCTGAGAGAGTTTCATACCATGCCCTGGGAGCTTGTTTAAGTCCATATAGGGCTTTGTCAAGCTTGCAGACATAGTCAGGGAATTCACTACTCTCAAAGCCCGGAGGTTGCTGAACATACACATCTTCCTTGAGATCACCATTTAAGAATGCACTTTTAACATCCATTTGGTAGACCCTGAAGTTCATGTATGTTGCATATGCAAGGAAGATCCTGATGGCTTCCATTCTTGCAACAGGAGCAAATGTCTCAACATAGTCAATGCCTTCTTGTTGACTGTAACCTTTGGCTACCAGTCTGGCGTTTTAATGACATGCCATTTTCATCATTTTGTTTAAAACCCACTTCATTCCTATGACTATTACATCCTGAGGACATTTGATCAAGGTCATGACCTTGTTTTTGTCAAACTGTTGCCGTTCTTCTTGCATAGCCTGAACCCAGCTTGGGTGTTTTAGAGCTTCAGTGACACTTTTGGGTTATATTTATGATAGATAGTCAGCATATAGACATTCATTGGCTGAAGCTGCAGTTAGACTAGCAGCCATGCTTCTAGTGAGCATGCCCTCAGTGGGTTTACCAATGATGTTTACAAGCTCAATATCCTGAGATCTTGTCCACTTACTTTGTGGTCTAGGATCTGAGTTTGATGAAGTCACTGGAGGTTCAGGAGTGAGAATGGTTACAGGAGCAACAGATTCATTTTGAGCATATGTTATGATGTCCTGTTCTGGTTGGGTTTCATGAATCACAGGATCCTGAACAGTTGGTTCATGTTACCTATCCCACTGGGGTGATAGATTATCAATGAATCGCATTATTGGTTGGGGTAGGTTGTGAGGTAAGACATAATATGAGATATCAGCATAAGCTTGATATGAGGAATTGAATTCAGTGGTGAACTCATCAGGAGGATATCTTGATGAGTCATCAATTCCTATTTCCTCCATTGAGATGTTGGTGAACCTGATGCTTTCAGCACTTTCATCAAAGGTGACATGAAAGGTTTCCTCAACTTGTTGTCTCCTTATGTTAAAAACCCTGAAGGCTTTGGAGATCAGTGAGTAGCCTAAAAAGTATCCATCATCACTTTTCATCAAACTTGCCTAGATGATCCTTGTGGTTATGAATGAACACAGGACATCCAAATACATGAAAATAGCTGATGTCAAGAAGTCTACCTTTGAAGATCTCATATGGGGTTTTATTATGTCTTTTGACAATGATTGACCTGTTTTGAGTTTAACAGGCAGTTTTGATGCTTCATCCAGAAATGTTTTGAGAGGGCTGAGCCATTTAACATGGTTCTTGCAGCTTCAATGAGAGTTCGTTTTTGCCTTTCAGCAACCCCATTTTGTTCAGGGTATAAGGAGATGAGAATTTTGAGAATTCCTTTTTCATCACAAAAACTCTCAAGCTCTTGATTTCTGAACTCAGTACCATTGTCGGTTCTGATTTGTTTGACAGTAATGTCATTCGATTTTCAATCTTCTGATGAATGACATTATTGTATCAGTGCTGACTCTTTGGAAGAAAGTATACCCAAGTGTATCTTGAGAATTCATCAACAATAACAAGTGTATACTTCTCCTGATTGATCTGGGACTGACTGGTCCAAAGAGATCCATATGCAGGAGGTGGAGGCAGCTTTTGATGGAGAAATTTTGTTTGGTTTTGAAAGATGCTCTGTGGTGTTTACCTTTTTCACAGGCAGAGCATGGTTTGTCTTTTGCAAAATCTAGTGATGGTAAGCCAAGGACCTTGTTTTGTTTTGCCAAGTTGTTTAGGTTTTTGAAGTTTAAGTGTGAGAGTCTCTTATGCCACAGCCAATTGATAGTTTCAGTGGCTTTAGCAAAGAGACACGTTCCATCTTGGGAGAGTGTTGACATGTCAAGTACATAAACATCATCTCTCCTAGGAGCTATCAACACAACTTCCTTGTTGGCATTGAAAATGGTACCTTGTTTATCATTGAATTGTACAATGTATTTAGCATCACATAGTTGACTGACACCGATGAGATTGTATTTGAGACCATTGACATAGGCTATTCTAGAGAAAACTATTCCATTGCAATTTACTGAACCATAACCTTCAGTGGGACATGATGAGTTATCACCAAATACTACCTTGGGCCCTGGTTCCTTTACATACTTGTGCAGATATTCCTTCACACCAGTCATGCTTCTTGAGCATCCACTGTCTAGATGCCAAACAGGCTCCCTGGCATGTCTCTGCACAAGTAGTAAACTGAATTAGTTTCTCTTCGTGACCCATTTACTAGTGGGCTTGGGTCTCAAGGTCTCTTTGAAATTTGTAATCGACTCATGGTTAGTGGTTGTGTGCATAGTGCTACCACAGGTTTTGCATTTAGAGGCTGAGGTTGACTCAGAGACTCTAGGTTGTTTGGAATTTCTCCTTGCATGAATGACACTGTCATGTTGGGATGTCTCATGGGCTGGATTACCGCATATATCACAGCATGTATTCATGAAACAATCATCCTGATGATGATCATTAAACCCACAGTGAGGGCACATAGGAAAAGGTTTTGCTCTATTCTTTGGAGCAGCTTTGGAGGATGAAGCATACTTATAACCAACTTTGGTATAGTTTGCTTGACTGACATACTGAAGATGATCTGCTGTCCTGTGATCATCCTTTTTGCAGATCATGCAGAAAAGGATTATGTAGCAGTTGTCAGTGGTATGGCTAGTGTAATGACATCTCACATTTTGTTTGTTTTGGAGGTTGACTTAGACTTTGAGGAACTGGAGGAAGCTGACTTTGTCTCCTTGATTGGTTCAGGGACCTTTTCATTGGATTCCATTTTTCAGTAAGCTTCCTCACAATTCAGTCATTCTGAATATGGTTGGAAACAGTAGGGACAGAGGATGTTGAAGTCTCAGTAGGAGTAGACTCTTGTTGAGTTTGGTTTGCTTGTCTTTGTAGGATGGTTCTACCAAGTCCAGACCTTTCTTTTGGTGAATGAGGATTGAATAGTAGTGGAGTAAGCTGGAGCGGGCGCACCCTGAAGAGGTTTCAGTGGTGGAAGCGGTGCTTGAGATTCTACTTCAGACTCACAGATGTGTTCAGTACTACTGGGCACATCAGGGAATCCAAGCATGCTCTTTAGAGCTTGACTTTCAGGCTCTAGAATCCTTCCATAATCGAAATTTGGAAGCTTACTCTCAGGATTAACCCGTTCAATCCAATCACTGGAATTGGGATCAGCTAACATATTTGTAATCATGCCACGGACACAAAGGCTTAGGAGGTCTTTGTTGAGAGGGTCTGGGAGATGATCTTCACCTATGACTCTCTTCTTGCTACTGGGGGCACCCACAGTATCAAAGATCCTGGATTCTTAGCAGTCCAACTATTAAGAATATCATTTGCCTTTTTAAGTTCATCTTGAAGATTCCGATTTCTTTTAACTAGTTCAGTGTTTTGAATTTGCAAAGTGACAACCTCAAGCTTTGCTTGTTTTAAAATAAGCAATTCATCCCTACACTTATTCAATTCAAAACTTAACTTGTTGTACTTAGAAAAAAGATTCAGTCTTTGCTCTTCTACAAACTTAAGGTCTACATTTAGGTAATTTATGTAAGACTGCCAATCGAGTCATCATCCATAGAAAGTAAAATGTTTACCTTCTTCATTGTGATGTTGACCCATTCTCCATTCCTGTCATGATTCTTTCCAACAGCTAGCTTGTCCTCTTAAGAGGCCATTAGTGCACTGACATGCATTTCTTCATCATCGATGACACTGGCTCTTCATCGATCGAAGGTCTCAGCAACAAGGCCTTTGTTTTTACCCTGCACAGATTGAACACTTTTGTTGTTTCTGAGGGACTGGCCTCGAGCAATGCAAGCTTAGCTTTAGCTTTCTTATACTTGGCTTCATAATCAATGGTTTTGTTATTATCCGATTTATTTTGAAAAGTTTGATGAGACTGATACATTTTTGGTTGAAATTTGCTGAAGGCTGAGGACTGATTTGAACCTGATGGTTTATAAGAGGGTTCTGAAATTGTTTTAGAAAAACAGTCTTTTGAAAAATGACCCTTTTGTGACACTTATAGCATGTCTTCAGTTGCAGAAGTTGAAAAACCTTTGTTTCTTTTATAAACCTTCGAGAGTTAGCAAGGAGTGCCCTTTCCTGAAATTCAGCATTCAGGTCATTTAGGTACTCCTCACTTGATCTCTCATCAGGCTCATCATCGGAGTTTTCTTGGAAATCTTGAACCACATTGTTAGAAAAGAAAGCAGTTGAAATGGTGATGAGGTGGTGGTCAGGGACTTCTTGACTTCACGAGACTTCTTTAAGTCGGGTATCGTCGTTGATGAGGTTTTCCTCATAGACAAATTTCCCATAAATTTCAGGAAGCTCAAGATTTTGGATATGATTAGCATTCCTGAGTCCCTGAGAGAAATTTAACCACTTCTCAGGGAGACTGTTGACAAAACCAACATTGATTTCATGTTTGGATAACTTAACACAATCATTTGATAGTTCATTTAAAAGAGTTTTGTACATGGTGTAAGTTTGAGAGGGAGTTTCTGAGTCCTTAGCCCTGAAGGTGTTATACTCAAGTTTCAGTTCCATTATCCTGTTTTCCTTGGTATCGATGGGTCCTTCATGACTATGAACTAGGTCATCCCAGGTTTGCTTAGCTGTACTACAGCTTATAACAGACTCCATAATATCGTCAGGAACACAAGATATTATGATACTTTTGAGTCTTTGGTCCTGGTTGACCACTCTCCTTTCATCCTGGTCCCTGAGCTTCAGGTTTGGGCAACCCTTCAGCAGTCTTTGGGACAAATGGACCTTCATTTATACACTTGATATAATAAGGTTCCATCCCAATCAAATAGCAAAGCATTCGCTTTTTCCATTTGTTGAATTTGCCAACTTCAAGTCTAGGGTACATCAATTTCAGCCATTTAGGATCCTAATTTAAAAACTTTTAGAGCGGCCTAAAAAACGAGTTTTATAATTAGCCTTGCTCTGATACCACTTGTTATTCCCGTTCACTATCGTTAAAAACAGTTTAAGTTTATAAAACAAGTTAATAGTGAACTATGACTGAAATTAACATAAGGAAAACACACTAAGTAATTTTCAACATCATATTCTTATTAGAAATAAATCAACAAAGAATACGTTACCCAAGTACTTGCGGAATAGTACTTGGGATTGAAATAACAAAGTTGGGTGACTCCTCTCTAAGCTCAGGCTAAGTCTGAGCACAACTCTTAGAGCTCACTGTATCTCAGGAACTAAGTTGTATTTGGAGGAGTAAAAAGATGGCTTGCGTGTATGTGTGTTTTACAATTCACAAGCTTAATCTTTTCACTCCATCTCTTATGCTATTTATACATGTATGAGTTTTAACTCTTTCTAAGTGACAAATCTGACATCATACAGAAGACAAAATACTGTATATTTTGTCTCATTTAAAGACTATTCTAAGTAAAAGACAATTTTCCATAACTCGATGACAACTAGGCTTAAGTTAGCCATTCAGGGAAAGTTGACTTATGTTGATAAGGACTTCTTTATCTGATTCAAACTTCTCCCGCCTTGTCCCGCTCTTTCTTCAGTCTATTTATCCTTCAGTCTTCTTCTTCAGTTTGTCTTCAATGTAAGTAGTTGGAGAGGAGTCTTAGGGATTCAGTGAGTTATTGTCATCACTCACTGAATCCATCATCTTCTTCTTGACTCAGTCTTCACCCTTTAAGTTCCGCCTTACTGAGTGGAGAGACTACTTCATTGCCTCGTACTGAGTATCCTAAAGATGACTCACTGAGCGACTATGCACTCAGCGACCTGATTGTGTTTAACGGATGAGTACTTAGGCTATTTTCTATTCAAATCCTAGATTAAGGGGTTTGGGTATTTTCTGAACCCAACACAAACCAAGCCACTCTAGGAGCAACCTTCCAATAGCACCTATGAGAAAAATCCTCTAGCGAGAATATACAAAAAAAAAATAAACCTTTGGCAAAATCTAGAAAGGCACGATAAATGACCTATAATCCCACAGAAACTTGAAAACTTTACGCTCTACCTTGAGAATTAAATACCTAGAAGCTCCACCCACCTCTTAAGAATAACAGTGCCTACCTTGTTACCCTCCTACAAACGAAATAAAAGGGTTGCCATACGAACTGATACCAATTATCCCACAGACCATTATAATCAAAATACTTCATGAATTATTCTACAAACCAAGTTGCCCCTTACCATTACACCATAAAGTAAACTACAATTCTACCCATACCTTACCAAAATAAAGTGTTTTAAGATAACACCTCATAAACAGAAATTGTTAGGAATTATATTTGAGTTGATTATGACAAAATATGAAAGATGAAGGACTTATGAAGACAAATAAAGTCAAGGGACTTACTTGTTAAAGAAGATTTTATTATTTAGTCCCTAGTAGTCAACTGTAACCCTAGACTCTCTAGTATATAAAGAGAGGCAGGGAATTATATTTATGTGTGTCAAGATGTGAACACTAAAGGTGTGTATGTTTAGCCTGGCGTAAAGTATAGCCTGGATGGATTCTTGTTAGTATTTAGTCGACTAGAATAGTATTTAGTCGAATAATATTTAGTTAGTCGATTAGTAAAGTGTTTAGTAGAGGAGACGATGACGAGAAACCTTTAGCAATAACATTGATGTTCTTAATATTCCGCTGTGCATTCATGTTATTTATCATTGTTATTGTTATCCCTGGATGAGCTCATAAACGATCTTCACAGAAAAGACCAATGTTCTCCTTGGTAGCTAAGCCTAACTTTAGGATGTATCCCACACTTCTGCCTAAAACCATAGATAACCATGAGGTTCATCAACTATTAAACCCCTAACCTTACCCAACTTAGACAACTAAACTCTACTCATAGATATGGGTAAATTTTTATATCTTGCTACACATCCTTTCTGCAATAAGGTTTCTAAATATTGAGGATTCCCCTTTAAAAATTCTATAATAAAATAAGACAAAATGCTGGCTGAAGCGTTAAAAGTTTCGCAAAACCTTCTTATACACACCATAATTAAGAACCGGTTTTACAATCTTTTTAAAATGTATCATTTTTACACATTATCGATTTTGAAATCTGGTCTTAGTCAAACTTGTGTAAACATTTATTCGAAAGAAAAATTCGAAAGCCAATGTTTCTTCATCCTTTAAAGAAGAAAACACACAAACCCATAGCAAATCTTAAGAATCAACCCATATACTTTAGAATCATTAAACACCAGAAATTGGTACGTTTTGATAAGACCATGGGAAGTTAGAGGTGTTCACACTAGCAAAATAGTGAAACCTCATAACATCAAAAAATTAGAACTTTTACCCTATGAATCTACCCCAAAAATCATAGCACCTCAGATAGAGGATGTGCTGATGGCGTAACACCTAGGAACCCATACCCAAAGGGGAAACCCTAGAACAACCTAGGAAAAACTCAAAACTTGTTCCAAATACCATCACCTCTTTCCCGACATCCTATCAGATAACGTAAACTGAGATTCGGGACGGATCTCTTGTAAGGTGGGTAGACTATAACAACACGAAAAATTTTGGATTATTATAATAATATTTATCACGTCAGAAAATTTAAATCAATTATTTTCTAACAGATGCCAATATCTAAAATTTAAAAACGAGATGTCATCTCGTTTCTTCAAAAATAAGACACCGAACATACGATACTTGTCCACTAAGTATCTATATAGTAAATGTGGAATTTATTATTGTCTGAGTTAAATTTAAGCATGCATAAGCTTAAACCATTGTTTCGGGAAGTTATCCCGCACACTGCAGACGCAGTAACATACAAAACTAAAAATAAATAGTGAAATAAGTAAAATATACACATTTTAACATTCAATGATAATTTACGAAAGAAAACGAGAGGTTATCTCATGAATTTTGAAAAACACGGCACCGCACGCATACCGACACCAAATTAGTAACGGCAATCGATTATAATCCAAATCCTACGTAATAGTAATACCATATTATTACGCACTTTAAAACGTTATCAAAAATATAATTTTTACATTTTGCGGGTACTGGAAAGGTATAATTACACGGAGATTTGACGGGACACGGATTATATAGTTTACACTTTAAAATAATAAAGCAGATAAAACCTTTATCACTTCCCTGATATACTCGTCCATATACACCTCCACCTCATTTTTATCTTACTCTCTTTGTCGTCTTCTTTTCTCACACCTCCCATCTATAGAACCTAGCCTCTACTACCTCCCTCTTCTTTCCCAGACATAAGTCACTTTCCTACATCTTCTCCCCAAGGTCAATTGTGCGAAGGAGTCATAGGTGACGAGGATTGAGAATGAACTTAGCTCAAAATGGATGTTCATCATCTCTCATGCCCAAAAATAGGTCGAAGACTTTCCTTTTGTTTCCTTTTTATTGGTGATCGAAGACCAGGGATCCACACACTCAAAAACCCACTTACATCTTCACAAGGTCTATCCCTCATATCTCACATTTTCTCACAACTCTCACCTCTCATGTTTGTTACTGTCGAAGCAAAGAAAGAAAGGAAGTCAGGTTCCACATTTTGGAAAGCAAGGAGTATTGGGTTGATATCTCGGAAATCTAACGAGCTTGAAGTTCTTGGACCTTTCATTTCACTCGTGCATCCTCACATCACTGTGAGCCTTAAAACTCTCAAAATCATTACCATTTCACATATTTTCTTTCATGCACATAAATATGCTATGTGATAAACTTCACATTCAATTTGTTTTCTTTCTCTTTCATGCGTACATATAATTTTTTTTCATGCAAAACCAAACGTAAGACAAGCCAATAACTATTTGATGCTTATTTGGATTTTAAAAATGAGGCATGAAACATTTTCAATCATTTTGAACGTGTAAGACTTAGGATAAATGATCATTTGACATATGCTAAATCTTGGCTCAATATTAGAATAAATCCTATTCGGTTTAGTTGCTCATCTCATGACTTGTTCAGTTGTTCGGTTCTATACTTGTCACTTTTGAACTCCTTGTTAGGAATTTTGTAAAAGTGGGTTCCTGCTGATATAGTTCCTGCTGATAGACTTTATGTTTCTACTGATAGTGTAGTTTCTGCTGTTAGTGGTAGTTGCTACTGATAGTAATATAGTTCCTGCGGATATGTAGTTTTCGTATATTTAGTATTTAGTTGTGATATGCATGAGATAAATTAGGAATAGATAATGCATATCTTTTGAGTGTTTTGCAAGCTGTAGAATTAGGGTTTCTTGTACTATAAAAGAAACCAGTGGCTAGGTTTTAATGTACGTTTTTCATAACATTCATCGTGAATTGATATAGATCCATAGAGGATCAAGTTATTAGTATTTATTGTCTTCTTAAGTATTGTATTTATTTTCCGCGTGAATACAACTCTAGTAAAGGTTCTCCATAGTTTTCTTGTGATTACACAGGTTAACTATACTCTCTCTAAGGCTCAAAAGATCTATCTGGGACTAATCCCAACAAGTGGTATCAGAGCCTCGTGAGAATCTTTCTTAGAAGACAGTCTTATTCTTCTACACAAAACCTTAACAATGACATCATCAAAACATTCAGATTCAGAAAATGATGAACATTTGAGCCATCAAACACCCAGTCCACTATTCAGCAAGTGGTCACCACCATGTCCAACACCAATGCAAAATTTCCATACCTAAAGAAGGACGAATATGACATATGGGCCATGAAGATGGAAAACTATATCTCCAACATGGGCATCAATCTCTGGAACATTGTTCTAAAAGGAAACAGTAAGAAGGCTACTAGAAGAGATGCTGATGGGAATGTGATAATTCTTCCAGCAACATGTCATGCAGAACAGCTTGCACTTCAGAGGGAAACAAAGGCAAGGACTACTTTGCTTCAAGCTCTTCCAGATGAGCATATGAGTGACTTTTATCATCTTGATGATGCTAGAGAATATGGAAGCAATAAAAGCAAGGTTTGGAGGTAATGAAGAATCTAAAAACGAGGAAGTCAATGCTCAGCAGAATTTCAGGAGTTTTCGATTTAAGAAGAAGGCATACACAAGGGTATGACAGTTCCAGAAAATCCTAAGCCAACTAATCGGATGAAGTCAAACCTGACAATGAGGATGTAATCTCAAGTTCCATCGTGCTTTACTTCTTCCTGGCGGGGTTTCTCTCACACTCAAGGCAAAGGGAGGCCTAGACTACTTAAGCTTTGATGACTTATACAATAAGCTTAGATCCCTTGAAATTGATATCAAGGGTCATTCATCTTATTCTCCAACTCCAACACACTCAGCTTTTGTTAGTGCTACCAATGCTAACACAATGGTGTTTTATGCTGAGAGTCCCACTTCTTCATCAGCAGAAACCAGAACACACACTTCTTCTACAAGAAAATCAAAGTCCAATTCTGTGATAGAGGATGTGCTTCACTCTTTTGTTGCTGAAACTGAAGATCAACAGCATTTGGCCTATGAAGATTTTGAACAAGTGGATAAATGGGATTTGGAGGAGAAGGACCTCAAATGACAGATGGCCATGCTTGCTGTGAAGGTCAACAAGTTTGAGCAGGGCTCTGGGAGGAAGTTTGGCTACAAGGGGAGAGATCAGCCAGGTTTGACAGGAAGAAGATCAGGTGCTTTGAATGCAACCAACGGTCACTTTAAGAGAATGTCCAGAAAAGAAGGGAGGTGACAGAAGAAGGTATAATGCATACAAGCTCAAGGAGGAAGTGAAACCTACAGCCTTGTTGTCTTTGGAGTCTAGGGTTGACTGGGATGAGCATGTGAATGAAGCTGAGGATGAAAATCCTCAAGTTGGATTGGTGGCTGATACTGCTGGTGAATTTGCAATGATGAGGATCACTTCTTAGGTACAAAATTGTATATTTGGTTGTAATGTTAAATATGATGCTCTTAAAAGTGAACTTTATGATATTAATGATAAGTATAAAGAATATTTTATTCAGGTCCAGGCCTATAAGAAAACTGTTAAAGCTTTAGAAAAACTAAAGGCCTAGTATGAACAAAATCAAATGGCTCTTGAAGAAAGAATTAAGGTTTTGGAAAGAGATTTGGATAACACCACTAACAAACTAAAATTTAATAAGAAAGAATATGTAAAGGTTGTTGCTGAAAAAGAGGGTCTAAAAGCTAATTTAGATTCAGAGGTGGCTAGACATAATCAGTGGCAAGAACAGGCTAAAAACCTAGATAAACTATGGAATAGCTCTATGTCTGTTAAAACTAAGATGGGGTTAGGGTTCAAGGATTATATTAAACTAGATGAGATTTATGACCCTAATGAATATAGTGTTTTTAATCCTGTCACTGATGAAGAGGAAGATAAATATAGAAAACCTGTTAACTTTGTAAAACATAGTGAAATGCATTCAGCTCCTTCTTCCATAAATGGTATTGTTAGGCCACCCAACCCAGATTCAAACTCAGATGAATCACATATGACCTATGGTCAAAAGTTCAATGACTTATCTGACACTGGTAGTGAATCTAATACTTTTGTCTCTTGTTCTTCCAGGACTTCAGAGACCCAATCTAAAGACTATGCCAGTTGTGATTCAAATGAAGAGTCTTCAAAGTCTGCCTCTCCCAAGCCTTTACCCGATTCACCATGCCCCAAGAGTTGCTGTTAAAGAACCTTCTTCAAAGACAGCTTCTTTTAGAAACATTTCTTGTTCATTGATTTTGTTAAAAAACAATTCGATTTTTAGTTTGGTTTGAATAATTCTGTTTGTGATAAGACTATTCCTGTTTTGAACAAGCATTTTAAGAAGAAATCATGTTTTGTTTGTGGTAGTACATTTCATCTTATCAAAGATTGTGATTTTTATGAGAAACAGATGAATGTTTGCACTAATCAACAGAGATATAGACCTATATGGAATGATGTGACCAACATTCCTCCATTTGTTCCCTCTGGAACACATGTGAGGACCAGCAGAATCAATTCTGCTGGTAGACCAGTTGCTGCTGGTAGATGTAACATATTGGATTTCACAAACACATCAAACCATTATCATAATAGGCATACACAATGATGTATTAGAGAGAGAAATAGTTAGAGGTTTGGAAACTTAGTGAGAGAAAGTGAAAATCTTATTATGAGCTCCAACCCTCTACCTTGGGAGGTAGAGGGTATTTATAGTCTTACACAAATCGCCACCTACGGGCTGTGGATCAGGCATACAGTGGGTAAAGACCCGTCCGTCCTCCACGGTGTTACAAAACTAAATACTACATAACATTAAATAACTACGACTACGAGCTATCTAACGATTACATATACTTGAGGTGACCGACACTTTAATAAACAGATTTACTAAATCCTAACAATCTCCCCCTAAGGGAGGTCTCCTCAAATTTCATTGAATACAAACAAATATTACATTAAGATTGTTTTTGAATTCTTGTTCTCGTTCTTTGCTCGATAGCTCGTAGTCTTTGATTCTTCATTTTTGCATGTTAGGATAATCCAAGTGGAGGTCTTTAACTGATCCACGTGATAATGAGTGTTGAGCCAGCTTTGAGATCATCAACTACCATAAATCTCTGACTCATCCTTTGTGGTGTTGGTATTATGTGTTGTTGTGACTTTTGGACCGACATGCTCACATTCTGGATCATGATTTCTTCTCATCAGAGTAGCGGAAGCTTTCGTTGATTCATGATATTGGCAGCAGCATAGCAGAAGCATGGAGTGAAAATATCATAGTCATTGATGCACTAATCATGATTTCTTTGGAAATGAATGTGTTGTGTGAGCATGCGGCTATGGATTGACCGCTTCATTCTGATCCTCTGCAAACATCGGGCGTACCTGCATATAACAGTTAGAAATAAAGCACATGAAAGTGTCTTTGATCACTTTCGTTGAATTACCACGACCCGCGGTTCCCCGTTGATTCGGTACAAGTCTTTTGTGATCAGGTATAATTCGAAGAATCTCCTTGATAGGTTTCGCATGGTGTTCTAGCCGTTTTCAAGCGGGCGTCTCAAAGAAGACAACGCGGTTGAGTGAACGGCGAATTAAGATTCGATTGATAAAAGATTTGAAAAACAATCTTGTGTTGCTCAATAGAAATTGTTTTTGCAATACAACGAAGGTTTTAATGAAAATCAATTATCAATCATAAACACCTTTTATTTTGAAATATTAGTACACGGTCGATGTGCTAAAGAAAAGAGTTTTTAAGCACAACGACCGGTTTTTCAAAGGAATCCATCAATCCATAACTTTGAACGGGGTTGAATCATAATTATGATTCGCCCCATTGTTTTCGTTGATTGTCACATGGTTGATCTATTGGATAGATCTCACATGCCGCCTACCAGGAGCTTGTTTGATGTTGGCTCCAGAAGGCTTTCCATCTTCATTGTGAATATGTTTGCGTATCACTCGGATGTTACGGCAATACCACAAGGATAATTCGTAGGACTCATAAGATATAATCTCTCTTTCCACATTGTGTGAAACAGAGAGTCTTCATTAACAGTGTTCTAATGAGATTTATTTGATGATCTCGTGGCTCTAGACTCAATAGTTGCATTTTGGTTCCTATCTCGGAGACTAGGAGAGGGTCTCCTTCTTCAATATCAACAATCTAAAGAAAGTGATAGATAATGTCGGTTTCCCGTGAGAATGAAACAAGCCCTTTTAAGAGGAACTTGAGTAGCTTAGAAAGTTTAGTGCAGTCGCGTCCTGGGTCCATGACGTCTTGTCTTCAATACCGATGTTACCACTAGTAGCATATATATTGAACCGGTTTACCCTAAGGTTGAATAATTGGAGGGCTATTTATTTTCACCCTTTTCTCATTCAATTCTTTTTTCATTCTTCAACCCTTGGTGCTTACGAGACTTCATAACTAGAACCTTGTTGGGTTTATTCGATTACTAGCTATCTCGGTCCGCACTCTTCCCTTATTCTCATTTTTCTCCTTTTTCATCATTCCTAAGGACTTCTACACTATCTAGTGGATTGTCCCTGGGTAGATCCCTCCGTTCTGGCGGATCATGGGAACAAATACCTAACCTTATCATCCTTATATCACCATACATAAAGTAAATTTGGTGGTCTATTTGGTATTGTTCATCTGCCATTGGAACCAATTGAAAACCATTTGAAAATCAATCGGATACTTGAGATATATCAAAGCATTTTGTACACTGGTGTTTTGATATTTTTAGAAACAAATCTCCCCTCAACATGTGCATCATGTATTTGAAATCGTTTGGCACACAGGCAAGAGGAAGAATTAACTTCTTTGATTACCATTTTCTAAAAGATATCAACATCACTTCCCAGATCAAATCAAGTAGATAAAGCATATTGGGAAGGATGAGGTTTTCATAAATTTGCTCCCCCTCAATATGTGCCTTGAGGTTTGAGAGTTTTGCACATATTAGAAGGAACCTGCACTTAGATACAAATCAATCACGTTTCAATTCTTTGTGGTTTAAAAGATGCTCCCCCTCAACATGTGCATGGAAAATTTGAAATCGTTTGGCACATGTGGGGAGGAAAGCTTGCTAAACACTTGTGAAATCATTTATTGAATCATGGTTTAAATCCAATTTAAATCACAAATTCTCCCCCAATCACAATTTTCAAATCCTTTGAGATTTGTGATCTCTCTGTATTTAAATTGATTTTGAAAGCTTTTGAGGAGAATTGACTTGATTATGAGAAACATTTAACCGATAAGGATCAAGTTTGAGACCTTTGACTCCAAAGATTAAACATGCTTGCGTATCTTTTGAAAACATAATAATAACAAAGGTCTTGTACCAATTGTATACAATATTGTAAGACATTGTTCTTTTTGATTATTCAAGAATGACCTTTACGTGCCAATTTTTTGAAAAATACTCTTTTTGATTGAAATCATTCTCCCCCTTAATCAATGACATATTTGTTGATTGAAGAATAAATTTTGACAAATGAAAAAGCCTGGATGATTTTCAAAAGTAGAGTCCGAAGTATTTTCAAAGCAAATTTGTTTTCATTAGATGACAAATATTTTTCAGAAGAATCATTTGAAGGAAAATATTTGAAAGAAAACATTGTCTTTTTAAAACAAACATTTGTTTTAGAATCGAGCATGAGGTTTGAAGATTTAAGATAAAGCATGGCTTTGTTTCTTTCTTTAGCGGGTTCTGCACGAAATGATAAATACTTTAGTTTCACTTTCTCCCAATTTTTTGAACATTGAACAACATCTAAAGACCCATGTCATTCTTTGAATAATGACACAAATCGTAGATATTATCGAATCGAAAAAATATGACAAAAGACAATATTTTTATTTTTCAAGATTTTCAAGTTTTTATAGATTTTTGAAAGTTTTATAATTTTCTATTTTTCTTTTCAAATAAATATTTACAAGATATGGATGAAGAAAGACCTTTACTCCTCGTCTTCCTCTTGAAGGCGTTTGAGTGTTTCCGGTTGTAGACTCTTTAGACCAAGTCGTGGAAGGATAAACTCAAAGCGTTCTCTAGGAAGAGCTTTGGTGAAGATGTCACGCTAATGGTATTCAATCCTCACAAAATAGAGTTCCACCACACGTTCTCTACTTGCTCCCGATGAAATGATGTCGAATGTCAATGTGCTTTGCTAGAGTGTTGAGCGTTGTTGCATGAGAGAGCAATATTTTATTATCACGATATAGAGGGATTTTGTTGAATTCAAAGCCATAGTTGAATAATGGGATCTCATCCATAGGATTTGAGCACAACAAGATGACATGGCTATGTATTCAGCCTCTGTAGAAGATATAGAAGTACTCATTTGTTTCTTTGAAGACCAGCTCACAAGCTTATCACTGGCC
Organism: Chrysanthemum makinoi; assembly: GCA_910596185.1. Classification (NCBI taxonomy): domain Eukaryota; kingdom Viridiplantae; phylum Streptophyta; class Magnoliopsida; order Asterales; family Asteraceae; genus Chrysanthemum; species Chrysanthemum makinoi. The sequence goes on from OU343221.1 coordinate 186,779,120, forward strand.
GAGAGCACCTCGGGCGTGCCGGCGTGTATCTTGACATCTGCATGATCGGCATGCATAGCAATTAGTTAGTGACATACCGGTGTCCTTCGGTACCAAAGTCCCATATTGATGGTTCCTTGGAGATACCGAAAGACCCTTTTAACTGCTTCAAGGTGCTTTTTGGTAGGCTTAGCGATATCTAGCACACATGCAAACAGCGAACAAATATGCGGTCTGGCGTGAGGTACATCGGGGATCAATCATACTACGATATTTCATTTGGTCTACCATGATCACGAGTGGTCCTCATCTAGTTTGGTATGCTCTATCATGGGAGTGTCAACAGGGTCACAATAATCAAATCCAAATTTCTTTAAAATCTCATTTGCATATTTAGATTGATTTATAAAAATGCCTCAGGGACTTTGTGAAATTTGTAATCCCAAGAAAAATGACATTTGTCCCATCATTGACATTTGAAATTTGGAACCCATTTCATTTGAAAAATGGTCACATTCATTGGGGTCGAGGAGGCAAAAGATAATATCATCAACATAGATTTGAACATGAATTAAATGTTTGCTGACTTTCTGGTGAACAATGTCGGATCAACTGCTCCTTTGGTGAATCCAATAGATAGAAGAAACTTTGATAGCGTATCATACCATGCCCTTGGAGCTTGCTTCAAACCGTAAAGAGCCTTCTTCAAACAATAGACGTGAGTAGGATGCTCTTGATTCACAAAGCCTTCAGGGTTGGGTGGCGTATCACGACTTCTTTAAGATCACCGTTAAGAAAAGCCATTTTACATCCATCGATAGACTACCATGTTCTTACTTGCAGCATTAGCCAAAATATTCTAATTGCCGTCGAAACAGCTGGAGCAAATGATTCTTCAAAGTCAATACCCTCCTCTTGGCGGTATCCTTGCAACCAGGCCTTGTTCTTTAAAACATCACCATGCTCATCAAGTTTTACTTTGAAGATCCACTTTAGAGCAATAATCATAGCACAATCGGAGGCGAGTACTAGTTCCCATACATCTAGTCGATCAAACTCATGAATTTCTTCTTGCATGGCATTGAACCAGCTATCTTCATTCATAGCGGTTTTAACATCTTTTGGTTCGATCTTTGAGAGTACTGAGTTGAAAAAGCACCATAAGGCATCGGTTGCAAGTTGTTTAGTGGATCTTGAGCGAGAAGGGTTTCCAATGATGCTGTCCAATAGGTGATCATGTGTCCATTTTCTAAGGTGTTCATGTGGTTGTTGTTGAGGCAAGTAGAGTCGATATCTCTGATGAAGATGGTTCGATGATGATTGAGGAGCAAATATGTTTTCAAATGGGGCATCTTCGTGAGTAGCAAAGGGATTATCTCATCATTGGTGCGAAACAATTCCATGATGTACACTCGATGATTGATGATTTGTTGATGAGACAAAGTTATGGTAGGCTTCTTGACTTAATGACATTGAAACTGAAGGGTTAACTTCATTGATAGGGATAGGAGTAGCCTCTGTTGATGGAATTGACAGATCATTAGCACTTGGCTCATAGTGTTCATCAAACATTGGATCAAACAATTTCTTCAAATCATCTTCTTAAAGAGGTACATAAGGAGTTTCGTTGGGATTAAACAAGGAGTAGAACCGATAGGACTACATGATGAAGGTTGAAATCGGGTCAGGCTGGATTGTCCGGGAGCCATTTGACCGAACGGCTCATCGAGCGTAGCGTGAATTGTTTCCATGATATCTTCGAGTTCTTTTGTTTGTAGATTCGGTAAACCTTCTTGTTTGGTGCATAACCAACAAAAACTCCAATATCTGCCTTTGCTTTTAATTTGCCTAAATCACCGGCCGTCATTAGTTTGATAGCACAAAGCACCAAACACGAAGGTAT